>ML664163.1:13278711-13312415 GCA_007570785.1 Antilocapra americana | reverse complement strand
CAGAGAAATGCAAATCAAAACCACAATGAGGTACCACTTTACACCAGCCAGAATGGCTGCCATCCAAAAGTCTACAAGCAATAAATGCTGGAGAGGATGTGGAGAAAAGGGAACCCTCTTATACTGTTGGTGGGAATGCAAACTAGTACAGCCACTATGGAAAACAGTGTGGAGATTCCTTAAAAAACTGCAAATAGTCCTGCCATATGACCCAGCAATCCCACTGCTGGGCATACACACCGAGGAAGCCAGAATTGAAAGAGCCACGTGTACCCCAATGTTCATTGCTCCGTTGTTTACAATAGACAGGACATGGAAGCAACCTAGATGCCCATCAACTGACGAATGGATAAGCAAGCTGTGGTACATATACACAATGGAATATTACTCAGCCATTAAAAAGAATTCATTTGAGTCAGTTCTACTGAGGAGGACGATATTGGAGCCTATTATCCAGAGTGAAGTAAGCCAGAAGGAAAAACAAAAATACAGTGTACTAACGTATATATATGGAATTTAGAAAGATGGTAATGATAACCTTGTATGTGAGTCAGCAAAAGAGACGTAGATGTATAGAACAATCTTTTGGACTCTATGGGAGAGGGCAAGGGTGGGATGATATGGGAGAACAGCACTGAAACATGTTAATCATCATATGTGAAATCAATCTCCAGCCCAGGTTTGATGCTCAGGGCTGGTGCACAGGAATGACCCAGAGAGAGGGAATCAGGAGGGAAGTGGGATGGGGGTTCTGGAAGGGCAACACAGGTATACTCATGGCAGATTCATGTCAATGTATGGCAAAACCAACACAATAATGTAAAGAAAATTAAAATAAATTAATTAATTAAAGAAAATAAAAATAAAAAATAAAATATGTAGAGTCAAAAACAATAAAATAAAATATTTAAAGTCAACTGAATAGTTTCTAGAGACATCCTTTGATGTCTGATGCCCCGAAACTTCTCAAGAGAAAACTTGAATTCTGATAACAGTTCGAGGCAAGCTATGCTCTGGCAGGCCTAGAGAACTGTCTCAACACTCTCTTTCAAGCTATCCATCTGCCTGCCACTATGGTCTAGGAATTCTGGGTTGAAGAAAGAAATGTGATGAATAAAATTCCTCCCTCCCCCAATCTCTTGTTGCCTCCTCCAGTCACTCCTTACTTCTAAACTATCAGGACACCAGAAGAGGAAAATATCTTCCTATGAGCCAATGAGAGAGACAGCAGAAAACACTAACAATTGTAGAACTATCCAGTGAGGAATTTGTTGAAGAGATGAGATGTATTATTAATTCAACTGCTAAAGGCAGGGGTATGCTACCAAATTAGTGATCTACCCTAGAGACGCACAAGAACTAGCAAAGAGCTAAACCAGAAAGAAGCCTGAGTAGCAAAATTTGTTTGAAATTTTTTTCTGACCTATACTTTTTAGAGAACTCCTGGGAGAGTGCTTCTCAGAAACAACACCCATAGCCAGAAACTCTAAGCTTGCTAAAAATTCATATTCCTCCAGAGTTTCTGATTCAGTACATAGAGCATGAAGCCTAGATATTTACTTTTTATTGCAAAATGGTAAGTCTAGCCCAGGTTCTTAGCTGACTATTTTTAGAGAAACATTGTTATAAAGTGTTAGGTGAAAGCTGTCTTCAAAGTAGTTCTTTGCCCTATTAACCATGTTGATATTTGCTTTATGAGGCATGAATAATGGTGAGTTAATTAATGGTATCTTGGGACAAATCAAGGTTTGGACACTAGAAATGCTTAGTAGTGACTGTAGTTTTTAATGCCATAAATTCACAGTTAAAACAAGGCAAAAAATTTAAGAATATATTTTATGAGGTAGCAAAACCATTCATTTTATTAAATAGTAACCAAATATTAACCCGAGTAACCTATTTTTAACACTATTTGACAAAACAAGAATTAAAACTAAAACACTTTTACTGTGTTACAAAATGTTTGTCTAGAGTAAAAAGAACTTGTTTGGTGATTTATGTTCCCTGCTGAACTAGTCTTTTTTTTTTTTTTTTTTCAATAAAATACCATTTTCACTTGAAACAATGACTGGTAAGCAAGTAATTTTTTTAGCTTCATATTGTACAGATAATTTTTCTGGAAAAATTACTAAAATAAAATTGTTGTTTTTAAAAATATGACAGCATTTGCTGTCAGTGATAAATTTGGACCTATCAGATGAAAATTAGATATTTGAAAAACTTCTATCTATCAACATTAGATTGAAAATTATACTGAAAATTTTTATAAAGTTTTTTGGGTAGTTTTTAAAAGATGATTTTTTAATATCATATCATGAAATACATAATATGTGGAAGATCTATATAATTCTGTGAATCAGTGTTTTCTGAAAGACCTGTGTATAATATTACAAAATAATGCATGGTAAATAATCCACTTGAAGTTATAGAGACCAATATGTTTTAAGGTAGCAATGTAGGAAAATTTCATTCATGTAGCTTCAGATTATCTCTTGTAACTAACCTTCAAGAAGCTGCCATTATTTTTTTTAATGTTTTCTGTAGTATCAAAGAATTCCTACAGCCAGCTAAAAATATTCAAATACAACTCTCTCTTCCAACTATATATCTGCATGATTTGGATTGTCCCCTTATATTTTAACCAACTGATATATCAAAATAGATCGAGTGCAGAAGGAAATGAAATGAATCTGTTTGCCAACCATACTCTGAATAAACGGATAATATCCAAAGTATATATTAAAACTCATACAGCTCAATGGAAAAAAAAATTAAAAATTCCTAACAATTAGATTTAAAATGAGTGGAAGATCTGAATAGACATTTTTCCAAAGTAGACATACAAATAGTCAATAGGTACATGGAAATATGCTCAATATCATTAACTTTCAGAGAAATGCAAGTCAAAACAACAAGATGTCCCCTTCATTAGACAGAATGGTTCTAACAAAAGGACAAGAAATACCAAGAATGCAAGAGAATAAAGAGAAAAGGGAATACTGTGCACTGTTATTCAGTTCAGTTGCTCAGTCTTGTCTGATTCTTTGCAACCCTATGGATTGCAGCACGCCAAGCTTCCCTATCCATCACCAACTCCTGAAGCTTGCTCAAACTCATGTCGATCAAATTGGTGATACCATCCAACCATCTCATTCTTTGTCGTTCCCTTCTACTCCTGCCTTCAATCTTGTCCAGCATCAGGGTCTTTTCAAACAAGTCAGTTCACATCAAGTGGCCATAGTATGGGAATTTCCACTTCAGCATCAGTCCTTCCAATGAATATTCAGGACTGGATTTCCTTTTGATTGACTGGCTGGATCTCCCTGCAGGCCAAGGGACTCTCAAGAGTCTTCTCCAACACCACAGTTCAAAAACTGTGGTCCACAGTTCAATTCTTTGGTCCTCAGCTTTCTTTATAGTCCAGCTCTCAGATCCAAACATGACTACTGGAAAAACCATAGCTTTGACTAGAAAGACTTTTGTCACAAAGTAATGTCTCTGCTTTTTATTATGCTGTCTAGGTTGGTCATAGCTTTCCTCCCAAGGAGCAAGCATCTTTTAATTTCAAGACTGCAGTCACCATCTGCAATGATTTTTGAGCCCAAGAAAATAAAGTCTGTCATTGTTTCCATTGTTTCCCCCATGAAGTTATGGGACTGGATGCTATGACCTTTGTTTTCTGAATGTTGAGTTTTAAGCCAACTTTTTCACTCTCCTCTTTCACTTTCATCAAGAGGCGTTTTAGTTCCTCCTTGCTTTCTGGCATAAGTGTGGTGTCACCTGCATATCTGAGGTTATTGATATTTCTCCCAGCTATCTTGATTCCAGCTTGTGCTTCATTCAGTCCAGCATTTCTTGATGTACTCTGCATATAAGTTAAATAAGCAGGGTGACAATATATAGCCTTGATGTACTCCTTTCCCAATTTGGAACCAGTCTGTTGTTCCACATCCAGCTCTAACTGTTGCTTCTTGACCTGCACACAGATTTCTCAGGAGGCAAGTCAGGTAGTCTGGTATTCCTGTCTCTTTAAGAATTTTCCAGTTTGTTGTGATCCACAGAGTCATAGGCTTTGCACTGTTGATGAGAATGTAAATTGTTTAAGTCACTGCAGAAAACAGTATGGAGATTTCTCAAATAATTAAAAGTGAAGCTACCATAAGATCCAAAAATTCCACTTCCACGTATTTATCTAAATACTAAATCAAAAAGATATATGTCATGTTTATTAAAATGTTATTTATTGTATCTAAGAAATGAAAATAACCTTAAATTGGCCATCAATCATTGATGAATAAATGGATAAAGAAAATATATATGTGAGTGTGTGTGAGCATTTCTAACCTTTTGCTTTGGACTGTAGACCACCAGGCTCCTCTGTCCATGGTATTCTCCAGGCAAGAGTTATGGAATGGGTTGCCATTTCCTCCAACAGGGTTTCTTCATGACCCAGGGATCAAACACATGTCTCTTAGGTGTCCTGCAGGTGGATTCTTTACCACTGTGCCACCTGGGAAAGCCAGTGGAATAAATACATGAGTTAAAAACAGATATATGTAGGGGCTTCCCAGGTTGTGCAGGAGTAAAGAATCTGTCTGCCAATGTAGGAGAAGTAAGAGACATGGGTTCAATCCCTGGATTGGGAAAATCTGCTGGAGAAGGAAATGGCAGTCTACTCAGTATAATTGCAAGGAGAATGCCATGAACAGAGGAGCTTGAAGAGCTATAGTCCATAAGGTCACAAAAAGTTGGACATGACTGAGTGACTGAGCACACATTTATTCCATATTAAAATAAATCATAATTTAAAGTCATAACATTTTTGTTTATTTATTTATTTTAATTTTCTTTACTTTATTGTGTTGGTTTTGCATTACAATGACATGAAACTGCCATGGGTTTACATATGCTCCCCCTCCAGAACCCCCCTCCCTCCTCCCTCCCGATTCCCTCCCCCTGGGAAATCTCAGTGCACAGCCCCAAGCATCAATCCTGGGCTGGCGATTGATTTCACATATGATAATTAACATGTTTCAATGCCGTTCTCCCATATCATCCCACCCTTGCCCTCTTCCACAGAGTCCACGAGTCTGTTCTATACATCTGCATTCCTTTTGCTGGCTCACATGCAGGGTTCTAGCTGCCATCTTTCTAAATTCCATAGAGTCCAAAAGACTGTTCTATACATCTGCGTTTCTTTTGCTGTCTAACATACAGGGTTCTCATTACCATCTTTCTAAATTCCATATATATGCGTTAGTATACTGTATTGTTGTTTTTCCTTCTGGCTTACTTCACTCTGGATAATAGGCTCCAGTTCCATCCACCTGAGTAGAACTGATTGAAATGAATTTGTTTTTTTAATGCTGAGTAATATTCCATTGTGTATATGTACCACAGCTTGCTTATCCATTCGTCAGTTGATGGGCATCTAGGTTGCTTCCATGTCCTGGCTATTGTAAATAATGCAGCGATGAATATTGGGGTACACGTGTCTCTTTCAATTCTGGTTTCCTCGGTGTGTATGCCCAGTAGTGGGATTGCTGGGTCATATGGCAGGTCTCTTTGCAGTTTTTTAAGGAATCTCCACACTGTTTTCCATAGTGGCTGTACTAGTTTGCATTCCCACCAACAAAATGGATCAAAGATCTAAGCATAAGATCATAAACTATAAAACTCCTAGAGGAAAACATAGACAGAACACTCTCTGACATAAACCAAAGTGGGATCCTCTATGACCTACCTCCCAGAATATTGGAAACAAAAGCACGAATAAACAAATGGGACCTAATTAAAATTAAAAGCTTCTGCACAACAAAGGAAACCAAAAGTAAGGTGAAAAGACAACCTTCAGAATGGGAGAAAATAATAGCCAATGAAGCAACAGACAAACAATTAATCTCAAAAATATACAAGCAACTCCTGCAGCTCCATTCTAGAAAAATAAATGACCCAATCAAAGAGTGGGCCAAAGAACTAAACAGACATTTCTCCAAAGAAGACATAAAAATGGCTAACAAACACATGAAAAGATGCTCAACTCATTATCAGAGAAATGCAAATCAAAACCACAATGAGGTACCACTTTACACCAGCCAGAATGGCTGCCATCCAAAAGTCTACAAGCAATAAATGCTGGAGAGGATGTGGAGAAAAGGGAACTCTCTTACACTGTTGGTGGGAATGCAAACTAGTACAGCCACTATGGAAAACAGTGTGGAGATTCCTTAAAAGTCATAACATTTTTAAAGGGTAAAGGATATTTTATGTTACAGCTGCATTAATAAAATAGACATTGGTCTAAAATGCAACACTAAATGTATTCTCTGGCCCATGGTGGAATAAATGCATATATATATATATGCATTTACACATATATGTGTGTGGGTATTTCAGTCATATATAAAGAACAAAATCTTGCCATTGCCATTTGTGACATGTTTGAGCCTTGAAGGAGTTGTGCTAAATGAAATAAACTTATAGATACAGAAAAAAGATTGGTGATTACTAGAGGATGAAAGGTGGATGGGATGGAGAAAGGAGGTCATAAGGTACAATCTGCGAGTTGTAAAATAGATAAGTCATTGGAATGCAATGAACAGCATGATGAATGCAATTAATATTGTATCAAATATTTGAAAAGTTTCTGAGATTTAATTTTAAAAGTTTTCATTATGAGAAAAAGTTTTTGCTACTATATATGATGATGATGTTAACTAAACTTATTGTGATAATTATTGCACAATATATACAAATACTGAATCAATATGTTGTACCCGAATCTAATATGCTATATGTCAAATATTATATTAATATTAATGTCTATTAATAATATATTATACTATATATTAAAATGTCTTAAATAGAAAGCAATGTATAGTATATATTCCTGGTATAAAATCACAGAATTTATTAGACATTTTTATTGTTGTAATGACAAACAGAAGCCACAATTACTACTCCTCCTCTTCTTGCTCAATATGTGTAAGATAGCTTTTTAAAATTTATTAGCATGGGGAAACCTAATAGAATACTTTACAGAATTTCCTGCTCGCTTGAATTTCCTGAGTGGGACTCCATTACAAAGTCTTTGCAAGTTTTCTTTCCTTATCTGAAATAGTCTTCTCATAACTAAACATATGACCCCTTTGCTCCCCTTAAGCTTTTGGCTCAAATACTACATCAGTAAGAATTTTCCTAACTATCACATTTAAAATAGCTACCAATTTTTCCCATACCTGTGAATCCAATCTCCTTCTCTGCTTTAGTTTTTTCCATTCCACTCATCACAGCTCCACATACTTTCTATTTTATATATTTATGTTGTTACTGTCTTTCTAACTCTGCTACAATTGAAATTCTATGAGGGGTAGAATTTTTCTCCCATTTACTCACTGCAGTATTCCAATAATAAGTACAGTATTTAGCATATCAAAGTTTTAAAGAAATACTTGTTGAAGCTTTCCAAGAACAGTAATATATCAAGAAAAGAAAGAAAAATGAAAAGAAGTTGCATGGTTCTTTGCTCACCTTGACCATGAATGTAATTCATTCCATCTCTTTGGGAAAGCTAAGGTGGTCAGGCAACATCCCAAAATGTTTACAGAAAAATCCCTCTTCACAGAAGCCAGTGGAGTTTGAAGAAGCATTCCGTTTGCATTCTCCAGCTCTTTGTTTTCTTAATCCATTAGGCTTAATGGTTAATACCATAGATTTTCACTCTCAGAAACTGGTGAAAAATTAACTTGTAGAGTAGCAACTTATATGTGAAACTTAGGTTTCCAGCAAATCCTCTAACTGAAATAGAGATGAAAACCAGAGAGTTACTTTTTAATTTCCTCAAATATTCAAAATATGTCACTGCTGCTGCTGCGGCTGCTAAGTCGTTTCAGTCGTGTCTGACTCCTTGCGACCCCATAGAAGGCAGCCCAGCAGGCTCCCCTGTCTCTGGGATACTCCAGGCAAGAACACTGGAGTGGGTTGCCATTTCCTTCTCCAACGCATGAAAGTGAAAAGTTAAGGTGAAGTCGCTCAGTCGTGTCCGACTCTTAGCAACCCCATGGACTACAGCCCTCCAGGCTCCTCCATCCATCGGATTTTCCAGGCATGAGTACTGGAGTGGGTTGCGATTGCCTTCTCCAAAATGAGTCACTAATTATATCCTATAAAAATCACTTTTTCAAAAGTGAGACCCGATCTCACTCACAATGTCATTCATAGCTGATAACTTTATACATGATTATGGTAAAAGCACTGATGCATTTTCCCAATCCAGAGCAATTTAGAAGTAGCACAGTTGAAGGAGTAAGAATAGCTAGTACAAATCAATAAACATATTAAAATTAACAATAAATTGCTCCTTCCTTTGTGTGTCTCTACTATACCTTGTAATTAT
Organism: Antilocapra americana; assembly: GCA_007570785.1. Lineage (NCBI taxonomy): Eukaryota > Metazoa > Chordata > Mammalia > Artiodactyla > Antilocapridae > Antilocapra > Antilocapra americana. Next base: position 13,304,020 of record ML664163.1, on the reverse strand, counting down.
TTCTCTTACAACAGTTATCATATTTGCTTACATAGTTGTTCTCTGAGTTAGATTGTGAGTTCCTTCGGTGCAAAAGTGTATCTTGAACATCTGGCCATAGTTTTTCTAATGTTTAGCCAGGTGCCTGTCAAATGATGTGCAATATATATCATTCAGTAAATTTGAAGTCAATTAAGCACATGTAAACTGTTCATTGATAATTGTTTCTGCACAGAGACAAGCTGATTTACCTGACCTAATACGAATTACCTCATCAGAGCTGCTCACAAATGGATCTGCTGGTGGTTCACTTCAGTAGAACCAAAGGACCTTGAAAAGTTGCTCAAAAGGACAGACAGGAAAGAAGTTTCCATCTCCCATCATGGGACTAGCTTGTGCCTATATCCTTACATGTTAAGTACTTTCTCTATATTTTTCCTTTTTTTTCTCAATATATTCTTCTTTACAAACAAGTATGTCACATGCTGTATGGCCTAATTCCCTTTTTGAATGTATGAAACAGAAGAAAAGCATTGGCAATCTTTTGGTTCTCTGTGTGCTTAACATGTAGGCCTTTTTATAAGAAACTCTGATTGGCATTTGGTGTGAAGGTTATTATTAAGGATTGAAAAATGAAGAATTGATGGAGAAGTAGAAATAGGGAGATTCTGCTTCAAGTTGTAATGGGTGTCTATGAAGCAAACTCTAGCAAAACAACGGGAAGCTATGGGGTTAACATTCATATATGAAAATAGCTAATTTGGAAGTAATTATCCAAGGATTTCAGACCCTGCTTTGATCATTGTTTGCCATGGGCCATTCTAAGGAGGAGCTGGCTTGCAAGTAAGGAGGTAAAAAATCTCATATACAAATCTTATTATATTAGAGCCCTATAGAGAAAACACACACACACACACACACATAAATTTGATAAAAAATAATTTCCTTGCCAGAGAAAACTTCTTTATCTCTTGAAATACACACACATACACATATACAAATTAACTGGAATTGCTCATTCATTCCTGAGTGCGATTCTGGATGATGTGAAATTGAGAGCAACCTGCCTCCAATTATATATTACCAAAGCCAAATGATACCTTATGTTTCAATTGTTATTTTCTTCCAAAGGAGAAGTTGATAAGAGCTATTTATTCATGTCTGTTTAAATTTTTATGGCAGTACAAATACTAAATATAGCTCCAATTTTTTTTAAAAAATGCCAAATATAGTACAATAATTTTATTATAACCTCTGTTTCTTTCCAGCCCTTTAGAAATTGTTGATAATCTTTTGCTTTATAATATTAGAGAAATTTAATGAATATGTATAGCTACAGATGCTAGAAGATTACTGTAGCAGCAAGAATCAGATGCATTAGACAGACTAATTTGCTTTTTTATTGTCAACTGGAAATGCTATTATTTCACAAAATGATGTTACTATATAAATTCAGTTAGTGACTACTTTTAAAAAGAAAAATAAACTTCTGTGATTTGATAAGAAGGAAAGGAGCTTCAACAAGAAAATAGAATGTTTTATGTAGGATGTAAAAAGCTAATTCATATCTATTAAATTTTTCACTTTAATTACTGAAATAAATTATATAGTCTAATTAGAGACAAAATGTCTACATATAAATGTATGTATTGAAATATTAAGCTCAAACTTTTAACTTTGTAATTATTTATATAACTTGGTGGCTTCCCTGGTGGCTCAGACAGTAAAAGAATCTGCCTGCAATGGAAAAGATCAAGTTTGATCCCTGGGTCCAGAAGATCCCCTGGAGGAGGAAATGGCAACCCACTCCAGTGGCTCAGCTGTTGAAGAATCTGCCTGCAATGCGGGAGACCTGAGTTCCATCCCTTGGTTAGAAAAATCCCTGGATAAGGGAAAGGCTACCCACTCCATGCTTTCTTGTCTCTCTCTCTCTTTTTTTTTTAATGCCATTTATTTTGTGTGCACTGAACTGTTTCAGCATCTGCTTTTTCTCTGCATTTCCAATCTTAATTATTCTTCAAAGGCCAGGAGAAATTCTGACCTTTATTTTATTTATTTTATAAAGATTTTCTGAGCATTCAGCTGATCTTCTCTTATACCTTTGAATATCCAACCCACTTGCACTTTTGTACTGACTACTTTATACTACATCAGTTCAGTTCAGTTCAGTCATTCAGTCCTGTCTGATGCTTTGCGACTCCATGGACACACTCCATGGACTCCAGCATGCCAGGCTTCCCTGTGCAAATCCCTTACCAAATCCCAGAGCTTACTCAAACTTATGTCCATAGGGTCAGTGATGCCATCCAACCATCTTATCCTCTTTTATCCTCTTCTCCTCTCATCTGCAATCTTTCCCAGCATCAGGGTCTTTTACAATGAGTCAGTTCTTCACACCAGGTGGCCAAAGTACTGGAGTTTCAGCTTCAGCATCAGTCCTTTCACAAAATATTCAGAACTAATTTCCTTTAGGATGGACTGGTTGTATCTCTCTGCAGTTCAAGGGACTCAAGAGTCTTCTAGAGAACCACAGATTAAAAACATCAATTCTTCGGCACTCACACTTCATTATGGTCAACACTCACATTCATACATGTCTACTAAAAAAAAAAAAAAAAACATAGCTTTGACTAGACAGACTTTTGATGGCAAAGTTACATCTCCGTTTTTTAATAGCTGTCTAGGTTGGTCATAACTTTTTTTCTAAGGAGCAAGCATCTTTTAATTTTATGGCTGAAGTCACCATCTGCATTGATTTTGGAGTCGAAGTGAATAAAGTCTGTCACTGTTTCCCCATCTACTTGCCATGAAATGATGGGACAGGATGCTGTGATCTTAATTTTCTGGAAGTTGAGACAACATCCTTAAGCCAACTTTTTCACTCTCCTCTTTCATTTTCATCAAGAGGCTATTTAGTTCTTCTTCACTTTCTGCCATAAGGGTGGTGTCATCTGTATATCTGAGGTTATTGATATTTCTCCCAGCAATCTTGATTCCAGCTTGTGCTTTTATCCAGCCCAGCAGTTCACATGATATACTCTGCTTATAAGTTAAATAAGCAGGGTGACAACATGCAGCATTGGCGTACTCCTTTCTGGATTTGGAACCACCCTTTTCTTCCATGTCCAGTTATAACTGTTACTTCTTGATCTGCATGCAGATTTCTCAGGAGGCAGGTCAGGTGGTCTACTATTGCATAAGAATCTGGAACGTTAGGTCCATGAGTCAATACTAATTGGAAGTGGTCAAACAGGAGATGGCAAGAGTGAACATTGATATTTTAGGAATCTGAACTAAAATGGACTGGAATGGGTGAATTCAAATCAGATGACCAATGTATCTACTACTATGGGCAAGAATCCCTTAGAAGAAATGGAGTAGCCATCATATCCAGCAAAAGAGTCCTAAATGCAGTACTTGGAGGCAATCTCAAAAATAACAGAATAATCTCTTCGTTTCCAAGGCAAGCCATTCAATATCACTGTAATCCAAGTCTATGCCCAGACCAGAAATGCTGAAGAAGCTGAAGCTGAATGGTTCTATGAAGACCTACAAGACTTTTTAGAACTAAAAGATGTACTCCCCCAAAAAGATGTCCTTTTCACTATAGGGGACTGGAATGCACAAGTAGGAAGTCAAGAGATACCTGGAGTAACAGGCAAATTTGGCCTTGGAGTATGAAATGAAACAGGGCAAAGGCTAATAGAGTTTGACCAAGAGAACACACTGGTCATAACAAGCACCCTCTTCCAACAACACAAGAGAAGACTCTACACATGGACATCACCAGATGGTCAGCACCAAAATCAGATTGATTATATTCTTTGCAGCCAAAGATGCAGAAACTCTACGGCCAGCAAAAACAAGACTAGGAACTGATCATAGCTCAGATCATGAACTCCTTATTGCCAAATTTAGATTTAAATTTAAGAAAGTAGGGAAACCACTAGACCATTCACGTATGAACTAAATCAAATCCCTTAAGATTATACTGTGGAAGTGACAAATAGATTCAAGGGATTAGATCTGATAGACTGAGTTCCTGAAGAACTATGGATGGAGGTTCATGACATTGTACAGGAGCGAGTGATCAAGTCCATCCCAAAGAAAAAGAAATGGAAAAAGGCAAAATGGTTGTCTGAGGAGGCCTTACACTTAGCTGAGAAAAGAAAAGATACAAAGGCAAAGGAGAAAAAGAAAGATATACCCATCTGAATGCAGAGTTCCAAAGAATAGCAAGGAGAGATGATAAAGCCTTCCTCAGTGATCAGTGCAAAGAAATAGAGGAAAACAATAGAATGGGAAAGACTTGAGTTCTCTTCCAGAAAACTAGAGATACCAAGGGAAAATTTCATGTAAAGATGGACACAATAATGGACAGAAGTGATATGGTCCTAACAGAAGCAAAAGATATTAAGTAGAGGTGACAACAGTACACAGAAGAACTATACCGAAAATATCTTAATGCCCCAGATAACTACGATGGCGTGATCACCCACCTAAGCCAGACATCATGGAAAGCAAAATCAAGTAGGCTTTAGGAAGCATCACTACGAACTAAGATAGTGGAGGTGATGAAATTCTAGTTGAGATATTTCAAATTCTAAAAGATGATGGCTTTAAAGTGCTGCACTCAAAATGTCAGCAAATTTTGAAAACTCAGCAGTGGCCACAGGACTGGAAAAGGTCTGTTTTCATTCCAGTCCCAAAGAAAGGCAATGATAACCCTGTATGCGAGACAGCAAAAGAGACGCAGATGTATAGAACAGTCTTTTGGACTCTATGGGAGAGGGCAAGGGTGGGATGATATGGGAGAATGGCATTGAAACATGTAAATTATCGTATGTGAAATGAATCGCCAGCCCAGGTTTGATGCATGATACAGGGTGCTCAGGGCTGGTGCACCAGGATGACCTAGAGAGATGGAATCAGGAGGGAGGTGGGAGGGGTGTTCTGGAAGGGGAACACATGTATACCCACGGCAGGTTCATGTCAATGTATAGCAAAACCAACATGATAATGTAAAGAAAAAATAATACAAAAGAAAAGAAAAAATGAAAGGCAATGCCAAAAAATGCTCAAACTATTGCACAAATTATACTACATAAGTTTTTTGGAAGTCACTTTTTTTTTCTAGAATATAATCCCCATATTGGCACGAACAGTTTATTTTCTGACTTTGTTGCCTACGTAACAACAGCACAAGCCGATTATAAGCACCTAATGAATATTTATTGTAGTAATATACTTATTACCCACTCTGATTGAATGATATTAGGATATAACACGTGAAACTTAAATTCATATTCATTTATATAGTTTTACAGTCTAAACTCATTCATTTATATACAGGCTTATTATTTGTATACAGCTTAACCTTGTGTAAACTTACCATTGTTTAGATTTCATGTAAAAGAGAGAGCTAATATGTACATCTATATACTTATTGCATATGCAATAGGCACATATACAAGCATAGTGTCTGTTAGTGTAGTGTTCTTACATTTAGGGTTCTTTACAATTAAGTAACCCAGTGAACAGATCACAAATGTCTATAACCCAGTTAGCACCATGTATATAAGTAAATAAAAGCACTATTGTCTTGAAATCATTGCATGTTTAATTTTTGACACTGATATATAAAACTAAAATATATTGCATATTTTAACCTCATATAGAATAGAATATATTTTATGTAACTTGTGCACCATAAGATATAAGATTATAGTTATTGTGAACTAATAAAAGTGAAAGATTAGCATAATTGTGAACAATGTATAGAAAGTTTGCAATCAATGGAAAAATGAACTGTAATGACAACACAAGCTATAGTAAGAGTTCCTTCTGTATCTGAGGATGCAGAGGCATTTCATAGACTAAAATTCATGTGCATTAGTAATATTCTGATTTACAGAACTCATCTATATCCCAGGCCCCTAAATACATGTAGTACAAGAACACCAATTTAATTAAGATAACATTTGAAATTCAAGGGCCAGGTTGGTCTTTGTTACATTAATAAGTTCTTGTTAAATAGATGTTACATATCAGTTTCTGAAGGTTAAGAATTATAAATGAATTGCAAATAACTAAGCCCAGGGTGAAAAACATCATTGTTTTCAAGTGCTTCCCAGTATTTTCATGGAGGAAGCTTTTTCCTTCTCTGAAATGAGATGTATCAGAATCTTAACATCTATAATAAAACTACCTAGCTACCATCATCAATAATAAAGAATGCTTGATTACATGATAATGATTAAATTATTTATTTACCCCTTGGATTTAGCAGCAAAATATCATAGTTCATGCATACATGTTAAGTGTCTCAGTCATATCTGACTCCTTGCAAACCTATGAATCGTAGCCCACCAGATTCCTTTGCCTGTGGGAAGCTCCAGACAATAATACTGGAGTGAGTTGCCATACCTTCCTCCAGACAATCTTCTTAACCTAGGGACTTAACCAGAATCTCTTATATCTCCTGCATTGGCAGGTGGGTTCTTTACCACTAGCACTACCTAGGAAGCCCAATTTATGCATAATCTATTACAAATTTTGTCCAGAATATGAATTCAGTTCAGTTCAGTTCAGTTGCTCAGTCGTGCCCAACTCTTTGTGACTCCATGAACCACAGCATGCCAGGCCTATCTGTCCATCACCAACTCCTGGAATTTACTCAAACTCAAGTCCATTGAGTCGGTGATGCTATCTAACCATCTCATCTTCTGTCATCCCCTTCTCCTGCCTTCAATCTTTCCCATCATCAGGGTCTTATCAAATGAGTCAATTCCTCGCATCAGGTGGCCAAAATATTGACGTTTCAGCTTCAACATCAGTCCTTCCAATGAACATCAAGGACTAATTTCCTTTAGGATGGATTGGTTGGATCTCCTTGCAGACCAAGTGAAAGGTTGTGGACAAGATCACAACAAAGACGCCAGGAATCTTGGCCTCTGGAAGAGAAGAATTCAATCCGGAGCCAGGGACGAGGCTTGATCACTCAGAGCTTTTGTATAATAAAGTTTTATTAAAGTATAAAGGAGACAGGGAAAGCTTCTGACATAGGCATCAGAAGGGGGTAGAAAGAATACCCGTTTGCTAGCATTAGCCCTGGAGTTATACACTCTCAAATTAGTTGTTACAGTGAATCAAAAGAATGTCTGGAGGTTGTAAAGACCTCACCAGACCCATTCCCATGATTTACATTTTAAGATAACAGGATTAGCCAGAAGGTTTTTCTCCAGACTGTCTTCAAGCAGGATACATTATTGTTATATAATCCTAAAGAATGTAGTAGAGAGAAAAATAAGTTTGTCCTTTCTTCCCCCTTGAGAATTCCAGACTCCTCTCTCCTTGGGGACCCCTAGACTTCTTATCAACCTGCCTAGGAGAGGACTCTCTCATTCCCCCCTTTTCTTTTAGGAGAATTATGTTGCCTAGGGAAAAGGGGCATCGTTTTCATTCCATAACTGCTTCCATGCTGACAAAGGGCGTCGTCCCTAGATTGAGGAGGCAACATATTCTCCTAACCCTCATATGAGGGTCTCTGATCCAGGGGTCCCAAGTAATAGTTGGAGGAGGCTGAGGCACTCATAGGAGCTTGGACAACCATTTGTAATTTAAAGGCTTTCATGCGTCCAGAAACAAATCCAGTTACACAGTTACAGATGGAGGGAGCAAACAGCAAACACAAAATAATCAGAATTATTGTAATTAAGATAGTTTTCCACCATGGGGAACTAGTTAACTTCTCCCAAAGTAAGGCAATTGAGTCTTCAGGAGTGTAAACATCCTTTTTCAGGAGTTAGCCATATAACATCATCCCATATTTGATAAACGTCAGGTAAAAAGCCATTAGATCTTGACCTGTTTGCCTTATGTGTAGCGAAATAGTCTTTAAACCGAGACAATGTATAATCAAAATTAAAAGTTACGTTATGTCCATAGTTAAAGTACAAAATGTTACACCAGTCCATCTTAGGGTTGTTAGATGTCATCAGTTTAAGAAGAGGCATCACATGCGATTGTTGAAGGTAACTGCAGACTTGGAGAAAGTCTTTTCCTTGAAGAGGAGATGTCCACCATGGGAAGCCTTCCACTGATGAAGAGGGGAGTGCTCCACAGACCCAGCAGTTAGACCGGTTGTGAAATGCAGCATAGGAGTGAGCCCAGGACAGGAAAGCATTGTCTTGAGGATCAAACGGCAGACTCAGGATTTTTGGAGTCAGCAGAAGTAGGCTCACGTAGATTATCAGGCCCATCTGAAAAGTACAAAGTCAGAGCAGAGAAAGTAAAGACAAAATGAAGTCACTTAGTTCTGGTCAGGGTGCCACCTCTTAACTCGGGTGTGATGTACCCACGAGTCAATTCCTGGCACTTTGACAGCTGTGGGAGAAGAAAGAATAACCTGGTAAGGGCCTTCCCAGAGGGGCTCAAGGGATGGGCCCCCAGACCCCAATGTTTTTATGCTCAAATAGAGGCTTGCTTGACTCAGAGGCTGGATCAGGAGTCATCTCCCGGAGTTCCATTAATGCCTGTTGAAAAGCTGAGAGCTGAGTAACGTAATTAGTTAATTCCAAGGCTTCAGGGTCTATAACAAAGTCTGTGCATAAGAAAGGCCTTCCATAAATACATTCAGAGGGAGACAGTCCCTCCTTTCTTGGGGCAGTTCGAGCCCTCATTAAAGCTATGGGTAGGACTTTAAGCCAATTGTCCTGTGTCTCTTGAGTTAATTTGTGCAGATGTCTTTTGATAATGTCATTAGCTTTTTCGACCTTTCCTGAGGATTGGGGTCTCCAGGAGCAGTGTAAGTGATATTCTATTCCTAGAGCTTTAGACACCCCCTGAGTTACCGCAGCTTTAAAGGCAGAGCCATTGTCACTCTGAAGGCTCCGTGGCAGCCCAAACCTGGGATAATTTCGTGGATTAAAATCTTTATAACCTCTTTAGCCTGTTCGCTATGTCAGGGAAAAGCCTCAATCCAGCCTGTAAAAGTATCTACCCAAACTTGTAAGCAAGAATAGCCATTAGCTTTTGGCATATGGGTAAAATCAATTTCCCAGTCCTCTCCAGGATACTTTCCACTCCGTTGTAATCCAGATTTTGCTAGCTTTTCAGTCTTTGGGTTATTTTTCTGGCAAACCTCACACCTTTTGATTCTTTAAAGTTTTCATTACATTTTTACCTTCAAACGAACGAGAAGCCATCTGGTAGGTACTTTCTGCACCCAAATGAAAACTCTGGTGTAAACCCTTAAGAATTTTCCATTGAGCACTTTCAGGAATTATTAATCGACCATCCTCAGACTGTAACCATCCTTTATCAGTAATCTTTGCTCCTATTTTCTCATATCTTTCTAATTCTTCCTCAGTATATTGTGGCTTTTCCTGTTCCACAGGACCTGTCCAGATCAAAGGCGCCTGCAGTGAAGGGGGTTCATAAAGTGCCGCTTTTCTGGCTTGACAGTCAGCCAACTGATTACCTTCGGCTACTTTACTCCCATCCCTGTTGTGTCCTTTGCAATGCATAACAGCTACCTCTTTAGGACAATATATAGCAGTTAAAAGTCTCTCAATCTCTCTGAAATGCTTAATAGGTTCTCCTGTTGCTGTTTTAAACTGTCTTTCTTTCTATATTGCAGCATGAGCATGTAAAGTCAAATAAGCATACTTAGAATCAGTGTAGATATTTACCCGCTGTCCTTTGCTTAATTCTAGAGCTCGGGTCAGAGCCACAAGCTCCGCTAACTGAGCACTGGTTCCCTGGGGGAGAGACTTTGCTTCTAAAACCTGTTCAGCAGTCACCACTGCGTAACCTGCTTTACGCTTTCCATCCCGAACAAAAGAACTGCCATCTGTAAATATTTCCATGTCAGGGTTGTCTAATGGGGTATCCATTAGATCTTCCCCGGCTGCATAATTTAAAGTTAGAAATTGAGAACAATCGTGATCAGGTGTTTCATTCTCCTTCTCAGGAAGGAAAGTGGCAGGATTCAAATTTCCACAAACTTTAAGTTTAGTTACTGGTCCTTCTAACAACAGTGACTGATATTTAAGAAGCCTACTGTCCGTCATCCAAATATTAACCTTAGAATTTAAGATTCCACTCACATCATGAGAAGTCAATACAGTGAGATTTCGTCCATCAATTATCTTTAAAGTTTCAGGTGCTAATAAAGCTGTTGCCCTGATTACTCTTAGGCAGTGGGGCCAACCACGTGCAATTACATCTAATTCTCTGCTTAGATAAGCAATAGGTTGTTGGTGAGGCCCTCGGGGTTGTGTCAAAACTCCCAAGGCCATACCTTTTCTTTCAGTGACAAACAAATTAAATTCTGACCCTGTGGGCAAGCTCAAAGCAGGAGCTTGCAGGAGAGAAGTCTGAAGAACCTTAAAAGCCTTTTGGGTATCTGGAGACCAAACCAGTTTGTCTGTTTGGGCCTGCTGAGTTTCAGCTATAAGTTTATATAGAGGCCGGGCAAGTTCCCCATAACCCGGAATCCAAATGCAACAATAGCCTGTGATTCCTAAAAATCCTCTCAGTTGTCTTAAAGTCATAGGTAGGGGATGATTTAGTATAGGTTTAATTCTCTCCAGGCCTATGGCCCTAGTCCCTTCTGATATGATTAGACCCAGATATCTAACAGATTGTTGACAAAGCTGAGCCTTTTCTCTTGATGCCTGGTAACCACAGCCTGCCAGGAAGTTTAAGAAATCTTCCGAGGCTCGTGAACACATCTCCTCATTCTCAGCACACAATAAGATATCATCTACGTATTGTAACACCACCGCTTCAGAACTATTAAAGTTTTGTAGATCCCATGACAAACTTTGTCCAAATAAGTGAGGACTGTCATGAAATCCCTGGGGCAAAACTGTCCAGGTTAGCTGAGAAGCTGGATGGGTAAGGTCTTCAAAGGCAAATAGAAATTGACTCTCCTCCACCAAAGGCACTGAATAGAAAGCATCTTTCAAATCAATTACTGAGAAATATTTGGCTCGTTCAGGAATTTCAGACAATAGAGTATAAGGATTAGGCACCAAGGGGTGTAAAGGAACTACAGCCTCATTTATTATTTGTAAATCTTGAACTAGTCTCCATTTACCATTTGATTTCTTTATACCCAAAATAGGAGTGTTACACGGACTGTTACAGGGAATCAAAAGCCCTTGCTCCTTTAAATTCTCAATGATGGGTTTTAATCCTTCCTTAACCTCAGGTTTCAGTGGATACTGCTTCTTATGTGGAAATACGTGTGGGTCTTTGAGCTTGATAACTACAGGAATAGCATTTTGTGCTCGACCCACAGAGTTTCCATCAGCCCATACTCTAGGATTTACATTTTGTTCAATTAGAGGGAGAGAAAGGGAGGGCTCCATATTCATGAAAACAGAGGCATGGACCTTACTCAGTATATCCCTTCCCAAAAGGGGTGAGGGCGATTCGGGCACAATCAGAAACTCGTGTGAAAATAGTACCGAATCCCAGTCACAGCTGACAGCCACACTGAAGTAAAACCTTTTGGCTTGTCCAGACAGTCCCATTACGGAAGCGGATCGTGAAGAAAGTGGGCCAGGGGCTTCAGAAAGCACGGAGTAAGTTGCCCCAGTATCTAAAAGGAAATTGACGGATTTGCCTCCCACAGTTATTAGTACCCGGGGTTCCTCAGGTGTAATCAGGACGGGAGCTTGTGTGGGGACCCCCGGGCACCTTCAGTCCTGATTGTCTTGAGAGTCCAACCCCTGAAACCTACTCTTCCAGTGTGGTCCTTTGCAGACCGGACAGGGAGCCTGAGCGAGGGCGGCTTGGATGCCTGAGGGCAATCTCGCTTGAGATGCCCCTCCTTTCCACAGTAATAGCAAGCCCATTCCTTTTCACCTGGGTCCCTCTGGGCATTCTTTCCAGGCTGTTTAAGAACAGTTTTCATCACCATTGCGAAGGCTTCCGCCTTTTCCTTTGTCTTTTTCTGCTTTTCTTTCTTTTCCTCATATTCCCTACCATAATAGACTGTCTGAGCCAGTTGTAACAAAGTATCTAAAGACTGATTAGGTCCAAACGCCTGTTTTAATAGTTTACGGGGAATATCTGGAGCCCACTGAGTGAGAAATTTATCTTTTAAGATCACTTAGGAAGACCAGGTGTGTCTTCTTTAAGCCCTGGGGATCAAATCTATCCCAGTTTTTCAGGATACAGTTCAAAGGAGTGAGGCTGAAATTGTTAGCTCCCATCTGTAAGAGAGAAAAAAAGCGACCAGCGCCCTCTTTCTACCGGAGGCGTCCCTCCCTGCTCTAGATAGGGGTGTAGACAGATGTTACACCAAAGCTTTTCCTTCCTGGTCAGACTTAGTCTGTCCCTTACCGACGCAGGCGCTGCCCTCGTCCCTCTCGGTTCTACCACCTAGATGGGGTGGAGATGCACCAGGGGTAGACCTGATGGCATCCCTAGCCATACTCGTCCTTCCCTGTTCTACCACCGAGACAGGGTGGAGATGCACCAGGGGTAGACCTGATGGCATCCCTAATTGACATCCAGCTCTTCACCATTAAAACCTTGCTTGCCTCTGATGCCACCCGGGGTGCAATCAGAGTAACCTTCCTGAGTGCCTCCCAGGCTAAGACTGCTGGGAGAAACATTCGTCACCTGAGTGCCTGTGCAGGACCCTGAGTATATTCCTGACCACAATAAGACCTATACGAATTCCAATTCGAGTAACCTTTAACCTCAGAGGTGCACTTGGAGCTAGAGCTCCATCTAGCTTCCGCGATTCCTAGCAAGGCTAGGTGCTTCCTGACTACCAAGCCAAGTTTGGGACCTAAGTTGTAGTACACCGTAACAGCATAAATCACAAGTTCCTTGAAAGTCTATGATCCGACAGATAGGTTAGTACCTCTAATTCCCAAGGAGTTATGAAATGGTCAAAGAGACTGAAAAGTTTGACAGAGAAAGGAAAGCTCGGTCCACCCGCTTCGCCCATTCTGGTCGGTCCCTGAAAGAGACATTAGGTGCCTCTAGGCATTGGCAGGTCGGTATACAGATTCCTGCCATCAGCCGTATGAGGTCACCGTGGAACTGCAGAGCAGGGCTCCTCAGTTGCTCCGCGCAGGGCGTTTCACTCATTCACGCACACACACCATAGAGTTAGTAACGTGCAGCAGAAAACGTTCACTAGGAGAACAATTAGAAATAGAGCTCCAAGCATCCTTACCTTGTCCTGAAGGATCCCGGATGAGCCCCCAAGATGAAAGGTTGTGGACGAGATCACAACAAAGACGCCAGGAATCTTAGCCTCAGGAAGAGAAGAATTCAATCCGGGGCCAGGGACGAGGCTTGATCGCTCAGAGCTTTTGTATAATAAAGTTTTATTAAAGTATAAAGGAGATAGGGAAAGCTTCTGACATAGGCATCAGAAGGGGGTAGAAAGAATACCCGTTTGCTAGCATTAGCCCTGGAGTTATACACTCTCAAATTAGTTGTTACAGTGAATCAAAAGAATGTCTGGAGGTTTTAAAGACCTCACCAGACCCATTCCCATGATTAACATTTTAAGATAACAGGATTAGCCAGAAGGTTTTTTTCCAGACTGTCTTCAAGCAGGATACATTATTGTTATATAATCCTAAAGAATGTAGTAGAGAGAAAAATAAGTTTGTCCTTTCTTCCCCCTTGAGAATTCCAGACTCCTCTCTCCTTGGGGACCCCTAGACTTCTTATCAACCTGCCTAGGAGAGGACTCTCTCACAAGGGACTCTCAAGACTCTTCTACAACAACATAGTTCAACAGCATCATTTCTTCAGTGCTCAGCTTTCTTTATAGTCCAACTCTCACATCCATATGACCACTGGAAAAACCATAGCCTTGACTAGATGGACCTTTGTTGACAAAGTAATGTTTCTGCTTTTTAATATGCTTTCTAGATTTGTCATAACTTTCCTTTCAAGGAGTAAACATCTTTTAATTTCATGGATTCAATCACCATCTAGAGTAATTTTGGAGTCCAAAAAAATAAAGTCAGCCACTGTTTCCTCATCTATTTGCCATGAAGGGATGGGACCAGATGCTATGATCTTAGTTTTCTGAATGTTGAGCTTTAAGCCAAATTTTTCACTCTCTTCATTCACTTTCATCAAGAGGCTTTTTAGTTCCTCTTCACTTTCTCCCATAAGGGTGGTGTCATCTGCATATCTGAGGTTATTGATATTTCTCCCAGCAATCTTAATTCCAGCTTGTGCTTCCTACAGCCCAGCATGGAAGATGGGTCTGGTAGTCCCATCTCTTTCAGAATTTTCCATAGTTTATTGTAATGCACACAGTAAAGGCTTTGACATAATCAATAAAGCAGAAATTGTTGTTTTTCTGGAACTCCCTTGCTTTTTCAATGATCCAGTGAATGTTGGCAATTTGATCTCTGGTTCCTCTGCCTTTTCTAAAACCAGCTTGAGCATTTGAAAGTTCACGGTTCACATATTGTTGAAGCCTGGCTTGGAGAATTTTGAGCATTACTTTACTAGCATGTGAAATGAGTGCAATTGTGCAGTAATTTGAGCATTCTTTGGCATTGAAATTAAAACTAATCTTTTCCAGTCCTGTAGCCACTGCTGAGTTTTCCAAATTTGCTGACATATTGAGTATAGCACTTTCACAGCATCATCTTTTAGGATTTGAACTAGCCCATTAGTTTTCATTAGCTTATTTTAGATTTAAGAATCATTATTTTACATAAATTAGTTCTACAATTCTACAAGATACAAACTGGGGCTAAGAAAATTAATAATAATGGATCTTTATTTTAAAAATTCTAATGAGATCTTCAGATAATTGACACACTTAGCCTATAACACATTTTTCCAAAATAAATGCTAAATTGTACTTGAAAATATCTCTAGGAAGTATAAACACAATACTATTAGTGAAACTTTGGTATACATTATAGAAGATAACATTCCAAAGTGGGTTAGGATATTGTAGACAACACAGGATTAATTGAATGCATTTTGTTATGAGCCCAGGAAAACTTTGAAGGAGGATAATCAAGAACTTGCAGAGTAGCAAAGACATCATGTTAACACAGAAAAAATTTTATATAAGCATTGTGTTTATATTACTAATAGAAATAAGATGTATTAAAATATGAAAAATTTACCATATTATGATTTTATTTATTGTCAAATCTAAAATCAAACACTCATAACCTGATTTGAAGCTTTATTATTAATATCCTTATTGGATATCATTAAGATAATGCAAACATAGAATGATTTTAAATTGATAAAGGTAGCAATTAGATAACTTTATATCTTACAGAAAATTAATAGAAATCCTAATGCTTACTCTGATATATCCATGAAAGTGATAGTGAAAGTCACTCAGTCATGTTCAACTCTTTGTGACCCCCTGGACTATACAGGTTCCTCTGTCCATGGGGATTCTCCAGGCAAGAACACTGGATGGTTGCCATGCCCTCCTCCAGGGGATCTTCCCAACCCAAGGATGGAGCCCAGGTCTCCCACATTGCAGGCAGATTCTTTATCAGTGGAGCCACCAAGGAAGCTCCTGGTATATCCATACACGAAAATTAATTGAGTTATCAAGCCAAGTAAGGACACAGAAGAAACTGAAATGCAAATTAATGAAGTCCCATCCTAAAAGGCTAAGTTCTGGTGATTCCAACTGTATAACCATTGATCATTTGGTTACATAGAAGTTTAGATATAGAAACAGTAAAAGGGATCAATGAATGGCAGGGTTTTGGTGAGGAGGAGGAAAGAATAATTAGAGTGCATTGATTTCTTGGCCTGTGAATCTATTTTGCATGTCTACAAATGTAGATATGTGTCATCATAGACTTGTTTAATCCATAGAATGTGCGAAGCTTAGAGTGAACCCTAATGCAAATTCTGGACTTTGGGTGATAACAGTATGTGTCAGTGTTGGTGCGTTAGTTGTAACAAATGTTCCTCTCTGACTTGGGATGTTGTTGATGGTAGGAAGGCTATGCATGTCTGGGAGAGAGCGTATAAGGGAATTTTGTACTTCCTGCTCAATTTTCTGTGAATCTAAAACTTTTTAATAAAAAATAAATTCTATATTAAAATAAATAGCAAAAATATAATAAGAATTAAAATTGGTTTTCAAAAGACATGTAGCTAGGAAATGAAACTACCATCAGAGTTCTATAATAAAATTGCATGTAAATTTATTGATTTATTTTTCCCCCAACTTTCTATTTTAACATATAGACATAGGGTTGGTGAAATAGTAATAAGTAGTTTGTAATTTATAGATCCTAAATTTGGTAGACAACATCAACTAATAAAATTTTTTCTAGGTAAACCATCCAAGCAGTTTTTATTCTTTAATATTCATAAATATACACATCAGCTTCATTAGAGATTTCAATTTTCCTCTTCAGTTTGGAAATGGAATATCCTAAGAATTTTGAGCCTTTTGCAGGTCACAACATAGGAAGCAGAGTTCATTCCTGCACTGCTACCTACATTTACCTGCTAGGAGTAAAAGTTGGCTAAATGGAAAAGATCATCACATATATTTGTCTCTTTCTTCAGAGTGCACACAAGGTAACAAGAGTGATAGACTTGAAACTGCAATCACTAAACAAATGTAAGATTGTTGTTGTCCACTTTCATTGGCAAATACAGCACAGGGGACACTGTCTGTGAATTGAAAGATCATTAAACAGGAGGTGATAAAGGCTCATTTCCTTTCTTAGTCTCTTTTAAATTTAGATTTTCTAAAACAACAACTAAAGATATAATATCAACATAGCCATAACTCCTAATCTATCATCTCCCCTGTTTATCCTTGTCTGAGGACAAGCTCTCTTCCTGCACTAATTTAGACAGAAGGAGCTCTTGGGCACAGTCTGTGAGCTCACATTCCATGGGTTGGTACTCTGTTTCAGACATTTTAGGATCATTCAACCTTGTTACAAGAAATTTGGAAATTTGCAGAGTTGGCTGACTGCCTTCAGTGTTAGCTGCATTGGTTGTTGCTGTGGATTGTGTGATTATAGTGGTGACACTGCTTTGTGTTACCAGGTTGCATTGCGTGGAGCGTCCAGCTATTGCTGTGTTGTTGCTGTTCGAGCTGCAACTGTACCTGCGGTTGTTATAACTGAGAAGCAGAGGGCTTCCCCGGTGGCTCAGATGGTAAAGAATCTGCCTGCGGTGTGGGAGACCTGGGCTCCATCCCTGGGTTGGGAAGATCCCCTGGAGGAGAGCATGGCCACCAACTCCACTATTCTTGCCTGGAGAATCCTCAGGACTAGAGAAGCCTGCCAGGCTACAGTCCAGGGTCGCAAAAAGTCGGATACAACCGAGCTACTAAACACAGCACAGAAGGGTCAACTGAATTAAGCCCACCTCTGTAGGACTGGCCAAAAGAGTGTAGTGGTTTAAATAAAGCATTAACTTCATATATTTATCTTCAGTTAAGGTTATGACAAATTATACATTCCTTATAACTTGGGAGGAAATTCATGCAATTTTAAATCTACATGACTTTAGTCTAGGAAAGATTTACTCTCTGTTTCAGGAATCCTGAAGATTTTCATCTCTGAATGAGAAGAATTTGCTGTGATGGGGAGGTATGGGCAATGGGGAAGAGGGAGTTATTAATATAATTATTTAATCTCCAAACAGTTACAGGACTCTTGTGGATTTTGAGAAACTGTACTCAGGTACTTTGTACAATTAAAATGAATATACAATGACTTCATCTCAATTATTTTCAAGACTTAGTAAGTGAGTCAAATTGGAACTAAAATCTATACTTAAGTGTTTCTGGTAATTTTCTAACAAAAGCAAACTATATACATATATATTATATATAATCTTTGAAATGTATCAGTGTGTGTATATGTGTGTGTGTATATGCACACATGTGTATTACCTTTTAGAGGACATGAGTAAATAAAGATAAATTATTTGATGTCTATTGTTTAAAAGCCTACATACAGATTAATATGGTTTACTGGTCATCTGAAAAATAATCATTAAAGGGCCAAATTAGCAATATCCAGGGCAATCTAATATAATAAGTCTATTTTATGGTCGGCTGATAAATAGACTTAATTGCATCTGGAAGTTTCATTTACAGCAGTTCATAGTTTAGGGTGTGACTGAATAACACTGTGCAAGGCAGACTAATGGCACTCAAAGGTGGCCATGTCCTAATCCCTAGAACCTGTAAATATGTTACCTTACATTGCAAAGGGAATTTTGCAGATGTGATTAAATTAAGGATATTTAGAAGGGGGTATTATCACAGATTATCTGGGTGGGCTCATTATAATAACAAAAGTTCTTATATTTTAAAGAAAAGGCAGAGGGTCAGAATCAAAGAGAGAATTAAAGATGCCACACTGCTACCTCTGAAGAAGGGGCCACAAGCCCATCAATGCAGGTGGCTTCTGGAAGCTGAAAAAGAGGAGGAAAGGACTCCTAAAATCTCCAGAAGGAAGGTCAATACCTGATGGAGCCTTGATTGTGTATAATGAAATCAATTTCAAATTTCTTACCCACAGAACTATAAAATTATAAACTTATGTTATTTTAAAAGGAACTGAATTTGTGGTGATTTGTTATAACAGAGTAGAAACTAATGCAAACATCTTTAGAGTTCTGACTCCAGAATGAGATTCCTTAAATTAATTTCTGGTGGCCAGAGATCTATTCTCTGCAGATAATCCACCATAAAACAAAGCAAAATGAATCTGGTTATTGATATAATAATGGCTAAATCAGTGTTCCAGACACTTTACTCAATATAATATACAGTATCTTGTTAATTTCATATTCTTCCATTTTTATGTGAGAAAACTAAATATCAAAAAATAAGCAGACACTCAGTCACACAGCTAATAAATTAAAAATGTAAAACAAGATTTAAACTAGATAATCCAGCTTCAAATCTAAGTAGTCTTAATCATGTAGCATAATCCCAGTTTCTCTCTTGCTTAGGACACTAACCATTTTTAGAGATTTCTTGAGGAACTTAAAAATATATTCTTATGTATCACACACACACATCAAAAAAAAATGAAAAAGAAAAACTTGCATGTTTGCTTGTATACAAACCAAAATTTAACACATGAAAAAAGTAAATTAACTGATATTAGTTGTATTAGTTCTGTCTTGATAGTTATCAGAAAGATACTTCTGAAAGAGATGGTAGAACTGAAAACAATAATGTTAGTCAAAATTTTGTTTAATGAATGGTTAGATAATTAAATTCCCTCCTAGGGCAGTGCAGTCCAACAACATACCTTTTTACTCCACAGGCAAAACGTTGCTTACCCTTGTGAAGATACTAACCTAAAGGATCTGAAATTGGAACATCAACACCAGTTGGTCTCAGGAGAGAAAGGCTGGGCTGGATATCCTCGGGGATATCCATTATCCTGTTTCCCTCCTTTTTGGATACTGATCAATAGCACACTGACCACTGTGGAGTAGTCATTTTCATTCACAATTTTCTTCAGGCCCTGGTAAATTATCTCTCCCCTTGGACATTGATTCCCAGGAAGAGTGAAAGACTTTTGCTGTTACTAACCATGGATTAGTGAGTTTTTACTTGCTTGATGTCAGTAACCCTGTCTATGATTAGGGAAATACTCTTACAAATAACTGTTTTAATATATGAAGCTTAAGCTAAAATCAGCCTGTTGTGATCCTAAGAACCTTTTTAAAAGAGCTATTAAAATCCACCAGACACAAATATAACCACATTTAGAAGTGACTGGAAGTTTCCTATTTAGAGAAATAGATGAAGCAAATGAAAAGATCCTACCCTCAGTTGTGAAAACCTTGGTTTCCAGCCTTTAACATTGCAATTAAACAATCCAGTAGATAAACTCCTACTCGTGATCACATAGATTATATTCCGCTTTTCAGTATTTCAGTCTTTAATATTATGGAAAAGTTTGTGATTAATGAGTACTAGCAAAAGAAAACAATATTTTCTACCATAAATACAGAAATTAAATCAAATAGAAAATTAGAGGAAACAGAGAAAGTATCAAATTGCAGAATTAAAAAAAAAAGGAAGGAATATCCAAGAACAGGAAAGAGCTCATTAAAAATATAATAGCAGAAGTAAAAGTGTTCATCACTGACTGGAATAAGAAAGTGATGTAAAAAGGAAGGGATTAAAATAAACATATTACTGGTTAAAGTAGAATTCTAACTACAATAACCAAAAACATCAGAAGTTAATATTTCAAATAAGTCAGCTGTAAATTTTATGTAATAATCAATAGTGTGTAACAGATTTTGCTACAGGAAGTTGTGGAGGGAACCTAGAGTGGCAGACTAGCATTCTCATCATAAATATGTAGTTTTCAAGTTTGTTCATCATTTCTAGTCATTGAAAGGGAAAGGAATATAGAACTCCATGGTGAATATCTTCCAAACAAGCAAAACCAAAAGTTTACACATTTCTCTTATTCAGTTTTATTGGTGAAGTATTCTGCCATGACCGTATCAAGAATCAAGGAAAACTAGAAATATGGTTTCGCTGAATAGCCAATGATTTCAATGAGGGGAAGATAAATAAAAGTATTCACCAAAGCAAGCAAACAAACAAGCAAACTGATATCAGTATAAAAGGAGTTCTAAAAAAAGAGAGAACAGAGAAAATATAAATAATATATCACCAAAGAACTAATTCTATAGTTTTAAGAACTTAGCTCACAACTCAAAACTAGTATGGACACAACTGTCCACACTGAAATGATCCACCTCAGAGATCATTCATTTATAAATGGCAGACATTGGATTTAGCAAATAATTATGATATGTTGATACTGGTTAGAGGTGAAGGAATATATGAAGGCAGAATCAAATAAAATGCTCATTTTTATATTGTAGATACCCATTTTAAATTCTTTGAAATTTAGAAATCAATAAATTTCAACTTAATTGAGGTGTTAAGAAGTATGGAAGTAGATAGAAGAAATAGATAAAGGCATATAAAATTAGCCTCTGAAGGGTATAAACTTGTGGAAAATAATTCTTATTAAACAACATTTCAATTTTGAGGCAAAAGTCACACAGAAATGTACTGATTGACCTGTAAAAACATAAAACCTAGTGTTTCACTTCAGGAAAACAGAGATTTACCATGTAATCAGTTTTATCCCACTCCAGTATTCTTGGGCTTTCCTGGTGGTTCAGTTGGTAAAGAATCTGCCTGTAATGAAAAAAAGACAATCTCTTTAACAAGTGGTGCTGGGAAAACTGGTCAACCACTTGGAAAAGACTGGAACTAAAACACTTTCTAACACCATACAAAAAAAATAAACTCAAATGTAAGACCAGAAACTATAAAACTCCTAGAGGAAAACAGACAAAACACTGATATAAATCACAGAAGGATCCTCTATACCCACCTCCCAGATTAATGGAAATAAAGGCAAAAATAAATGGGACTCAATTAAACTTAAAAGCTTTTTCACAATGAAGGAAACTATAAGTAATGTGAAAAGACAGCCTTCAGAATGGGAGAAAATAATAGCAAATGAAGCAACTGACAAAGAATTAATTAATCTCAAAAATATACAAGCAGCTCATGCAGCTGAATTCTAGAAAAATAATGACCCAAACAAAAAATGGGCCAAAGAACTAAACAAACAATTCTCCAAAGAAGATGGCTAACAAACACATGAAAAGATGTTCAGCATCACTTATTATCAGAGAAATGCAAATCAAAAGTACAATGATGTACCACCTCATGCCCGTTAGAATGGCTGCTATCCAAAAGTCTACAAACAATAAATGCTGGAGAGGATGTGGAGAATAGGGAACCCTCTTACTGTTGGTGAGAGTTCAAACTAGTACAGCCACTATGGAGAACAGTATGTAGATTTCTTTTAAAAAACTGGAAATAGAACTCCCATATGACCCAGCAGTCCCTCTGCTTGTCATACACACTGAGGAAACCAGAATTGAGAGAGACACCTGTACTCCAATGTTCATCACAGCACTGTTTACAATATCCAGGACATGGAAGCAACCTAGATGTCCAATGGCAGACAAATGGATAAGCAAGCTGCAGTAGATATACACAATGGAATATTACTCAGCTGTTAAAAATAATGCACTTGAATCAGTTCTAATGAGGAGCCTATTATACATAGTGAAATAAGTCAGAAAGAAAAACATCAATACAGTATATTAACACATATATATGAAATTTAGAAAGATGGTAATGATGACCCTACACGCAAGACAGCAAAAGAGACACAGATGTAAATAATAGACTTTTTGAACTCTGTGGGGGAAGGCGAGGGTGGAATGATTTGAGAGAATAACTTTGGAACATGTATATTACCATATGTGAAATAGATTGCCACTCCAGGTTCGATGCATGAGACAGGGCTCTCAGGGCCGGTGCACTGGGATGACCCTGAGGGATGGGATGGGGAGGGAGGTAGGAGGGGAGCTCAGGATGGAAGATACATGTACACCCATGGCTGATTAATGTCAATGTATGGCAAAAAAACCCCACTATAATATTGTAAAGTAATTAGCCTCTAATTAAAATAAATTAATTAATTTTAAAAAAAGAAAAGTTTAAAAAAAAAAAAAAAAAGAATCCTCCTGCAATGTAGGAGACCTAGGTTTGATCCCTGGTTTGGGAAGATCACCTGGAGGAGGACTGGGCAACCCACTCCCGTATTTTTCCCTGGAGAATCCTCATGGACAGAGGAGACTAGCAGGCTATGGTCCACAGGGTCACTAAGAGTCGGACACAACTGAGTGACTAAGCACAGCACAGCATATATAATAAATTACATACATAAAATTTCTCCCCATTTTTGAACAACTTTCTGGGTTAAAATCTACTTTGCATTTGGTTGAGTTGTCTGAGTCTCCCCATGTAAATAACACAGGACACATGTTTAAAGGTATGTATCAATATTTCTAGAATTTCTATTCTTTTCCTATTTATTATGATGTTGAGAAATGCAACAGTCATCAGTGTAGCTGCTAATATAGGACATTGGAATCTGTAGCTGTGCATACCTTTTATGTTTATATCTAGCTATAGACAGAAGATTACATACATATGCATCTCCAAGGATAAAACAATCTGTCCTCAGTTACAGTGGGTAAATTTCTGCCACAATGGATTACTCATTTCAGATTTGGTCCTTAAACTAAAGAAAGTGTGGGAGTAATTGAGGCTTAAAAATATACACCTTTCAAAATTCTCTTTCATTAAGCACCCTCCAAACTTAAAGAGGTTGTAAGGTTTTCTGATTCCATTTTCATTCACCTGTGAAATTAAAATAACAATATGATTTATTATGGGGACTTCTTTTGCACAAGCAAAATCTCTATTTCCAGGCACATCTCTTCAGCCTTTATGATTTAATTGTGACAGTAATAATTGTGTCAGTAATCAGTATAACTGATTCATGGCTAATGAACATGTAGTCACTTCTGGACAAAGCATACTGTTGCTCCTGTGAAACATAGCAGGGCTCTATGTTTGTGCTGAGGCACTGGGAAAGGACTTTCTATTGAGACTTTGTGGTTGAAGATTAAAGCAATCAGAATCATGGAGCACATTGGTCCCAGAGATCACTTGATGCTGTGTCCAACTTTATGTGAATAGGGAATAGATGTTTGTAGAACCACTGTGATTATGGATCTATTTTTACCACTGCAAAACTTAGCCTATAGTGACTAAAACATTATCATATTTTATGGATTCATTCTATATGATATAAATCTAGTTTAAATATTTTACTTTGATTTCTTAAATTCTAATGAAGTACATACAATGATAGAATTACAAAACATAAGTAAAATATATTTTAATTGGTATTTAGTATACCTGTCTACTTCATAAATAATCAAACATGTTTATACAGGAATCAATATTTTTTTAATTTGGCAAAATAACCAAGCTGCAGCCAAAGATCATGTTTACATTTCCTTCGAGATGAGAGTCAGAGAGAGAGAGGCAGGAAGACAGGAAACAGAGATAAAACATGTAATATTTTAAAAGGCTGTTTCTGTAAACTGCACCTTGTCAGAATTTATCCATATATTCCTGACATTTATAAGTTTTGTACTGACTTCTACAATTGATTTTAAGACAATAAAATGAGAAAAGGCATACTTTTATGTAACTTATGGAAAAAAAGTCACAAGTATAGGAAATGCATGGCCATGATCATAAAAATAAATTTTCATGATAAAATTACTTGTGGATTATTATTAAGTGGATTATCTATACAAAGGAAGGTTGAAATAACTCAATGAATAAAAAGAAAATCTGGTAAAATATTTGTTGTTGAAAGCATACTAAACACTATTTGATGTAAAATATTAATACTCTAGTATAATTTCTTATATAGTCTATCTTTGTTTACAAAAAGTAAATACAAATGTATTTTTTTCAAAATGTTAAAGTAAATTGCCAGAATGAACATTAAAATGAAAAGTCAAAATTAAGACATTAAAATACTTTTTTCTTTAATTTTTTATTTATTTTTTTATCTCCAAATATATTTATTTTTATTTTTATTTTTTTTACTTTTTTTTTTATTA
Source organism: Antilocapra americana (assembly GCA_007570785.1). Lineage (NCBI taxonomy): Eukaryota > Metazoa > Chordata > Mammalia > Artiodactyla > Antilocapridae > Antilocapra > Antilocapra americana. The sequence goes on along the minus strand of ML664163.1, from coordinate 13,279,462 downwards.
TTGTTTTTGCCATACATTGTCATGATATCACCATGGGTTTACATATGCTTCCCCTCCGGGTCCCCCCTCCCTCCTCCCTCCCCCCCGGGAAATCTCGTTGCACCAGCCCCCAGCATCAATCCTGGGCTGGCGATTGATTAGACACATGACAATTAACATGCTTCAATGCCTTTCTCCCATATCATCCCACCCTTACCCTCATCCACAAAGTCCACGAGTCTATTCTATACATCTGCGTTCCTTTTGTTGTCTCCCATGTTGGGTTCTCGTTACTGTCTTTCTAAATTCCATATATATGTGTTAATATACTGTATTGTTGTTTTTGCTTCTGGCTTACTTCACTCTGGATAATGGGCTCCAGTTTCGTCCATCTGAGTAGAATTGCTTCAAATGAATTTTTTTTAATGCTGAGTAATATTCCATTGTGTATATATACCACAGCTTTCTTATCCATTCGTCAGTTGATGGGCATCTAGGTTGCTTCCATGTCCTGGCTATTGTAAACAATGCAGCGATGAACATTGGGGTGCACGTGGCTCTTTCAATTCTGGTTTCCTCGGTGTATATGCCCAGCAGTGGGATTGCCGGGTCATATGGCAGGTCTATTTGCAGCTTTTTAAGGAACCTCCACACTGTTTTCCATAGTGGCTGTACTAGTTTGCATTCCCACCAACAGTGTAAGAGGGTTCCCTTTTCTCCACATCCTCTCCAGCATTTATTGCTTGTAGACTTTTGGATGGCAGCCATTCTG
>ML664163.1:13213080-13278701 GCA_007570785.1 Antilocapra americana | reverse complement strand
ATTTTTGAGATTAATTGTTTGTCTGTTGCTTCATTGGCTATTATTTTCTCCCATTCTGAAGGCTGTCTTTTCACCTTGCTTATAGTTTCCTTTGTTGTGCAAAAGCTTTTAATTTTAATTAGGTCCCATTTGTTTATTCGTGTTTTTATTTCCAATATTCTGGGAGGTGGGTCATGGAGTATCCCGCTTTGGATTATAGCAGAGCGTGTTTTGCCTATGTTATCCTCTAGGAGTTTTATAGTTTCTGGTCTTATGCTTAGATCTTTGATCCATTTTGAGTTTATCTTTGTGTATGGTGTTAGAAAGTGATCTAGTTTCATTCTTTTACAAGTGGCTGTCCAGTTTTCCCAGCACCACTTGTTAAAGAGGTTGTCTTTTCTCCATTGTATATTCTTGCCTCCTTTGTCAAAGATAAGGTGTCCATAGATGCGTGGATTTATCTCTGGGCTTTCTATTCTGTTCCATTGATCTATATTTCTGTCTTTGTGCCAGTACCATACTGTCTTAATGACTGTGGATTTGTAGTATAGCCTAAAGTCAGGTTAGGTTGATTCCGCCAGTTCCATTCTTCTTTCTCAAGATTGCTTTGGCTATACGAGGTTTTTTGTATTTCCATACAAATTGAGAAATTATTTGTTCTAATTCTTTGAAGAAGACCTCTGGTAGCTTGATAGGAATTGCATTGAATCTATAGATTGCTTTAGGTAGTATACTCATTTTCACTATATTGATTCTTCCAATCCATGAACACGGTACATTTCTCCATCTGTTTGTGTCCTCCTTGATTTCTTTCATCAGTGTTCTATAGTTTTCTATATACAAGTCTTTTGATTCTTTAGGTAGAAATACTCCTAAGTATTTTATTCTTTTTGTTTCGATGGTGAATGGAATTGTTTCCTTAATTTCTCTTTCTGATTTCTCACTGTTAGTGTATAGGAATGCCAGGGATTTCTGTGTGTTGATTTTGTATCCTGAAACTTTGCTATATTCACTGATTAGCTCTAGTAATTTTCTCGTAGAGTCTTTAGGGTTTTCAATATAGAGGATCATGTCATCTGCAAACAGAGAGAGTTTTACTTCTTCTTTTCCAATCTGGATTCCTTTGATTTCTTTATCTGCTCTGATTACTGTGGCCAAAACTATGTTGAATAGTAGTGGTGAGAGTGGGCACCCTTGTCTTGTCCCTGATTTCAGGGGAAATGCTTCCAGCTTTTCACCATTGAGGATAATGTTTCCTGTGGGTTTGTAATATAGCTTTTATTACGTTGAGGTATGTTCCTTCTATTCCTACTTTTTGGAGGGTTTTTATCATAAATGGATGTTGAATTTTGTCAAAGGCTTTCTCTGCATCTATTGAGATAATCATGTGATTTTTATTTTTCAATTTGTTAATGTGGTGTATTACATTGATTAATTTACGAATATTGAAGAATCCTTGCATCCCTGGGATAAAGCCTACTTGATCATGATGTATGATCTTTTTGATGTGTTGTTGGATTCTATTTGCTAGAATTTTGTTGAGGATTTTTGCATCTAAGTTCATCAGTGATATTGGCCTGTAGTTTTCTTTTTTTGTGGCATCTTTGCCGGGTTTTGGAATTAGGGTGATGGAGGCCTCATAGAATGAGTTTGGAAGTTTACCTTCGTCTGCAATTTTCTGGAAGAGTTTGAGTAGAATAGGTGTTAGCTCTTCTCTAAATTTTTGGTAGAATTCAGCTGTGAAGCCATCTGGTCCTGGGCTTTTGTTTTTTGGAAGATTTCTGATTACGGTTTCAATTTCCGTGCTTGTGATGGGTCTATTAATATTATCTATCTCTTCCTGGTTTAGTCTTGGAAAGTTATACTTTTCTAGGAATTTTTCCATTTCATCCAAATTGTCCAGTTTATTTGCATATAGTTGCTGATAATAGTCTCTTATGATCCTTTGTATTTCTGTGTTTTCTGTTGTGATCTCTCCTTTTTCATTTCTAATTCTGTTGATTTGATTCTTCTCCCTTTGTTTCTTGATGACTCTGGCTAACGGTTTGTCAATTTTATTTATCTTCTCAAAGAACCAACTTTTGGCTTGGTTGATTTTTGCTATGGTCACTTTTGATTCCTTTGCATTTATTTCTGCCCTGATCTTTAAGATTTCTTTCCTTCTACTAGACCTGGGCTTCTGCATCTCTTCCCTTTCTAGTTGCTTTAGGTGTATAGTAAGGTCATTTATTTGATTTTTTTCTTGTTTCCTGAGGTGAGCTTGTATTGCTATGAACTTTCCCCTTAGCATTGCTTTCACAGTGTCCCATAGGTTTTGAGCTGTTGTGTTTTCATTTTCATTCATTTCCATGCATAACTGAATTTCATTTTTAATTTCTTCTGCGATTTGTTGGTTATTCAGCAGTGTGTTGTTGAGCCTTCATATGTTGGAAGTTTTGAGAGGTTTTCTCCTGTAGTTGATATCTAATCTCACTGCATTGTGGTCAGAAAAGATGCTTGGGATGATTTCAATATTTTTGAATTTATCAAGGTTAGATTTATGGCCCAGGATGTGATCTATCCTGGAGAAGGTCCCGTGTGCACTTGAGAAAAAGGTGAAATTCCTTGTTTTGGGGTGGAATGACCTATAGATATCAATTAGGTCTAGTTGGTCTATTGTTTCATTTAAAGTTTGAATTTCCTTGTTACTTTTCTGTCTAGTTGATCTATCCATTGGTGTGAGTGGTGTATTAAAGTCTCCCACTATTATTGTGTTGTTGTTGATTTCCCCTTTCATATTTGTTAGCATTTGCCTTACATATTGTGGAGCTCCTATGTTAGGTGCATGAATATTTATAACTGTTATTTCTTCTTCCTGGATTGATCCTTTGATCATTATGTAATGTCCATCTTTATCTCTTTTCACTGCCTTTATTTTAAAGTCTACTTTATCAGATATGAGTATTGCCACTCCTGCTTTCTTTTGGTCTTTATTTGCATGGAATATCTTTTTCCAGCCTTTAACTTTCAGTCTATATGTGTCCCTAGGTTTGAGGTGGGTCTCTTGTAGACAACATATATAGGGGTCTTGTTTCTGTATCCAATCGGCCAATCTTTGTCTTTTGGTTGGGGCATTCAGCCCGTTTACATTTAAGGTAATTATTGATAAATATGATCCTACTGCCATTTATTTTATTGTTTTGGGTTCCAGATTATCTATCCCATCGGTGTTTCCTATCTAGGAAAGATCCTTTAGCATTCGTTGGAGGGCTGGTTTGGTGTTGCTGAATTCTCTCAGTTTCTGCTTGTCTGAGAAACTTTTGAATTCTCCTTCAAATTTGAATGAGATCCTTGCTGGGTAGAGTAGTCGGGGTTGTAGATTGTTTTCTTCCTTGACTTTAAGTATGTTTTGCCATTCCCTTCTGGCCTGAAGCGTTTCTGTTGAGAGATCAGCTGTTATCCTTATGGGATTCCCCTTGTGAGTTATCTTTTGCTTCTCCCTTGCTGCTTTTAATATTTGGTCTTTGTATTTGATATTTGCCAATTTGATTAATATGTGTCTTGGGGTGTCCTGCTTGGGGTTCATTCTATTTGGGATTCTCTGTGTTTCTTGGACCTGAGTGGCTATTTGCTTCCCCAATTTAGGGAAGTTTTCTACAATTATCTCTTCAAGAATTTTCTGATGGTCTTTCTTTTTGTCTTCTTCTTCTGGGACTCCTATGATTCGAATATTGGTGCGTTTAATATTGTCCCAGAGGTCTGTAAGATTGTCTTCATTTCTTTTAATTCTTTTTTCATTTTTCCTTTCTGTTTCATTTATTTCTGCCATTCTGTCTTCTACCTCACTTATTCTGTCTTCTATCTCTGTTATTCTACTGTTGGTTCCCTCCAGGGTGTTTTTGATCTCATTTATTGCATTATTCATTGTATTTTGTCTCTTTTTCATTTCTTCTAAGTCCTTGTTAAAGCTTACCTGCATCTTCTCAATCCTTGCCTGCAGGTTATTGAGCTGCAACTCCAACTTATTTTCCAGGTTTTGGATCATTTTCACTATCATTATTCGGAATTCTTTGTCAGGTAGACTTCCTATCTCTTCGTCTTTTGTTTGGTCTAGGGGTATTTATCCTGTTCCTTTACTTGCTGGGTATTTCTCTGCCTTTTCATCTTGTTTATCTTGCTGTGTTGTCCCTTTATTGTGGGGATTCCTCTCTATGGGAGGGGTTGGATGCGTGGTTTGTCGAAGTTTCCTGGATGGAAAGGCTTGTGTGGTTTTCTGGTGGGTGAGTCTAGGTTTCCTCACTGTTACTCAGGGCTTCCCTACCGGGGTCCAGGGATCTTGAGGGATGAGTGGCGTCGGCCGAAGAACTGAGCTGAGACCATGTGTGGTGATGGAGCAGTCTCCTCTTTAATTTTTTAAAAGTTAGGTTTTAAAATCTAACAATTAAGAAGCTTTGAATAAGAGGTGAATAAACTATTGTTGGTGATCTAGATTAGTTTGAAAATACTCACTTGGATGAAAAATAAAAGTTCTGAGTATCTTTCTGAGTGATTAAGTATTTTCAGTTTAATAAATATTTTCTATTAAGTTAAACAAATTGAATGTGAATTCAGTATTTCATGTAGAAAGGGCAATGATAATTCAAATAAGTGAGATTCTCTATAGAAAAACTGGCTTAATTACAAAGAAAAGTATGAAAAAATACAAATTTTTCTTTTAGAATTAAATGAAATTGACTTTATTCTTCAGATATTAGACCATAATATGAAAACAATTGAATTCCATATTTCATTAGTGATTTTTGCCAAGTTCTTTTTCGATTGTAGTTCTCTGTTCAACAGTATTCTAAGAAAGACTCAATAGCTTTTAATGTATGGATTCTTGTACAGTTGATCAAATACTCATAGAAATATTCCACAGAAAATAGCAAAAAGACAAGGAACTTTTTTTCCAAGACCAGGAAGATATATTTCCTTAAAGGTCATTGTTGGGAAGCAGCCTGAATTTTTCCATATTCAATTCAAGTATGAAAAACAATGCTTTGGACTTTAACTAAAAAACAATGAAGTGAAAGTTGCTCAGGTGTGTCTGACTCTGCAGCCCCATGAACTGTAGCCCTCCAGGCTACTCTGTCCATGGAATTCTCCAGGCAAGAATACTGGAGTGGGTAGCCATTTTCTTGTCCAGGGGATCTTATGACCCAGGAATCAGACCGGGATCTCCTGCAAATAACCTAAGTCCAAATGAAAATCTAGTTTCTTCTAAAACTGTTATTCTATTTCTAAATGATTTTCCTAGAAACATAATTATTTATTTGTATTCAACAAATTTTAAATGGGATACTGTGTTTGTGTGTTAGGTCATTATTTCAAAACCACTTTGAAAATTAGTTACTTGAAAAAGATCTAGTCTAATTTTGAAAAACTATAGTTTTGGAATCCTATACAACTACCTCTTTACTACAGTTTAGTAAGTTAAAACTTTACATTAAATATGCCATTGTGTTTAATTTCTAAAATCAAGAAATGAACAGCAATTTAATTTTAGTAGGAGACTTTTATATCTAACTTGATTTTTAAAGTTTATGTTCACTCTTAAATACTGTGTTTTTAACTTTTAGATTCCTAGGCCAAAAATGGATTTGCTATTTTGAACAAAATATATTAGTGGATTGCATTCATATTTTCATCAGACATCATGATATAGTATACTTCTTAATTCAAGTAAAAAAAACACAGCATATTTGTGTTAGTTTACATAGATTGCTATAATGAACCAACACACAGTAAATATCTTTAACAGAAGTGCATTGTTTCACAGTTTTACAGGATTAGAAGTCTGAGATCAGGGTGCTGACAGGGTTGGTTCCTTCTGGGGACTATGATGGAGATTCTGTTTTGTGCCTCTTGGCTAGCTTCTGGTGGTATGTTGGCCATCATTTCCTTGGCTTATAAATGAGTCGCTCGTCCTTCGCTCTCACATGGTATCCTCCCTGTGTGCATGTTTCTCTATGGACAAATATTTTCCTTTTCATAAGGACACAGTAATACTGAATTAGGGAGAAACCTAACGGCCTCATCTTAGCTTGACTATATATATATATATATATATATATATTTACACATAATATATAAATAAATGTACATATTTAAATATGTATACATGCACACATTTGTGCTTTATATACAAATATATACCTATGTGCTAAGTAACTTCCCTGGAGAAGGGAATGGCAACCCATTCCACTATTCTTGCCTGGAGAATTCCATGGACAGAGGAGCCTGGCAGGCTATATTCCATGAGGTCCCAAAGAGGTGGACATGACTGAATTACTAACATATAAGTAACTTCAGTTGGGTTTGACTCTTTATGACCCTAGGGACTGTGGCCTGCTATGCTCTTCTGTCCATGGAATTCTCTAGGCAAGAATACTGGAATGGGTTGCCATATCCTCCTCCAGGGATTCTTCCTGACCCAGGAATTGAACTCATGTCTCTTAAGTCTCCTGCATTGGTAAGGTGGCTTCTTTACTACTAGCACCACCTGGGAAGCCTATATGGCCCTATCACTTGCCACATTCACAACCTAAGTTTGAAAGCAAAAATCGTTTGGGTGTAGAATGAGAAATCAGTGCATAGTGACTTAAAGTCAGTGGAAAAATAAGTTGGGGATATGAGGTGGCTGCTCCGTCTTTCTACCTGTTTCATCTTAGTCTTCATAAACCTGTTTTCTTACAGATGAAATGCAAATAATGAGAACGCCAGCCTTACTGTGTTGCTGTGAAAAACCCCAACACATTAAGCATGCAAAGTTATTAGCAATATGTCTGGGACATAGTAAGTGAAGTGAAGTGAAAGTTGCTCAGTCGTGTCCGACTCTTTGCGATCGCATGGACTCTGCAGTCCATGGAATTCTTCAGGCCATAATACTCAAATGGGTGGCCTTTCCCTTCTCCAGGGGATCTTCCCAACATAGTAAAGGGTCTACTAAATAATAAGAATAACCTGAGTTCTGAGTCATTCAGTCATGTCCGACTATTTGTGGCCCCATGTACTATAACCTGCCATGCTTATCTGCCCACAGAATTTTCCAGGCAAAAATAGTGCAATGGGTTGCCATTTCCTTCTCCAGGGAATCTTCCTGACTTAGGGATCGAACCTGCATCTCTTATGTCTCCTGCATTGGCAATTGGAATGGCATCTGGGATATCTCTAAATAATAATAATCATTAGCAATGATAATAATATTAATAATTAGTATTCAATCAAGTGTGACAAAATTTAGCTGTTTAAGGCAATAAATATAAGTCATCATTGTGTAGTGGCATATTTCATAAAGATTTCATAGTAAAAAGAGGTAGGAAATTAATGGTATTGATAATTACTAAAACCAATACAGATCCAGAATTCAGTCTACTTGGTTCTTCTCACAGGCTCTACTTTGCTTTTCAGTCAGCAACCTATGAATCATTCTTACAAGTTAACAAGATTTTCTGATAAATCATTGAGGGCATATTCCCACTGAAATACTGCTGCTCATATATGCAGCTAGTTTATTTGGACCACATAAATTCTTTGCTCTAATTGGATAAAGGGTGAAATATTACTTAAAATGAGAAGGAAAATGATTTTTTATGCATTGAAGAACAAAATTCAATGTGGTAGTCAATATAATGTTTAAACTACCTTTACTGATAATTTGAAAGAATATTATATGTAATATAGGTGAAAAGCAGATTTATCCAGCAGATTTTTTTTCAGAGCAATATTATAATTTTTCATCCATTTTAATCTGTGTCTTTTACCCAGACATATTATCTAATTAGTTAATAACTAAACCCTCGTTAGTGGTCTCTAGAAGTACTATGAGCAAAGCTTAAGTAATTCAAGTTTAGTTGTAAAACTGCAATAGGCCAGAGTAGATTTTAAATTTGAAATTCAATTTCAACCTGGTCAGACTATAATAGAGAGCATAATGGAAGTGCTGTGCCACACAGAGATGTTTTATTATTTATCATGGAATGGAAATGACGTGCCATACACCATCAACATAAGCAATTCACAAAACTATATTATGGACATGAGAGTCATTCATTAGAGTAGGTGTTTGACTTACATTGGAGGGTGACAGTTTGTGCTGCTCTGTGACATTTTATTTATTTAATTATTTATTTCTTTCCACCATGGTCATTTCAAATATTCACTATTTTCAAATGACCTGTTAGTATATAATATAAGCATGTCACTAAAAGTTCATTTTTTCCTATCCATTATATACATCCCTCATTTTGAAGCGTTTTTACAGTGCTAGGATCATGTTTAGTGAACTAGCTCTGGATTTAGGCCACATCAGTAAGAATAGGTACAGAACTAAGTTTGAGTGTCTTGCCAGAAGGAACAATGGACTCACTTTAAACATGACACTGCCTTTGTAGATGTATCGTATTTTGTAGGCTGGACACTGGTATTTCTACATTCTAGAGTTGATTATACTTTGGGAAGGAACATAGCAGTAGAACACATTAAGATACAAAAGGTAAATAATTTTATTTCATTTCATTTAAAAGTAAAAATAAACATTTTTTTTTTTTGCAAATTGTAATTCTTATATTATCCAAAGTGGCAAATCTTTATACTATCATTCCAAACGGAAAATAAAATTAGTAATTAACAGAATGGTTACAACTCATCAATCTAAAGTGAGGAGAAATGAGTTTGGAGAAATTTCCACCTAGGAAATTATGACACCTGTTAAAATAGTTCTACCATTATCCTGAGAACACAGTGGCTCTTTAGGAAAGATTTTGCTAAATAAGTTGTTCTGACTTTTAAGATTTTCATTCTCTATGATTCACTCTGACAATTTCTTTTAATCACATGTAAATTTTTGAATCAAGTTTTAATAGGATAAATTAAATTTCCCATGTGATGTTTCAATTATATTCTAATTGTGCTTCTTTGAGATTGAAAGTAGGTCACTTTGATTAGAGCTTTGGGAATCTAAGACATTAAAATTTTTTTCTTTAGCCAGTTGGATGCTTAACTATATTTGAATTTTAAGTTTAAACCTCAAAAGTCACCCATTGTCTCTCTAGCAATGAAAATATTTGTGGGACCACAGATTGAGTACAAAATGTATTGGAATTCTAAAACTTTAAAACACAATGGAAATTTCAGTGTGTCCTAGAAAATCATAAAAGTATAAAAGCCTGCCATAAGATTAAGATAAAAGTGGAAGAAAATGAAATTATTACAGTGTAAGGCAACACAAGTTCTGTGACAGTAATATCTCAAATATCCAGAAGTTTATGACTGGCAAACGGAAGAACACAATTTTCATTTCTGAAAATGTTTCATAATGGAAATGCTTATTGAATCATTTTTAATTAGGAATAAAGAGAACTTAAACATACATCTAAGCATTAATAAATGATTATTATTTTGGTTTGGGGGATAGTATTTACTCAATCTATGAGTTTTTAGATCTGCCATAGTCTTTAGGATGGACTAATAGATTTAAATTTTTATTGCATTAAATATAAGAAACAGCTTAAACATTTTAATTTAAAACCATATTTTTCATCATTCTTCTGAGCACTTCCTTAATATTTGAGACAGAAAGATTTCCTACACTCATTAGGTGCTTTCTCTTGTAAGAAATATGACTATTATATTAATATTAATATTTAATTATATAAAATGCATTAATATTTAATAAATAATGTTAAATGTCAAAATTATCCCACATCTTTATTTTAAATATCAGATTACATGCTCTGTATTACTATATGTGCATACTTATCTGCATATCCAATACAAATCAGTAATATTTGACATATCAGTTCAATTCAGTCACTCAGTCATGTCCAAGGCTTTGTGACCCCATGAACTGCAGTAGGTCAGGCTTCCCTGTCCATCACCAACTGCCGGAGTTTACCCAAATCCATGCCATTGAGTCGGTGATGCCATTCAACCATCTCATCCTCTGTTGTCCCCTTCTCCTCCTGCCTTCAATCTTTCCCAGCATCAGGGTCTTTTCCAATGAGTCAGCTCTTCACATCAGATGGCCAAAGTATTGGAGTTTGAGCTTCAACATCAGTCCTTCCAATGAACACCCAGGACTGATCTCTTTTAGGATGGACTGCTTGGATCTCCTTGCAGTCCAAGGGACTCTCAAGAGTCTTCTCCAACACCACAGTTCAAAAGCATCAATTCTTCTGTGCCCAGCTTTCTTTATAGCCTAACTCTCACATCCATACATGACTACTGGAAAAGCCATAGCCTTGACTATATAATCTTTCAATGAATATTGTGTGTTCTTTATTGAAAGATTATATGTCAAATACATGGAAGAGTGCTTTAAGCCATAATTATATTTAATATAATCAGAGCATTCTACTTTGAAGAAAACAAAGGGTACTATCTTAAGACAGTATATTTATCATTTATAATTAATGACATATTCAGAGTTGCTGAGGTTTTAAAATCTACGTTGTTTAAGTAAAATGCTCAAGACAGTACTTCAATCAAGCTTCCCCCTTTTTCTGTATGTGCTGTGCTTAGTTTCTCAGTCATGTCTGACTCTTTGTGACCCTTTGGGATGTAACCCACCAGGCTTCTCTGTCCATGGGGTTTCCCAGGCAAGACTATTGGAATGGGTTGCCATTTCCTTCTCTGGGGATCTTCTCAATCCAGGGATTGAACCTGTGTCTCTTGTGTCTCCTGCATTGTAGAAAGATTCCTTACCTGTAGAGCCACTGGAGAAGCCTTTTCTTTGTATATACAGCATAAATAATATAGATACATGTATGTTTCTGTAGATATAGATATTTTTCTACATAGATCTTATGATAAATATATTACATAGAAATATATGATGCATATATATATATATATAGCATAGAAACATGTCTATAACATACATATATCTATATGTTAAATATAGTTTATTAACTGAACATTAGTAGAGAATTGCTGATTGATTTAAATAATTCCATTTCTTCACCTTTAATTCTATGAAGTTTACAGTTTATAACTCACAAGATGCTAAAGAAAACTTAAAAATAGATGCAACATAGAAATAATCTTTATTAATTTGGTACATCCCATATCAAGTAGGATGAATAGGCCATTAGCCTTTGTATTTATTATAATGCTTTGACATTTCATCTATCATATTTTAGTTTCATCAGAAAGGTGAAAACACCACATCTCCTTCAATTTATCTTGTGATACATTATAAGATGGCAAGTTGCTATTTTGTTCATTAACTTATGAAAGAGTTAAAATTTCTATAAATAGAAACTATTATGAATGTTCAAAACCATTTTCCATGCTGAAATGAATTTGTGTTCCAATAAGTGCTCCATCTCCGGATATCAGTAAAGCTTTCAGGTTCAATAAGGGAAGACATTTGATTAAAAAATTTTAAACAAATATTTTGTTCTCAGGTTAGGGTTGTATCTATTAACTAACAGCTATGTGCCATGCCCAGTATGAAATAAAACTGAGTTAAATTTAAAGGAATATGATTTACTTTGTTTTTATTTCATACCTCAAATATATATAAAATAATTCACTGTATTCAGAATTGACAGAGAATTGCTTAATGCAAACAACCTACCGATTCAGTGATTCTAGTAAACATTATAAATAATCTTACCATTAACACACAAAAATTAAAGTCAGATAAAATCAGTAAGCAATGAACTTTACTTCATTCTTAAAATAGCACAGTGAACTATCTGCTTTGTATCTGCTTTCCAAAAAATATAATTTCTTATAAAATTATAAAACATCCAGGGAAACCATTATATCATCCTCCTTAAAATCTTTAAGGCTCTGGATTGTAGGCATTCTTCTTTCTCCAATTTCACAGTCTTACTTCACATACTCTCACACTGTTTTACAAGCACATTCAAAATGCCAGTGCCCTCAGGAAAAAATATTATGAGGAACACAACTGTATTTGAATAAGGCTGGGTTTGCTAACTTGTTTCAGTGAGGGTGTATGCTCACCATTGAAATCAATGGGTGTTTCAGTAACAGAGTGTTTGGTTATGTAGTAATTGTTTGTTTGTTTTTTATTGAAGGATAATTGCTTTATAGAATTTTGTTGTTTTCTGTCAAACCTCAACATGAATCAGCCATAGATATACATATATCCCCTCCATTTTGTAGTAATTTTTTTATGCTGAGAATTTCCTGAGGGTTTATGGAGGTGTGTCATTGTCCTAGATTAGATACCATCAGAAAGTGGGAATAATACTCTAATTTAATATTTTAACATTTCTTATCTAGAAGATAGAAAGAGCAGTATGAGGGAAAAGTCATCAGTAAAGAAGCATGATATGGGAGAATGGCATTGAAACATGTTAATTATCATATGTGAAATCAATTGCCAGCCCAGGTTTGATTCCCGGGGCTGGTGTACCGGGATGACCCAGGGAGAGGGAATCGAGAGGGAGGAGGGAGGGGGGTTCTGGAAGGGGAACATAGGTATACCCATGGCAGATTCATGTCAATGTATGCCAAAACCAACACAATAAAGTAAAGAAAATAATAAAAATAAATAAAAAGAAGCAGCAGTGATTTGCATCAGCTAGATAGGAGAATATTTGGTTATTTTAGTACTTTGGGCAACATTACTGTTTTCTCTAAATTTGTGCATGAATACGGATTGGTCTTGTTTTGAACTGATCCACTCAGTTTCCAGAGGAGTCATGTCTGACGTTGATGTTAAATTGTTTATGGATGAGAGCACCATGGGCACAGCTGTGAGCACCATACAAATTCTTAGGAACAGCAAAGCCTTGATGAAAGTGTAAGAACAGCTACTGACTCTCAGAGGCTACTTTTCTATTCCTTTAATGTACTTCTCAGGTCTGGAAAATGAAGCTTCATTAGTTTTATGGGAACCCTCAACAATTCTTCTTCCTTCTTATAATCTAAAAGTGACTATTCAAGATTCATGTCAAATATTTAAAAGAAATCATTGAGAAAGATATCTGGACTTGCATATTTCTTTGAGGGAAGTCTTTTAATTATGGTTTTCTTTTTTAAATTAGTGTTGAGAATTCAGATTTTCTATTATTCTTTCTTTCAGTTTTAAAAACGTGCATTTTTAGAAATCTGTCAATTTTTCTAAATTTTCGATATGAACATAAAAAGACGGGTACTTTGTCATTGTCAGTTGCAGTGTTTTGTATATGTCAAATAGTTTGTTAATGGTTATGTGGAACTGCTGCATTTTGTTGACTTTTTTTCCCTGTTTTTTTTCCTTTCTCAGTGTTCTGTTTTCCTTTTACTACCTCTAGTTTTATTGATTTTTGTTTAAATATTTTGAGATTGTGTTAATATGTGTGCATAATTTAAATATATGATATTTCAGATTGATTGATTCTTTTACCATCAAGTATTATCTCTTTCTCCTTCATGCCATCATGTGGTCTCTTTCTTGAAATGCATTGTGCCTTAAAGTCTATTTCACCAGATTATTTGCAGATAGTGACTTAACAAAAAGCATTTCTCTGTCCTTTAATTTTCAGCCACCATTATGTGTAATTTGTGCATTTTTAAAGCATCATGTATTTTTTAAACCAGTCTGAAAATATTAGTCTTATAATAGGAGTTATTAGTACATTTACCCTTAAAGCAATGACAGATGTTAAAGGTTTATATCTACCAAGTTAGTATTGATTTTTATTTGTGTCACTATTCCATGTTCAAGTTTTTTTATTCTCCTTAATGTACTTTTTATTGTATTTGTTATTGTTCAGTCACTAAGTCAGTCTGACTCTTTGTGACCCCAGGGACTACAGTATGACAGGCCTCCCTGTCCCTAGCTATCTCTCTGAATTTCCCCACGTTCACATACATTGAGTCAGTGATACTATTCAATCATCTCATCTTCTGCTGCCCCCTTTTCCTTTTATCTTCCATCTTTCCCAACATCAGAGTCTTTTCCAGTGAGTTGGCTCTTTACACCAGGTGATCAAAGTATTGGAGCTTCAGCTTCAGCATCAGTCCTTCCAGTGAATATTCAGGGATGATTTGCTTTAGGGTTGACTAGTTTTATCTTGCTGTCAAACGGACTCTCAACAGTCTTCTCCAGCACCACAATTTGAAGGCATCAATTCTTCCATGCTCAGCCTTTTTTCTGGTGCATCTCTAACATCCATACATGATTACTGGAAAGACTTTGACTATACAGATGTTTGTCAGCAAAGTGATATCTTTGCCTTTTAATATGCTGTCTAGGTTTATCATAGCTTTAATTCCAAAAAGTAAGTGTCTTCTAATTTCATGGCTGCAGTCACCTTCTCCAGTGATTTTGGAACCCAAGAAGGAAAAACATGGTCACTGCTTCTACTTTTCCCCTTTATATTTGCCATGAAGTGACAGGATTGGTTACCATGGTCTTAGATTTCTGAATGTTGAGTTTTAAGAAAGTTTTTCACTCTCTTCTTTCATATTCATCAAGAGCCTCTTTAGTTCCTCTTCAGTTTATGCCATTAACATGGCATCATCTTTAGTGAAGAGAGTGAATAAGCTGGCTTAAAACTCAAAATTCAAAAAACAGATCATGGCATTCAGTCCCATAACTTCAAGGCAAATAGATGGTGAAACAATGGAAACAGTGACAGACTATTTTTTGAGGGGCC
Organism: Antilocapra americana; assembly: GCA_007570785.1. Classification (NCBI taxonomy): domain Eukaryota; kingdom Metazoa; phylum Chordata; class Mammalia; order Artiodactyla; family Antilocapridae; genus Antilocapra; species Antilocapra americana. The sequence continues at coordinate 13,264,083 of ML664163.1, read as the reverse complement.
TCCAAAATCACTCAGAGAAGGCAATGGCACCCCACTCCAGAACTCTTGCCTGGAAAATCCCATGGATGGAAGAACCTGGTAGGCTGCAGTCCATGGCATTGCTAAGAGTTGAACACAACAGAGCGAATTCACTTTCACTTTTCCCTTCATGCATTGGGGAAGGAAGTGGCAACCCACTCCAGTGTTCTTGCCTGGAGAATCCCAGGGATGGCAGAGCCTGGTGGGCTGCTGTCTGTGGGGTCTCACAGAGTCAGACACGACTGAAGCGACTTAGCAACAACAGCAGCAGTCAAAATCATTGCAGATGGTGACTGCTGCCATGAAATTAAAAGACACTTGCTTCCTGGAAGGAAAGTTATGACCATCCTAGACAGCATATTAAAAAGCAGTGACATTACTTTGCTGACAAACGTCTGTCTAGTCAAGGCTATGGTTTTTCCAGTAGTCATGTATGGATGTGAGAGTTGGAAAGCTGAGCACTAAAGAAGTGATGTTTTTGAACTGTGGTGTTGGAGAAGACTTTTGAGAGTCCTTTGGACTGCAAGGAGATCAAATGAGTCAATCCTAAAGGAAATCAACCTTGAATATTCACTAGAAGGACTGATGCTGAAGCTCCAATACTTTGGCCACCTGATGCAAAGAGCTGACTCATTGGAAAAAACTCTGATGCTAGGAAAGATTGAAGGCAGGAAGAGACAGGGATGACAGAGGATGAAATGGTTGGGTGGCATCACCGACTCAATGGACATTAGTTTGAGCAAGTCCAGGAGTTGATGTTGGGCAGGGAAGCCTGGTGTGCTGCAGTTCATGGGGTCACAAAGTATTGGACACAACTGAGTGACTGAACTGAATCTGCATATCTGAGTTTGTTGATATTTTTCCTGGCAATCTTGATTCTAGTTTGTAACTCATCCAGCCCTGTATTTTGCATGATGTACTTTGCATATAATAGTACTTTCCCAATTTAGAACCAGACTGTTGTTCCATGTTGGGTTCTATCTGTTACTTGTTGACCTGCATGCAGGTTTCTCAGGAGACATTTAATGTAATATTATATTCCCATCTCTTTAAGGATTTTCCATTTTGATGTGATTCACACAGTTAAAGGCTTTGGTATAATCAATGAAGCAGAAGTAGATGATTTTGGAATTCCTTTGCTTTCTCTATGAGCCAATGAATGTTGACCATTTTATCTCTGGTTCCTCCGCCTCTTCTAAACCCAGTATGTATATCGGAAGTTCTAAAACCTAGTTTGAAGGATTATTTGAGCATAACCTTACTAGCATGGGAGATGAATGAATTTTGGGGTAGTTTTAATATTCTTAAGCACTGCCCTTCTTTGGTATTAGGATGAAAACTGACCTTTTCCTCTGGCCATTACCAGGGTTTTGAAATTTGCTGACATATTGAGTGCAGCACTTTAACAACATTCTTTTTTAGAAGTGGAAATAGCTCAGCTGGAATTACATCGCCTCTACTAGTTTTGTGATTAGTAATGCTTCCTAAGGCTCATTGGACTTTACACTCCAGGATATCTGCTCTAGGTGAGTGACCACACTATCATGGTTATTTGGATCAGTAAGACTTTTTTTGAACAGTTCTTTGGTGTATTCTTAATCTCTTCTGCCTCTGTTAGGTCCTTGAAATTCCTATCTTTTATCATGCCCATCCTTGCATGCATTTGTTTGATATCTCTAATTTTCTTGATGGTATCTCTAGTCTTTCCCATCCTATTATTTTTCTCTGATCTTTGCATTGTTCATTGAAGAAGGCCTTCTTATCTCACCTTGCTATTCACTGGAACTCTGCATTCAGTTGAGTATATCTTTCCCTTTCTCTCATCATTTTGCTTCTCTTCTTTCCTCAGTTATTTGTAAAGACTCCTCAGACAACCACTTCTTGCATTTCTTTTTCTTTGGAATGGTTTTGGTCACTGCGTTTTGTACAATATATAAACCTCTCTCAATACTTCTTCAAATACTCTGTCTGCCAGATCTAATTCCATGAATCTATTTTTCACCTCCACTGTGTAATCATAAGGGATTTGATTTAAGTCATACCTAAATGGCCTGGTGGTTTTCCCCACTTTCCTCAACTCAGTTGAAGCCTGAATTTTTCAATAGAAGCTGATGACCTGAGCCACAGTCAGCTCCTAGTCTTGTTTTTGCTGACTGTAAGGAGCTTCTCCATCTTTGGCTGCAGAGAATATAATCAATCAGATTTCTATATTGACCACTTGGTGATATCCATGTGTAAAGTCATTTCTAGCATTGTTGGAAAAAGGTATTTGCTATTGATCAGTGCATTCTGTTGGCAAAACTCTGTTAATCTTTGTCCTGCTTCATTTTGTACTCCAAGGCCAACTTACCTGTTACTCCAGGTATCTCTTGATTTCCTTCTTTTGCATTCCAGTCCCCTATGATTAATAGGATATCTTTTTCTGGTGTTAGTTCTAGAAAGTCTTGTAAGTCTTCATAGAATTGGTTAACTACAGTTTCTAAGGCATCAGTTTTTGAGGCATAGCCTTGGATTACTGTGATGTTGAATGGTTTGTCTTGGAAATGAACAGAGATCATGCTGTCATTTTTGAGACTGCACCTAAGTACTGTATTTCAGACTCTTTTGTTAACTCTGAGGGCTACTCCATTGCTTCTATGATATTTTTGCCCACATTGGAATTAAATTGCCCATTCCTGTCCATTTTAGTTCACTGATTTTGATGTTTACTCTTGACATCTCCTGCTTGACCAGGTCCAATTTACTTTGTTCAGTTACCTAACATTCCAGGTTCCTATTAATGCTGTTCTTTGTAGCATTGGATTTTACTTTCACCACCAGACACATCTACAGTTGAGTGTCATTGCAGCTTTGGCCCAGTTGCTTCATTCTTTCTAGAGATATTAGTAATCTCCTCATGTTCTTCCCCAATAGAATATCAGACAATCTGTCTATATTTTAACAAATTTATCAAATAATGTTTGATTTGTCAAAATACGATACATGGTAGATTGTGGTTGATGGAAAACAAAAATGACCCTTATAAATTCCTTTTCTTCTCTTGCCCCTATGACACTCCACACATCTAGATGTGAGTTTAGTCTGTCCCTGTGACTTAAATTGACTATACAATAACAGAAGTGGTAGTGCAGCTTCAGATCTAGCTCTCATAAGTACTGTGAGATTATTATTTCTTGCTGTTGGATCCAGAACACCAACATTAAATATTGATGAGGATGTGGAGCAACAGTAACACTCATTCATTGCTGGTGAGAATGCAAAATGCTATAGTCTCTTTGGAAAACAGTTTGGTAGTTTCTTACAAAACTAAATATACACTCGCTGTCTGATATAGCAATCCTCCCTGGTATTCTCCAGGGGTGAGGGTAGACAAGATGACTAGGCAGAGAGCAGAAGATTCTTTGGGCAGTAGAAACACTCTGTATAATACTACAATTCCCATTCATGTCATTCACACTTGTTCCAAGTCATAGAGTATACATTACCAAGAGTAAACCCTCAAGTAAACTACGCATGTGTGGGGCAAGGGGTATAGGGGAAGTACATGTATTTTCCTCTCAAATTTGCTCTGAACCTAAAACTGTTCTAAAAAATAATGTATTAAATTGTAATTATCTAAAGTAGGACAAATGACTGAAAATTGGATTCCTTTTTTTTGGTGTACTAGATAAAACAGTCCAAATTAGAAATGTCCGTCCTGAATAGGGGAATCTAGTCCTCTGAATATTATCAGTCAGATACTAGATGGACATTACACTGGGGTATTGATAAGCACAAACAGAACTTGCCAATAATGAATTATCTTTGTATAACTAATAGGTAATGTAATTGTCTGAGTTACAGTTTTTAATTCTATCAGGAAGAGATTGGTGAGTAAATAAGAAACCATACCAAAATACAGAATAATTTCTACAAGTGCATTACTGAGATATTTTTAACTGTGACATTTTCATTAATATACGATATAAATTAAGCAAAGGTAAGGTATAATGAATTTTATACAACATGATTAAGTACCTGAATTCATGATTAAGTTCATTAAGTTAGACTAATAATTTAATAACTGCTAATATAGCTTCAAAAGTAAAACCTTTAAAAAGGACTTGCAATTTTAACAGCATGCAATTCCAAAGCAAGAATGCATCTTAGCACGTTAATGTTTTCTTTGTAACAGTTCTAAACAGTCAGTAATATATGTTTTCCCCATAACATACTGCAATTATATTGGCTAAATTTTATATTTAACTGGTTATTTCCTATATTTTCATCAAATATTTAGTTGAAATATAATACAAAATGAACAGTAGTAATTGCTATTATCATATAATATTAATTGATAGAAAAATGTGCTCATATTTTTTATCAACTAACTACATTCAATTTAATCTGTAGGGAGAGTTTCACATTCTGGTTTATATATATATATATATATTTTAATTTTTTTAGCATCAAAACTCTTTTGTATTGGGATATAGCCAATTAACAGTGCTGAGGTAGTTTCAGTGAATAGCAGAGGGACTCAGCCATACATATGCATGCAATCCATTCTTCCCTAAACCCTCCCTCCCATCCAGGCTGCTACATAACATTGAGAAGAGTTCCGTATGCTTTACAATAGGTCTTTGTTGGTTATAAATTTTAAATATAGCAGTGTGTACATGACTTGCCCAAAATCCCTATCTCTCTCTTCCCCTCCTAGCAACCGTAAGTTCATTTCCTAAGTCTGTGAGTCTCTTTCTAAGTAAGTTCATCTGTATCATTTCTTTTTAGATTCCACATACAAGGGAGCAACACGAATGGACCTACAGAGTGTAATAGTGAATGGAATAAGTCAGACAGAGAAGGAGAAATATTATATCCACTCTTATGTGTGGAATCCATTAAGACTTCTATTTTTACTCTTGCTTTATATTTAACAAATAGAAAATCTTAATTCACAATGCTAACCCACTGGACAAGACAGAAGAATGAGCTGACACCATCAGAGGATGCTTTATTTTCAAATCAAAACTGATAATGATATTACAGAAATATGGTTTTACTTCATTAAATAATATTTAGTATAACCAGTATAATCGAAGTTTAAATGTGCTAATTTGGGCAACAGTGACAAATGGATTTCTAATTAATTTTGAGGGGAGGGGGTGTCTAGAAAATATTTATTTATTCCTTGTTATGGAAATAGAATGATTGTGAACATGTTTAATAACATATTTTTGGGTGTATATATTAGATGTATATATTTTTGGATTTTTAAACTCATGTCCAGTTAACAGTCTTGTGAAAATCATGTGTTGTATTTTGGAGCTTTATCTAGTCTTTTTGTTTGTTTGTTTTCAATTCAGGCATCTTATTCTAACATCATTGTGTCTTGCTCCATACATGAGAAGTTCAAATTTTTGAGACAATGAATATATTCCTGAGATAAAACACTTGAACCAAATTATTTGGAATCATATCACATGTATCATTTTTTCAGCCAGCTATTCTAATGTTAAAAAAAGTAATTTTATTTTTCTCTCTGCCTTAATCTAGTTTTCTATCTGGAAATCATACTCTCCTTAGTTTGGTATTTAAATGAGTTATTTTCAGAAAAAAAAATCTGATTCCTGTGATTGCTCAGTCATATCAGGATTATAACTGAGTCATATATATTCAAGTGCAAAGCTCACTTAGGTTTTTTTCATTTTCTTCTCTCTTCCTGTCAATGCATACAGAAATACACTCACACAGACACATGAACACACACGTTTTTTGTTTTTTTTCTGCAAATAACTTGGACACCTACTCATACTTTAGACACTTAACACTCACGTGTTAAGAAGATAGTCACAGGCCTTAATTTCATAAGATATTATTTGGAAAAGAAAAAAAAACAAATATGTAAGTAGATGAATAAGTAAGATAAATTTAATAGTACTCTGAAAGTGCTATAAAAATGAAGATCTTAAAAATAGAATGGGATAGATTTTGGAGATGGACACAATGGGACTGTGTTCTGACAAGATATGATGAATGTATCAACTATATTTTTCTAACAGTGTAATGGTTAGCTCTTGAAACTGGAAAAAGTGAAAGAGAAATTGTAGATTGTTCTCAGAGGAGAATCAGTCTGTTTATAAGGCTTAACTTTCATTTTAGGATTTGATTTTTTGGGGGGTATTATAAAGACATACTGTCATAAAATTAACAGCACCACAGACCCTATTTTATCTAGGGATTATTGAGAGAAAAAAACAAAAAGTAGCAAATTTTCTAAATTTTAATATTAAAGAGAATGTAGAGAGAGAGAGATTATGGAGGTGTTGAATAGATTGAGTGGATTAGGTAAGCTTTTGTTGCTGCTTGGCTGCTAATAAGAGAAAACTGAAAAAAAAAAGTAATTTAATTAAGACAGTATATTTTCCCCTCCAATAAAATGAAGTCAGGAGGTAGGCAATATAGGTAGCCTGATGTTTTTGTAATATCAGCAGGGATCCGATTTCCTTTGGATTTCCTGCTTCACCATTCTTTGTGTGACCTTTCATACACAAGGGACCTCCTCCTAGATGAAATACACTCATAGTGTTTGCACCGCAGACAGGAAGAAGAGAGATGCAGAGAGGGTGCAAAAAATACATAAATAAGTAAACCTTCATTAAAAAAAAAAAGATCTCTTGGAAACCATACGTGGCAATATCTGCTACATAGAATTGACCAAAACTTGAGCTCAAGGGTAACCACATATTATCAGAAAATAGAGAATCAAGATTTTCCAATAAGGTACACTGCTGCCACTAATGAAACTTGTTCAGCTACTCTAAACATTTCCCAAGAACATCATCTTTTAGATCCATCTGCCTATTTGGCACTGCATTCCAGTGCAAGAGATGCAGGAGACACAGGTTCAATCCCTGGGTCAGTAAGACAAAATGCCAACCCACTCCAGTATTCTTGTATGAAAAATTCCATGGACAGAGAAGTGTGGCAAGCTGCAGTCCCTGGGGTTGCAAAGAGTTGGACACAACTGAATGATTGAGAATGCATACACCTCCAATTTCTACCTTCTGTCAGATTTCCAGATTTCAAACACTTCTTTTGACCTCCAATGCTAACACTCTTGTCAAAACTGCACCTGGATTTTACACCAGGAGTCTAACTGGTCTTCAGGCTTTCATTCTTAATTCTCTCTATTTATTATCAATGGAACAGACTGAACTGAGTTATTCTCTAAGTCAGATTATGTCATTATATCTTTGCTTTTGTTTTATCTCTGACTACCTTCCCCTCAGTTATCCTGCTCACAGATTTCTGTCCTCCTTAGAATTTCTTCAACAGACTTCAATAGACCCTTTGGCCAAAGGTCTATATATTGCCTAATCCCTCTACTTAAAATTGTATTTTCTCAGCCTACAATTTGCTCCCCATGTCCCTTAAGAGTTGACTCAAAATTTAATTGTCCAGTGAGTCTTTTCTCTGACAACACTTTTAAAATTATAAGATAACTTGGCATCCCTCTGAATGGAATTCCAATTTATTTTCCTTTATTCATTTCACTTCATATCACTGTTTTATATACCAAAGTTGAGTTATTTATCCAGTTTGTATATGTGCTTCATATTGGAAAATAAGCTTTATGATGAAAGGAGTTTTGTGTGCTATAACTTTAGTTCCTAGAAGAATAGTTAGCTCACAGTAGGTATTAATTAGGCAGAGACTAGATGGATGAATAAATGAAAAATGAATGAATATATAAGGAAGGAATACTAGATCTTGCATAACAGCTACCATTCAAAGCCAAAGTTGGAAAATGTATTTTCCAGTCAGACATAAAGACACCAAGGATGAAACTATAGGGCTAAAGCATAAGGGAAAATTTGGGGTTGGAATATTTTAGTGTATACCTGGTGTTCAAAGAAATTGATAATTAGTAAATGCATACAAAACAAGAAAATTTACTTTAAAGATTCAAAATGTATACAGGAGTCCTGAGCATCTTAATTAAAATATATCTATGTAGAATGAGAGGCTTGAATCTGATTATAAATAAATTCCCTTTCAAGTCTGCAAGTCTATATCTCCAACAAAAACAAATTATCTTCTATCACCTGATACTCAGTGAGTTCTAATCTCTTAGAGACATACTTTAAATAATTATTATTAACATTAGAAGAATATTTTCTTGAGTCTTTTCCAAATCTATAATTTTATAGATATAAAACCAAAGTATTTCAATAATGGATATGTTATCTTTCAAATATACTAATCTAAGAATGAATATAAAACCAAAGTAATCACTTTTAAATTCAAGCTTCTGAAAGAGTAGTCTTGCATTTTCTAAGAAAGTCTTTAGTATTAGAGGTTTCATAGCCTACATGACGCTTTACCCTCTGAGCCACCTGCTGCTACATGATTATAGGATCATTCTTTAAAATGATAACTATTAAAAGTACCTTCAATAAGTAGAAAATATAGCATTGGCTCTGACCAATAGGCAATTTTTATTTAAAACAATCAAATACAAAACCATCATTAGGATTTCTGGCCTATGTTAGAATTTCCTTACTGATTTTAGTAAAACTTATTTTTTTTTCCATTCACCTCAAAAATACAGCCCGATGAACCTTATATATTGTTCTGTGTTTGATTTGTATAAGGCTGCCCAGTCATTTGGATACCACAGTCAATGTTGCAGGTGTAGATTTGGCTGATTAAAAGGGTAAATCTTCCTCATTTGTGGTGCTTGTTCATCCAGTCCTCAGGGCAATTTACATTGATGGCTTTGCTTAATCAAGTTCCTCACTATTCCATTCATGCTAGTATTAAAGTTATTTCTCATTAGACATTACTGGTGGTGATATAGTAATTTTCATAGTATTCTGAATAAGTTTTCCAAATATAACTAAAGAAATCCAGAATCAGGATCTTTGTTGGATTCCTCTATTTCAGATTTCTTAACTAATGAAAAATAATCCACATCTATAATTCTAAAGCTGGGAGTGCTGAGTATTTTTTTAAGTAATACCAATCATTTTGAAAACTTAGACTTTTCAAATAGATTATAAGCAAGTGGCTCAGTGGTAAAGAATCTGCCTGCCAGTGCAGGAGACATGGTTTGATCCTTGGGTCTGAAAGATCCCCTGGAGAAGGAAATGGCAAGCAATCCAGCATTCTTACCTGGGAAATCCCATGGACTGAGGGGTCTGGTGGGCTACAGTCCATGGGGTCCACAAAGAGCCAGTCATGACTTAGTGACTAAACAACAACATATTTGTTAGATCACAAATAACACAGATATGTATAATTTAAAATGCATAATGTTGAGGAGAATGGAAAACTTCTAAGTGATTTATTCCATTATAGAATTGAATATGGACATCATTTCCATAATATTTCAGACACTTAAGCCGTTCAGCTTTTCTTTTTTTTTCCTGCCATGAGAATCAGATGGTACCAATAGATTTTAAGCTATGAAAAGTCGCTGCAAAGTGGAGCACATTTATCAGGCTAAGAGTATAAGTATGTTCATGATACTAATGGAAATAAAAATATAAGTGCCTTGAGGATTCAAGCTATTTTCCACTTGCCCAAGTCTCCCAGGAAGTCATTTAATTATTTTAAAATGAATCATGCCTTTTTTCTACACATTCGCATTTAGTGCTGACACTTGATGTGTCATATTTTTCTATGCAAATTTAGCTTTGATTCTTATGCATGTTCATGTTAGTATTTTGTGGTAAATATAGAATATTTAATCTCCAAATTGAGAGTCCCTTGGATTGCAAGGAGATCCAACCAGTCCATCCTAAAGGAGATCAGTCCTCAGTGTTCATTGGAAGGACTGATGTTGAAGCTGAAACTCCAATACTTTGGCCACCTGATGCGAAGAGCTGACTCACTGGAAAAGACCCTGATGCTGGGAAAGATTGAGGGCAGAAGAAGGGGAAGACAGAGGATGAGATGGTTGGGTGGCATCACCGACTCAATGGACATGGGTTTGGTTGACTCTGGCAGCTGGTGATGGACAGAGAGGCCTGGTGTGCTGCGGTTCATGGGGTTGCAAAGAGTCTGACACGACTGAGCGATTGAACTGAACTGAACCAAAATTCCACCATTATCACTAGCCTTTTCGTTTGTTTAGCTCTTGATATATATATATTTCAATAAATTTCATGTACATTTTTTATTAATATTATACCCTTATCATTAAATGTATAATTTTTATTACTACTTGGAATGTAATTTATTTCCATTTCTATTTCAAGTTGGTTATCATTATTATAGTACAAAAACAAAATATTAACCTCTATGTATTTGCCTGGCATTCAACCCCTTTGCCAAATCCCTTTATTTATTTTAATAAGTTTTTTAAAAGTCTCCAGATTTCTGTATAATTTTTTTCATTTCATTAGCACATAGAGATGCTTGTATTTGCTCATGTGTAATTTCAGTATCTAAATTCTTGGGAATTCAACATTGAGCTCCCATTTTTATATTAAAAACATGATAAGTGAACATATCAATGCATATTTCCTATATTTTTAAAGATAGTTTCATAATTCACTGTTATAATATGTTTGATGTTGCTCCTGCAAATAGTCTTTTATAATCTATAACCATTTCTAATTTAATTTTGAATTTTTATAGAATGGCTGTGGAAATTATTCCAATTACATTTTAAGTACTTATTACAAAATCATAGTTTCTGTTTAATGTGTTAATACAATGAATTTCACTTCTTTATTTTCTAATACTGAAATGTTTTCTCATGAAAAATGCCTGTTTGGTTCACAATGTCATGTTTTAACACATAAAACTAACTTTAATGCGCATTTAACTGTGCCTAAAAATCTATAATAGTTTTTTAAATAAATCAGCATTAAATAAATTGATATTCAGGGAATTGAGAAAAGACTGAAATTCACTTAGTTCAAAATAAAGATTGCCTGTTATTTCCTAAAGTCCTTTTAATTAACAACAATAGTGATGTTAGTGTAAATAGTCCAAACCAACTGTATGATTCTACATGTGAAACCATATATTTCTTGTGATTTCTTGTATAGGTTTAGACATATAAATCTAAACATATACATCTAAACTTGTTTTCCAGTGAAGTTTCAGCTGAACATTTATTTATTGAATATATTATTAATTACATGTATTCTTTATTTACAGTTCAGATAGTAGGCTGATGTTGACTGTGTACGTGAAAATTGAAAGTCCCTCAGTCATGTCCAGCTCTTTGTTACCCCATGGACTGTAGTCCACAAAATTCTCTAGGCCAGAATACTGGAGTGGCCAGCCTTTCCCTTATCCAGGGGATCTTCCCAACCCAGGGATCGAACCCAGGTTTCTTGCAGGAGAAACCGTGAGTAGGAATAGTTATCAATTTTTGAAATTTACTTCACAATAGAAAAAAAGAATATCAGAAAATGTGTTATAAAAAGTGTTTGAAAGAAGTTTTGGGGAAGGAGATTGAATACATACACACAAGTTTGAAATATGATTATTGTTTATGGTCATGAAATTAATATAATTCTGATGTATAAAATTAATTGAGGAAGTTTTCATTATTATATGTTCTTAAATGGAAAGTGTGAGAGTGTTAGTCTTTCAGTCATGCCCAACTCTTTATGGCCCCATGGACTGTAGCCCGCAAGACTCCACTGTTATGGAAATCTCTAGGCAAGAATACTGGAGTGGTTTGCCATACCCTTCTCTAGGGTAGCTACCCAACCCAGGAATTGAACGTGATCTCTTGCATTGCAGGCAGATTCTTTACCATTTGAGCCACCAGAGAAGTCTATACTCTAAAATAGTTTAAATAATTTAGGGAAACAGCTTTGACTGTTGGTCCGAGTGTCTTTGTTTTAATAATTAATCTTTAATTGCCTGTCTTTGTGTGATTTAGTTGTTAAAATTTCTGTTTATTTTGGCATAAATTTTGGTGATTCATATTATGCTTTTATTTATTTTATTTACCTTTTAAAAGATTTTCCCTGATATTATATGTAGTATTTTCTTATAATATTTTTAGGGAATCTTCTTTTTATTTTTCAAATTATGAAAGCATGATAATATATTCACAGGATACTTGGAAAACCAGATACTTTTCAACATAAGTTATATCAATGGTTATATTTAATCTCTCTTTAGAAGTCTTATTTATCATTTGTCTTTTGCTTATCTTCTCAAACATCTTCTGAAGTATTTTCTTATTGCAACTAGTTCAAAAGTAATACACAGAAGGAAGCTTCAAAAAACAGAAATATCTAGACTGTTACACTAATAATGTTATTACTAGTCTAGTGAAAGGCTGTTTAAATTTACTTCCACTTCTTTGTTCAGTGGTTAATCCTTTTCCTTTTATGTTCCTTCCCTGGAATTTTTTATTTTGCATTCTTAGTTCTCAAGGGAACCTTCTTGAGATAACAAAAACTTATAAACTCTAAAGAACTGACCACAATATCTTTTGTTTTGTTGCTCTAAGCTTCTCTTTTGTTCCTGTCCCTCAAAGTGCAGAATAGATTTTTATGTGTATACACACATGTATTTATGTTTGTTTCTTAATTTGGACATTAATTCTCATGTTTCACAGTGAGATGCCATAGAATTCAATAACCATCAGTTAAGAGGTGATAACATGCTTTCTTTGGTGTCAACATATTTCATTCCATATAATTTCAGAAACTGTTTTCAATTATTATATTCAGAAATCAGGTGGAAAAGATATTGTAATAATTTTATATTTAGATTTACATTTGTATTGGAAAACAGGTTTATAGTTAAAACTGCCAAATGATTTTAATTTTATTTTTTTACTTTTGTCAACATAACTTGTACCTTATATTGGCTTCTTGTAATCAATGAGGTTCAATGAAATGGTATGTTGTTGTTGTTCAGTCGTGTTCAGTTGCTAAGTTGTGCCCAACTCTGTGACCTCATGGACTGCAGCATGCCAGTCTCCTCTGTCCTTCACTATCTCCCAGAGTCTGCTCAAACTCATGTCTCTCAAGACAGTGGTGCTATCAAACCATCTCATTCTCTGACACTCCCTTCTCCTTTTGCCTTCAAGCTTTCCCAGCATCAGAGTCTTTTCCAGTGAGTCAGCTCTTCACATCAGGTACCAAAGTATTGGAGCTTCAGCTTTAGCAAGAGTTCTTGCAATGAATATTGAGAGTTGGTTTCCTTTATTATTGACTGGAGTCTTCCCCAACACCACAGTTCAAAAACATTAATTCTTCAGGTCTCAGCCTTCTTTATGGTCCAACTCTCACATCCATAATCATAGCTTTGACTATATAGACCTTTGTCAGCAAAGTGATGTCTCTGCTTTTAAAGACACTGTCTAGGTTTGTCAAAGCTTTCCTTCCAAGGAGCAAGAATCTTTTAATTTAATGGCTGCGGTCACTGTCTGAAATTATTTTGGAGCCAAGGAAAATAAAATCTGTCACTGCTTCTATTTTTTCCCCTTCTATTTGCCATGAAGTAGTGGGACCAGATGCCATGATCTTCATTTTTGGAATGTTGAAGCAGAAGTTGATTTTTTTTTCCTGGAATTTCCTTGTTTTATCTATGACCCAGCAAATGTTGGCAATTTGATCTCTGGTTCCTTTGCCTCTTCTAACCCCAGTTTGTACATGTAAAGGCCTTGGTTCTCGTATAGTTGAAGCCTAGCTTGATGAATTTTGAGTATAATCTTACTAGTATGTGAAATGAACACAACTGTATGCTCATTAAATGGTATAGGCTCATTAAAATGGTATAAGTGAATGTAAATCATCATCAGTTTTGTAAAAAAAAAAAAAAAAAAAGGTGGTTGAGTACATTGGAAACTAATACAATTCTCCATGATGTGTATTTTGGATATTTCAAACGTGGACAAGGTAATTACATTGAATGCAAAAATAAACATGTCTTCACCTGAAACATCCACCTGAAATAATTGTTTATAAACAAAATAAGTCCCCAGAGGAAAATTTTTAGCTAACATTTGCAGTGAAGTAGTATTCAATATTTGAGAGTTATCTTTTTTGGCAATGATCCTATAATATTCTGGGTTACAATATTATACTTAAAATAGTGAAAAATAATTGTATGTAAATGAAAGAAGGCTAAAACAGTTACTATGTTATTCTAAAGTCCATGTATTTTCAAAGCAGATAATATAGATATTGGTACATTTTTAACTTTGTTAATTAAAGATTACATGTTAATATTTCAAGAATATACACTATATGATCAAAAACATATTATTTGTCTTTTAGATCAGTGATAGGAAAAAAAGTTCAAAAACAAAACATATAATGGAAAGAAGATAGTAAGTGAGTTGAAAATAAAGCAGGGGTATAAAAAATGTTGGCAGACATGTATCCATGCATATGTATAATAAAATATGCAAATGAAATAAATTACCTAGTGATAAGTAGATTTTATCATAGTAGAAATGAAAATGACTCTAATTCTGTTATATGATATATAAAAGACATACTAATAATAATATGAAAAAAATATTACCACAATAAAATTAAAAAAAAGAATGAAGTGGAAAGGATCACTTAATTTACAGCAGTCATATGCACTGTTGAGAGATGGGGAATCTTTCTGTAAAGAATTATCTGAAAAATATCATCAGTTTTGTGGGTTGTACAACTCCTCTGTTACAACTTCTCAACTCTGCTATTATAGGATGAAAACAGGAATGGATAATACTTAAAGGAATGAGAGTCTGTGATCCAATAAAACTTTACACAAGGGAGAAAACTATTGCTCAAATTAAAAGGTCTGAATGACCCTTACTACTGAAACAACTAAACTGCTGAATTGAAAAGAACGTTGAGCAATGGCAATGGTATGGAATTATAAAATATCAGCTCCCCAGGAATCCTGGGGACAAATAAATGTTAACTCAGGCTTTGTCTCTGAGAATTTATCAAAAAATAAAAAAAAATACTATTGTCCTAACACCCTCCCTGGATCATTTGTCCATTTTTTAAACCATTTGATGTCTTATCTTCTAGACTGTTTCTTAGTCATCTTTATATGCTAACTATCCTCATATTCTCTTCTTAAAATATTTCAAGTAAGTTTTTTTTCTTTTCATTATGATTAATCACCTCTTATTCAAGACACAAATAACCTTAATATTACAAAATATAAAGTTCATTTCTCTCTTTTGTCTAACTCCCCAGATCTGCAATCTTTGGCCTCAGTGTTCATGTCCTTCTGATTAAAACATACTTTTCTCTGCCCATTGGGGATCCCAGGCTTCAACTTGATTGGACTGTCATTGCCATCCTCATGACACCCCTTTCCTCTGGAACCTCCAAATGTGGTTGTCTGAGATCTTTTTACGTTCTCTATTAATTGTCTTTAAGACATCCCATCAGGATGGGGAACACATGTAAACCCATGGCTGATTCATATCAATGTATGGCAAAAGCCACTACAATATTGTAAAGTAATTAGCCTCCAACTAAAATTTAAAAAAAAAAAGACATCCCATCTAGTTTCATGAATTTAAAATGCTATGTGAAATCTGATAAAGGCAAATTATTGCCCAAATGGTTTCCACATCCTTGACTTTATTTCCTATGTCTAGACCATGCATATACAACTTCACAATCACACAAAATTTACATGCCAATGTCAGAAAAATTTATTCCAGTGCATTGTCCCTACACACACACCCAACCCACACATAGTCTCTCTGATGTTCCCTCAGTCTATCTGACAATAATCTCTATCCATCAGCCAACCAGGCACTCACACAAAAAATATGAGATACTTGTGATTTCCCTGATTACTTACACACATATCTTAATTATTTAGGTCTATTAAGTTATCATATGTCTGGTGTACATATTAAGCTATAATAAATATTTTCAATATTATGTGTAATAATGCTGAGAACTGAACAATACAGCCTGAAAAAATGAAACTTAAATAGATACATCTAAACAATGTTTTAATTTATAGCAGAGTATAAGAATTATTCACTTAACTATGTATTTGCTATCCCATATCCTCCCTACCTCAAAAAAAATGACTCAATTATTTTTAAGAAAGAGAATTTTTGTAGAAATCTAAAGAGAACATTGATTAAGAAGATATATTATGACACAGAGTAAGTCTAATTACATGGATTCTCTCATAAAGAAAATATTATTGAGTATTTGCATGCCTACAATGAGCTAAATATAGAAGGAATATTTAGCAATCACTTAAAAATAGACACACACATTAGTAAACAGAAAACCCAGGCTAGCTACATGCATTTTTCTTAATTTATATCCCTAACTATATTCATGAATGACAAAAATCTTTTAAAGATGATAAAAACAAGTGCATTCCTGCATTTTCTGGTTTTATGAATTGATAAAAACCCAAGCTAAATGCATTACCTATCAATACAATATCTAATGGTGAAAATATTTTCAAAACTTAAGGCAACACTATGAGATAAAAAAAATTAATAATAGCAAAATAGAAATCTTGATCCTAGTAGTTTGAATATAAAAAACTTGCAGAGAACTTATATCTGTTCAGTACTGGATTTTATAGATAACTACTTTTACATATAAAAATATTGGCAATAATAATTACTTATCATGTTTATTTTGCTGTTGTTAAGTCATGTCAGACTCTTTGTGACTCCATGCACTTTAGCTTGCCAGGCTCCTCTGTCCATTGGATTTTTGAGGCAAGAATACTGGAATGGGTTACGATTTCCTTCTCCAGGGTATCTTTCCAACCCAAAGATCAAATGCATGCATGTTTCATGCCTTGGCAGGTGGATTTTTTTACTACTGAGCCACCAGGAAAGCCACATGCCTATTTTACTTAAGTTATTATGATGGCTTAACTGAGAGTGTATGATAATATCAAATACAACCAGAACTACGTGGCCACCAAATGCAAGTTTTAAATTGTTACTAGTTTTATTTAGGAGTGCCTTAACATTAAAATGGGCTTCCCCAGTGGCTCAGGGGTAAGGAATCTGCCTGTAATGCAGGAGACTCAGACATGTGGGTTTGATCCCTGGGTTGGGAAAATCCTCTGGAAAAGGAAATGGCAACTTTCTCCAGTAATCATGCCTGGAAAATTCAATGGACAGAGTAGACTGGCAGGCTAGAGTGCATGGGGTCACAAAAGAATTGGACATGATTGAGGGACTAAACAACAACAATGAAAATATTAAAATTATGAATTATAATTTCCAGTTTCAATTTAAAGCAAATACTTTGTAAATGTATATAAAAATGGATATTTTTAAATAAAAATAACTTTATAGGGTAAGAGCAACCATGTACGTACTAGCAGATCTTTTAAATATATGTGATCATATTCAAGTAAAGAACAACTAATTTTCCAGTATCCTGAAAACCTAGGATATGGTAAGATAAGTTCAGTTCAGTTCAGTCACTCAGTTGTGTCCAACTCTTGGCAACCCCATGGACTGCAGCATATCAGGCCTCCCTGTCCATGACCAACTCCCAGAGTTTACCCAAATTCATGTTCATTGAGTCGGTGATGTCATCCAACCACCTCACCCTCTGTCATCCCCTTCTCCTCCCACCTTCAATATTCCAAAGCATCAGGGTCTTCTCAAATGAGTCAGTACTTCACATCAGGTGGCCCAAGTATTGGAGATTCAGCCCTCAACATCAGTCCTTCCAATGAACACCCAGGACTGATCTCCTTTAGGATGGACTGGTTGGATCTCCTTGCAGGCCAAGGGACTCTCAAAAGTCATCTCCAATACCACATTCAAAAGTATCAATTCTTCAGTGCTCAGCTTTCTTTATAGTCCAACTTTCATATCCATACATAACTACTGGAAAAATCATAGCCTTGACTAGATGGACCTTTGTTGGCAAAGTAATATCTCTGCTCTTTAATATGGTGTCTAGGCTGGACATAACTATTCTTCCAAGGAGTAAGCGTCTTTTAATTTCATGGCTGCAGTCACCATCTGCAGTGACTTTGGAGCCCCCAAAATAAAGTCTTCCACTGTTTCCCCATCCATTTGTCATGAAGTGATGGGACTGGATGCCAGGACCTTAGTGTTCTGAGTGTTGAGCTTTAAGCCAATTTTTTCACTCTCCTCTTTCACTTTCATAAAGAGGTTCTTTAGTTCTTCACTTTCTGCCATAAGGGTGTTGTTGCCTGCATATCTGAGATTATTGATATTTCTCCTGGAAATCTTGATTGCAGCTTGTGCTTCTTCCAACCCAGAGATTCTCATGATGTACTCTGCATGTAAGTTAAATAAGCAGGATGATAATAAACAGCCTTGACATGCTCCTTTTCCTACTTGGAACCAGTCGGTTGTTCTATATCCAGTTCTAACTATTGCTTCCTGATCTGCATACAGATTTCTCAGGAGGCAGGTCAGGTGGTCTGGTATTCCCATCTCTTTCAGAATTGTCCACACTTTGTTGTGATCCACAAAAAGGCTTTGTCATAGTCAAAAAAGCAGAAATAGATGTTTTTCTGGAACTCTATTGCTCTTTCAATGATCCAGCGGATGTTGGCAATTTGATCTCTGGTTCCTCTGCCTTTTCTAAATACAGCTTGGTATGCTAAAAGTCATAGCAAACTCACAATTGTTCCAAAATTCTTTAAAGGACTGTTAATCATTTAAGGACTATTTAAAGTTATGTCAAATTGAACTAAAAGTACTTTGGAATCAATGTGGATTTTAATTTACTTCATCTGAATTGGTGATAAAGACATTTATTGACATTTCAGTGTTTCATATTGTCAATAAACTAATTGGTAGAATGAGCTATTCCTATGAGAAGATCATAAGTGATGTTTGAGTATTACCTCTATATTTGTTTTTATTCAAAGTTTATGGATTAAAGTTCCTATACAAAGCTGCCCAATTATATTTTAATTTCTAGATTGAGACTATAATTAAAATTATAATTCAATTTTAGATTATTTTTTAATTTTCTCTCCAGTTTAACAAGATAATTTGTTTTAGAAAAAATATCCCTTGAAATATTTTTAATTTAAAACATGACCAAGCTAATTGGAACTTATTATTATTATTTTTTATGATATTTATCTATCCCATATGAAACCATTTTATCTTGACATCATGAGGGGCAAATATTAAAGATTTGTTTTTAACAAAATAAAGTTTTTGATTACTTATTTTAATTAAAAAGATATGTTGGTCTTAATCTATATATCTTGTCCATTTGAAATACAAAGTCTATTTCTCTCTATTGTGGAAAATTTAGAGGAAAGCTTTCCTAAAACATGGTAAATTCCAAGAAGTAGTAATCAGTTGATGATCTGTCCTATGATTTCTCAAAGCTATTTGAAACCTCACTAAATATTACTAATAATAAAGAATGTCAAGTTAGAAATGCCAAATTTAACTGATATCAAAATTGTGACCCAGAAAACTATCAAAGCTCTATCAGAAAATTGGGAAATAAGAAACAGACAAAACAAGTAGAAACAATACACAACCAAACCAGAATAAACTGCTCACTATACAAAACAGTTTATCTTGTTAATTCTGTCAAAACTTAACTTAATATTTGAAAGAATCTACCAATTTTAGAAAAAGTAAAACAAAAAAATGTCCACAGTAAATGTTTAAATGAAACTATCTCCCAAAGACAGTACATGCAGATGTCACAGCTTTGATGAAAAATAAAATGAAGTAGAATTTTTATAAATAAGAATAACTATTAGAAAAGCATACTTCTTAATATACACTATGGAAAGACAAACATAAACCTTTTTAAATGAATTTTCCCTAACACTTCTAAATCACTTTATTCCCAAGGATTTCTCACACATACAATGAATGTTTACTATGTTCAAGAAAGAGGACCAAAATCAAAGTAAGTAACACTTTAATATGGGATAGAAATGAGCAGAGAAATATATGATATATGTTGATAAAAATTTAACTTAAAGAAAAGTTGCATCAGTAATGTAAAAAACTCATGAATACTCTTTAAGCATGTTCACTTATTGTTTATATTTGACTACATTTGTTTGTCATCAAAATATAGCATAAGCTCATACATGGCATAAATAGCTCCTATGGTTGAATCCTATGTAGACCCTTAGAATTTAGAGGGAAATTCTGGCCAACCTCTGGAGATAACTACTCTCCTTTTCGAAAATAATTTTTGGCCTCTTGCTTTTAGCACAGAATAAATGATTCACCATAGGCCCTAAGTTACCAAGTGATCTAAGCTGTTCATCATAAATTGGGTATAATCTGATACAAGCACAATAAAGTTGGACATGCACAGCAGCCCTTCATCATCAGATGCAAGTGGTATGCATAAGACTGGGATACAGAAATTTCTCAAGATACAAAGCAGTTACATGAGGAAAATGGGCCAAATGCCCTTGGTAAAAATTCCTGCCACGTTGCCTTCTCTCTCCAAGCCTGCATCAAGGGGAGTTCCCTACAATCAGATGACTGAGGAAAAGACAACTTGGGATGGTTTACAGATAGTTCTATGTGATATGTAGGCACCACCAGGAAGTGAAGAGCTACAACACTCAAGCTCTTTCCTGTGATATCCCTGAAGGTCAGTGATGAAGCGAAATCCTCCTAGCACAGAACTTCAAGAGTGCAACTGGTTTTTCATTTTGCTAGCAAGGAGAAAGAGCCAGATGTGCAACTGTATACCATTTCTTGTGTTCTGGTCAAGTGATTTGGGTGGATGGTAAGGGACTTGAAAGAAAATAATTGGAAAGTTAATTATGCAGAGATTGGAGAAAGAGGAATGTGGAAATATTTCTCAGAATGGGTCAGAATTTGTGAAGATATTTGTCTATGTCTTATCAGAGTATGACCTCAGCAGAGGAGGATTTTAATAATTGAGCAAATAGGGTGACTCGTTCTGTGGCTATCAGTCAACCTCTTTCCCCAGCCACTCCTGTTACTCCAATGGGCTCATGAACAAAACAGTCGTGGTGGGAGGTGATACATGGTCTCAGCAATATGGACTTCCATTCATCAATGCTGAACTGACTATAGCCACTGCTGAATGCCCAACCAGGCAGCAGCAGAAAACAATACTGAGTATCTGTTATAACACCATTCCCCAGGCAAATGAGCTGGCTACCAGATTTGCAAGTTGAGTATCCTGGATTGCTTCCATCATGGGAGAGATAATCTTATTGGAATAGACATGTATTATGTGTACAGATTTGCTTTCCTTACATGCAACGCTTCTGCAAATTCTGCCATTCATTTACACACAGAATGCACTGCATTATCCACTGCATTCCACAAATAATTGCTTCAGACCAAACAACACATGTCACAGAAAAAGAAATGTGGCAATTGGCCTGTGTTGGTGTGATTCTCTGCTCTTACCAAGTTGCTCATCATCCTGAAGCACAAAGGTTGATGGCATGTTGGGATGACTTTGAAATCTCAAGGTTAACATTCCTAGACACCTGTGAAAATGTAGAAAACATAAAGGCTTATATACAGGGGTTACTGGTCCATTTTATATAATTCCTGCCTGAATTTCCAGCCTATTGGCTTTCTCTACAAATTTTAGCCTATAGTCTCCACAGTAACATTATATAAGCCGTGTGTGTGTGTGCAGCTGTTCTTATATACCTCTAAGGCCCTTGTGTTCTAATACTTCCTTTACTTTAAGCACATATAACAATTTCCCTTGCTCCCTTGTTAAATACACTTAATCATTCTTGTAATTTGAAAACATGCCAGGCCTGTTTTTGCCTTGAGATTTTGCACTTGCTGTTTCCTCTGCTAGTACTTCTCTTCCACATACATCTGCAAAGCCCTGCATCCTTACTTCCTCAGGTGTTATGAAAAAGTTTGTCTTCTCATGAAGACAAACACACTCTTTAAACACACTCTTCTACTATATTTTCCTTCCTTGCTTTATCTTTTTTTCCCCAAAACTCTATGCCTATTTAACTATCATATGCTGTGCTGTGCTTAGTCACTTCAGTTGTGTCCAACTCTTTGTGACCCCATGGACTGTAGCCCACCAGGCTCCTCTGTCTATGGGAATTATCCAGGTAAGAATACTGGAGTGGGTTACCATGGTCCTCCAGGGGTTCTTTCCAACCCAGGGATCAAACTCAGGTCTCCTGCATTGGAGGTGGATTCTTTGCCATCTGAGCCACGAGGGAAGCCCAAGAATCCTGGAATGGGTAGCCTAACCCTTCTCCAGAGGGTCTTCCCAACCCAGGATTTGAACTGGGGTCTCCTGCATTGCTGGCAGATTCTTTACAAGCAGAGCTACTAGGGAAGCCCTTGACTATCATAAAAATTCCTAATTTCTCTCACTTATTATGTGTCTCCCTCATTAGAATATAATCAGGGATCTTTGTTTCTTTTGTTAGTCCATGTCTCCCAAGAGCCTTGAAATTAACACATAAGAATTGATCAAGAATATTAATTATGTACATTTTTACAGCTCCCTGTTATGTATATATGGAGAACAAAAATGGTTGGATACATCTTGAGTGGGTGGTTTATGAGCAAGTGTAACAAAATAAAAGGAAATTAAGGGGGTAAAGTTAGTTGTAGTGAAATTATTAAGCTGACAAATCATGGAATCTGTAATAAATAAGAAGGAAAATGTACATAGGAAGAGGCTGAAAGAATGTCATAGAATTGAGTCTCGATGAAATTTTTAATTTTGTATGTGAGGAAATCCCAAACTGCATTTATACTATCTTGCTACAATTTAAACACATAGTGAGAGACTTGGTAAAAAACTGACTTTTCTGTTTTGAATCCTAAAATGTGTAACAGGGAGGAAGAGAAGGAGGGAAGGAGAGAGCAAGAGAGAGAATGAAAACAAATGAAAAAGAAAGCCATGTGGAATTTTATTTCTAAAATTTAAGAAAAAAATTGTATTGCCATTAAGTGGGATTAAAATATCAATAGATGTTTTTATATTAACTTTAAATTGGCATTAGCTCTTGAGTGATAATGTCCATACTCTTTTATTGATTTTAGTTTACAAGATTAAGAATATGGCATTATTACATGTCATTACATAAAAACAGACTGTAGAATTTTCTTTCCTTTTGCCTACTTAGGGAGATATAATATGATGTGTGTATACTTCACCTGCACTGAGCTCTGTGTATGCTAAATGCAATGAAATTTTCTCAAGAAAGAAGGTAAAATGCAGGGTTTTAGAAACAAAAGAGTAAATTTTTACCTTATGTTCCCTCATTTAAAAAAAAAGTACATTCCTGTCGTTATCTTATCTGCTCTGAAACAGAGTCCTGTGTGTGTGTGTGTGTGTGTGTGTGTGTGTGTGTGTGTGTGAATGTGTGTGTGTGTGTTGCAGGAGTTAGGGGTGGGGTCATTTATCATATCTTGGGTTTCTGTCTTACTTCATTAGGAGGCCATATTTTTCTTGAGCAATAAACAAAGGACATTTTGTACACCTTCTGCTATGTCTTTAAGCCTGTTCATATACTTTATTTTTTTTATTTATTTATTTTTTTATTGTTTTTGCCATACATTGTTATGATATCACCATGGGTTTACATATGCTTCCCCTCCGGGTCCCCCCTCCCTCCTCCCTCCCCCCCGGGAAATCTCGCTGCACCAGTCCCGAGCATCAATCCTGGGCTGGCGATTGATTAGACACATGACAATTAACATGCTTCAATGCCCTTCTCCCATCTCATCCCACCCTTACCCTCATCCACAAAGTCCACAAGTCTATTCTATACATCTGCGTTCCTTTTGTTGTCTCCCATGTTGGGTTCTCATTACTGTCTTTCTAAAAGCTTTTGCACAACAAAGGAAACTATAAGCAAGGTGAAAAGACAGCCTTCAGAATGGGAGAAAATAATAGCCAATGAAGCAACAGACAAACAATTAATCTCAAAAATTTACAAACAACTCCTGCAGCTCCATTCTAGAAAAATAAACAACCCAATTAAAAAGTGGGCCAAAGAACTTAACAGACATTTCTCCAAAGAAGATATAAAAATGGCTAACAAACACATGAAAAGATGCTCAACATCACTCATTATCAGAGAAATGCAAATCAAAACTACAATGAGGTACCACTTTACACCAGTCAGAATGGCTGCCATCCAAAAGTCTACAAGCAATAAATGCTGGAGAGGATGTGGAGAAAAGGGAACCCTCTTACACTGTTGGTGGGAATGCAAACTAGTACAGCCACTATGGAAAACAGTGTGGAGGTTCCTTAAAAAGCTGCAAATAGACCTGCCATATGACCCGGCAATCCCACTGCTGGGCATATACACCGAGGAAACCAGAATTGAAAGAGCCACGTGCACCCCAATGTTCATCGCTGCATTGTTTACAATAGCCAGGACATGGAAGCAACCTAGATGCCCATCAACTGACGAATGGATAAGAAAGCTGTGGTATATATACACAATGGAATATTACTCAGCATTAAAAAAAATTCATTTGAAGCAATTCTACTCAGATGGACGAAACTGGAGCCCATTATGAAGTAATGGAGCCCAGAGTGAAGTAAGCCAGAAGCAAAAACAACAATACAGTGTATTAACACACTGTTCATATACTTTAAAAAGTAGTGTGAGAAGATCATGTTTTGACACAAAAATTCTTTTAAAATGGACATTATTTTGGTTCAAAAATAATGCTGGTTTATTGGTATAATACTGGCTCTTTCATTTTCTCTTATACTGTATATTAACATGAAATATTGTTTATTAAGCAATATTAAACAATTAAAGTGTCAGTTCAGTGTCCTAAACTTCCTTAATAAATCCTATTACCACCAGGGCTTAAGCAACTTGTGATTGTAACTCAATCTCCAAAACACAAATGGTTTCATTGTATATGAAAAGAGTTAAGACATCTTTTCAACTGAGTTACTTACTCCCACAGAGTGACTTATGGTGTCTATTAACTTCAACGAGATTACAAATGAACAAAAGGAATTGACCTGCCTTTTTTGAAATATAATCTAATCTGTTCCATTCAAGTGGGAAGCACGAAATAGATTTGTACCTGATTTATAGATTCCAAATTATCCTCATCTGATCGATAGTTCTTGAGCACCTACTGTGTGAGCTACATGAGACAGTCACATTGGAGAAAACCACTATGTAAAACATACTGTCAAGATCCTGGATGATTACATAGTTGGACTTTCTCAATAATGTCTGAGAGTTTATACATGAGAAAGGTGTAAGAAAACATTCATTCCAAAAGGAAGAAAATGGAAGAAAAATATATCCCTTCCTAAAAACACTGAACTAAGTATCTTGGTGAACAAAAGTATATGTAATACATTTAAATGTTCTGAAAACATCATGCTATGTTGATAACTCTGCAGTATTTATAATTATTCAGTATTAAGTGTAAACATACTTAAAGTACTGAACTATATGCATTGTCCTAACACATGAAAAGGTATAGGTAATTTATTTAATTTAATGAAATTTTGTTTTCTCTCAAATTATAAGAATAAAAAATAAACATTAGGTGAATTCACAACTATTATTCCTAGCATCTCAAAGTTCAAGATCAAGATGCCAGCAGGGATGGTTCTAGTGTGACCTTTCTATCTTGCAAATGACAGCCTTCTCATTTTGTCTTCACATGCCCTTTCCTCTGTTTCAGAAAAGGGAGAGAAAGAGATCTCCATTGTCTCTTCTTCTTGTAAGGACACCATCCTATCAGATTAGGGTCTTATCCCCATGACTTCACTTAACTTTAACTAAAACCTCCTTAAAAGCCCTATATCCAAACACAGTCACACAGGGAGTTAAGACTTTGACATATATATATATATATATATATATATATATATATCTGAAGGAGATACATTTCAGTCTTGACAATAGTGAAAGAAAAAAATCTTATAGGCACATGACCTTTGTATGGTATGCTTTCAAGAAAAAATAGGCATGTAGAGGATGATGATGATGATGACAGAAACTTTTACTGATTATGCCCATGAGATGAAGGCATTAGAAAAGTATAATTTGTTTGCTATACAGTCAAGGAAGCTGTTTACAATGTTGATAGGGTGAGCTGTGTGAAAGGGAAAATAAATAAGTTATCAGTCATTATGAAGAATATCAGTAATTTAAGTCAAAGCATGGCTATTTCTTTGTGTTGGTACTAGCATTATTCGCTAATTTATTTTATATATTTCCTAACTTGAAAATATTTTATGTGCTTTTCATATGTAGAAACAGAAATGACCCCTGTATATACATACTGGTGTGCTATGAAAATTAAATTTTGATACAAACAAATTCAGATTGGAATTGCAATACTTTAAGATTTTTTACTGTTTAACATCTATTATTATACATCAGAGTTTATGCTCATATTTTACCGTTTAAGGAATAAATGTTAATATATTTACTAGCTAAGAATATTTGAGTGGTACTAATATCCTTTGTTAAGTGTGACTGAAACAGTATGACTGGAAGTAAAGGAACAGGGAGAGAAAAAGTTGTCTAAATTTCTTTAGATGAGAGGAAAGGAAGATTTTGCAAAGGTGACTGTAATAAGATTTCCATCCTGGTTAAAAAATAATCAAAGATATTTTTTTCATGTTTTCTATTTTTGGTAAATTTCTCTTCATTATTCTTCTTTTATTTATTTTTCAAATGAAGATAATATTTCATAAGCTAGAAGTGGTATCTCCTTTCTGGTTAACTCACTCAATTTATTGTGCTTGCTTGATTTTCATGAGAACTGCAGCCTCCTTCCAAATCAGGTTATATATTACCATTGTTGCTTTCTGTGAAAATGCAGGTAGAATTTATCCTTCTGTTGTAAGTCAAGTTGCAAGTAATTCAACTTGAACACTTACAGCTCTTTAGCTGAAACTTATGTTGGCTTTAGCTGTTCTGGGTCCAATTTCTGCTTCGGTAACTCAACCACTGTTACTTGTTACTTAAGCCTTTGATTACAGGGAGGTGGTCATAGCTCTAAAATGCATGCTAGTTGCAAAAAAAATAAGCTCAGTTAAAAGTATTGTGAACTTAGCATGGATACCAGATGAAAAAGCAACTAGTTTTTGTTTTGTTTTTAGTATACTTTTCCAGAGGACTGTCTTCTCTAGGGGTAACTGGCATAATCAAAGTGAGTTAATCCATATAGATAGAGTAAAGTAACTGAGCATTTGATTAAATTGAATGTCTGGTAGTGTACTTCAGCAATAGAAAAGGACACTACAATGCCTCACATAGTGGTACAGAAAAGGACACTACAATGCCTTACATGGTGGTTTAGTCACTGTGTTGTGTCCAATTCCTGCGACCCCATGGGCTGTAGCCCACTAGGCTGCTCTGCCCATGGGGTTTTCCAGGCAAGAATACTGGATATGAATTGCCATTTCCTTCTCCAGGGGATCTTCCTGACCCAGGAACTGAAGCCAGGTCTCCTACCTTGCAGGCAGATTCTTTACCAACTGAGCTATCAGGGAATTCCCTAGGTTAAGAGAGGCAAAGTGAGTTTGTGAGATATGCATACTGCATTAGTACCAACAAGCCACTCATCATTTCTTTGCTCAAGTAAAAACTCAAATGTCACTTAAGAAATTCATGTCAGGAATTTTGTGACCAAAAAATGTCATATACTTAAAGAAATTATTGTTTGGCTGATATTAATAGTTCCAAATGCAAAGATGCCAGCATCTTTGAAGAATAGGTACCAGTTTGTGAAGTTCTGTCTGAATGTTTATCTCATCATTAAAACTGAGTTTTCACTAGGGTGAAAATTGTGAGTCACTCAGTCATGTCCAACTCTTTGGGACCCCATGAACTGAAGACTACCAGGTTCCTCTATCCTTGGGATTCTCCAAGCAAGAATACTGGAGTGAGTAGCCAATCCCTGCTCCAGGGAATCTTCCTGACACAGGGATCAAACCCGGGCCTCCTCCACTGCAGGCAGATTCTTTACCAGCTGAGCTACCAGGGAAGCAGTACTGGTCCAAGTAAATTATTTCATCTCTGTATCTCTGAAACAAATGCTTCTTATTTTAATTTTTAGCACACTTTAATATGTGAGACACAACCTTAAATAATTTCAGATTCTCTATTCATTCTTGGTATCTTCATGCTGTCTTCCTTGTTTCCCTGAAGTCAAGCTAAGTACATCAGGTCACGTTGAAGTGTACAAAAGCGGTTAATTTAAAGCTATTTTTATTCTAGAAATTTGAGGATCAATAATATCACTAATATTCAATTACAATTAGTTTAGACATTTATTTCAGAAAATAATGTTAATAAAAGTCAGCTGTTGAAACTATGGGAATTATGAGAATGTTTAAATACACAGAAAAAATTTATAAACCAAAAACCCCAAACTACTAACATTTTTAAAAGACTTTCATTACAAGTCTTTTAAAAAGTTTTATTTTTATTAGAACATTTAAGAACACCACTGAGTTTTCTTTTTAATATCATTTGATCAGTAGTAATGATCTTTAGTCAGTAACATGCTATTTCATAGCCACTTTAAATCAACATTCAGCATATAATTTATTAAAAGAACATTAGATTTTGTCTTTTATGTAAGAACCAAGTAAAAGATTACTACTTTCATCAATATTATATAACATTTGTTTCTAGGTTTGTGATTTAAGAAGACTATTAAACCCTTCCTCTTCGATTTGGAAATTACATATTCAGAAATAAATCCATAGAAAGTAATCAGAAATGTGCAGAAGATTGGTTTATCAGTATATAATAATAGCCCAATCTAGATGGATTGTCAAAGAATTTGCTTATTCAAACTATATAACAATCAAGAAATGATAATTATATCATACTAAGAGACTCAAGTCTCAGTTTATACATCAATATATTCATGTTGAGCCATATAAAATAATGTGACTTTCAAGATTATCAATTATAATAAAATAATAAAGCTTTATTTTAACATGGACTCAAACATAGTTTGATAAAGACAATAGCTTACCATTTTAACATTATTTTACAGATGATACATTAGAATGAGTTAGTTATTACTACATGGATAATGCGATTAGAGCATGTGTTTTTCTCACAGTCACAGTTCATTTCTGCTTCAGATAGGGTTAGCCTTTTGTCACTCTGTGCTTAGTCTCTTGTCATATTGACAGGAATGGCAAGTCACTCTCCAAAGACAGTGTAGGACATAAAGTCTATTATGCTAATGCACATATGCTTTAGTAACATTTTGGAGAAAAACTGTACTAGTCAGGTATGTGCTATTAATGTTTGTTAGTTTTGAGGAAATTTTTTTCACATTTAATACGAACTGGAATGTGTGTGGTTACCCTTTTAAAGCTATGTTATTTTACAATCCTATAGTGTTCAGGAAATTAGTTTTATAGAGGTAAATTTAACACCTTAAATACATCTGTTGAGTTTTACTTTATGGGTTTTTTAGAAACAGTTAATGCTTTCTTTATGGTCTTTATTAAGTGTGTTTATTCTAGAGTTTATTTGGTTTGGTTTTTGCACAAAACAAAAACATGAACTTTTCCAAGATAATAGTTATTTTCAATTTGCATTCACTGGGTTTCATTTTTCTCAGATAATTTCCATTATACATTAATTGTAGTTATGCTTCTTTTGATTAATGAATACTAAGTACAGGTACTCAAGTAACTCATTTTGATTCCTCTTCTACGTTATACTTTGTCTATTTTCATCTCCATGTTTTATCTGTTTATTCCAGGAGGGCTCTATTTTCTGACAATTTCCCACAGCCTCCGTAGTGTACTTTATTCACACAGTGTATTTTATTCCCATATAGCATTTTTACTATCTTATTTATCCTGTTTTTAAAATTTCATCTCTGCTTTGTTCAGACATGAACACCTACTCTTGTACCATTCAAATTATAATTTCCTGGGCACTTCAGTTGCATAGTTAGCATGCAATACTTACACAGATTATAATTTTCTAACATTACTTCAAAGTCTGAATGTTTTTTCCCACTATTTGCTGATAATATGCTTTGAAATTTTATTATTTCTGACTCATCCTGTGCTTTCTAGGAATGACCCTTATTGCCATAGGACTATCTCCAAAGTCTCCGTTCTGCTGCTCACCATAGACAGCGGAGTCCCAGCTGCACTCCACTGCTCTCTCCATGGAATCTACAGTGACAGCTCTTTGGGGCTAGAGTCTTTATTTTCCAACTAGTTATACATTTTTTCCTATATATTCTCCATAATTTTGGATATATTACCAAAAATATGCTAAAATACTTGCATTTATGTAGACAAAATATTTTGCAGCTTGATTCAATAAATGTATAGGTTGAAGTAGGTTTTTCTTCATATTTGAAAAAATAGAATAGAAAGAAAAATAATCCTTCCAGACACAAAATTTTCTATTTTTAAAAGTATCAATGTACCAAGAAACACAAAATATTTTATTAATACAGTGAAACATGTTTTAAATAATGGGAATGAGAATCACAAAGGCAATGAGAATGATCAACTAAAATAACTGTGAACACTAAAGTATTCTTACAAAGAGATATCAGTTGAATTGTGTGCTGTGTGCTGAGGTTAGAGGCAGAATTTGCATCCCACTCATAGAAATTTGTAAGTGAATTCCATCTTTATAATTTTAAAAGAAGATTGAAGTTAACTTCCATATCTAGTTCACATCCTATACAGCTGAGTCTGTATGAAGCCCTGTGTAGAGTTGAAAACTAAGAATAGTTTACAAACCTTCTCCTAAATTCTTGGCATTATTTATTTTCTCTCTTTAATTCACTTTTCCAATTTAGCATTCTTCATACCTCCTCTAGCCAAGTCCTCTGACCCTTCACTTGGATAACCATAGTCTTTATACAGAAAAAAATTATTTTAAGCCTGATTGCTTTCATTGGCATGGGCTTCCCTGGTGGCACAGAGGGTAAAGTGTCTGCCTGCAATGCAAGAGAGCTGGGTTCGATACCTGGGTAGGGAAGGTACCCTAGAGAAGGACATGGCAACTGACCCTACTATAGTTATCAGTCCTTCCCAAGGTGGTCTCATTTCCTCTAATATATTTTAAATCACAAGAAAATAAGCATTTGATTCAGAAAACAAAACCAGTAGTAACCAACAAACTTACATAAATTCTAAGCACAGCAATGGAGTTAGGTAAAGGCACAGCCACTAAAATATATTGTATGAATTTAGCCCAAGTTTCAAAAACTCTTTCGATAATTCGTTTTAGCATCATTGGTATGTTGTCATTTGTCTTCTTTCATTCTTAGAGTAGATAATTCATTGTGCTTCCCTGGTAGCTCAGATGGTAAAGAATCTGCCTGCAATGTGGGAAACCTGGGTGTAATCCCTGGGTTGGGAAGATCCCCTAGAGGAGGACCTGGCAACCCACTCCAGTATTCTTGCCTGGAGAATCTCCACAGCCCTGGAGGGCTACAGTCCATGCGGTCACAATAGAATCAGACACAACTAGCACAGCACAGATCAGTAAATATTTGGGAAAGAATTTAATTGCAATTGTTCAATTACTTTAATAATTTTTTTCTTCTGTGCAAAGTACAGACAAGAATGTTCTGCTGAATACACTTTTTATTGAACATTTTGCAAATAAGAATTTGAAGGTTTTCCCTCCCTGAAATGTTTGATGATATAGCAACTTAAGCAAAGGCCTACCTTTTAAAATAATTTGTAATATTTTGTGAATAGAAAACATACCACTTACTGGGAATATTAATCTGAAATCTTGTAATTCAGTTACATCTTATTCATGATCCCTTCTTTTACTTTTTACTTCCTGATTATTTCCTTTCTCTTCACTTTATTCACAAACTAATCAAATGAAGCTTTTCATCACAAACTTGGGAACTCAATTTAGAACTTTTTATATAGTATCATTCAAGTTCTTAAGCCTTCAGTTTGTAACTTATAATTATCTGCCTATTCAGAGAGCATTAACTAACATCAGATTCAAAGTCATATACATCATACATGATTGTCACTTTATCATATTAGACTGTTGTTTATATAAGCTTAATTTTGTTGACAGGACTAAATTGGAATTTAACTTGTAGCTGTAGCAGCAGTACATTTAAATGTAAATTTACTCTTTCAATGATAAATTTTCAGACCTTAGCCTGAGAATGTGAATCGAATCAAGGTATTCATACACACAAATTCCTGAGCAAAAAATCATGGGACTAATTTAGCAAACATACCATGCTATCAAGTTGTGAACTTCCCTAATCCCATGTCTATTGGGTTAAAAACTTTATCTGATTTAAACTTTGAATTGAAAAAATAAAAATGACAGAAAAAAATGGATATACAATGCAAATATTCTGAAGGAAAAAATATTTGATTAATTATTCATATGTAACATACCAACTCCCAAATTATATGAGGCCACAATCTAAACTCTGTAGCAATTTAAAGTAAAATGCCTGCATGGATAAATAACATTATCCAAAAATAGTATTAATTTTGGTGGTTGGAACACTGAGATAATATAAACTTAGATTCCAGTAATGACTTTATATTTAATACATCCTCTTTTAATTTGTCTTTCAAATTTCAACATACAAATTTTTAAAAATTACAAACTGTAACAAAAAATATGACACTAATCATTATGCTTTCATATCAACCCCAGAAGATTACACTATACAAATTTAGAAATATAATATTGAACATATTATGTATCGTTCTGTCTTTTGAACATATGTAATAAATTACTTGGAAAGAATATACATATATAATTTATTAATTCCAGTTTTATGCTGAACTTACACACTGTATCTCTATTTAATTTGAATATGGATTCTTGAGTTTTGTTTAGAACAAAAAGCTAGCAATGTATTCAATTAAATAAAAACAAACTAAAGAAACTACAAATCTCATTATTTGAAGTCATAATAATACCTCCAAAATGTTGACTAAGTATTTATTTAATTTTAGAACAGGTGACTTTTAAGACAAAGATAATTCACACCTTTTCATTAAAATATATTTGACAGGTAGACTACATTTTATAGTTTTTATAATTTTATTATAAAATAATAAAATTATCTCTAACAGTGTTCATTAGTTTTTTATAGTTTTTTATGATTAAAATTTAAATTTTGCACAAATGATAACAGAAAAAGTTACAGAAAATGATAAAACAAAATCTTGCCTATTACCAAGATTAAGAAAAGCATAAAGATTATTAAGTACTCAATTTCTTCCACAGATTTCACAGAAGAATTTGTCAAGGATCATGGTCAATCTATAAACATAATGATTAATTTTGAATCACCTTGGAAGGAAAACGTGTTCAACAGACATATGTATTTTTTGTTGTCTGATACGTGTTTTAGTTTCCATGAAATCAACTGGTTCCTGGGTTAAGTCAAATATTGCTTGAGGCAATATATCACTCAGTGTTATAAGGTAACTGTTAAAATTATCCTCATTGTTTATTTTTTAAAATGTTTGTTAACTGAAATTAAGATTAAGTAAGATTAATGGACCTAGTGTGACAGTCTTGATTGTTTCAAGAGAGTCCACACTAGAAGCCAGTCCTACTGTCAGCTTGATCTTAGACTTGGAGACTCCAGAACTGTCAGAAAATAAACTTTGATTACATGCTTCAGAGTGTTCACATATGCTTGAAATCAGTAGCAGTATGATGGATTCCAAAAGAAGCAATGATTATTGATTCCATGGCATGTTCTCCTGTATTTAAAACATACTTGCCTTCTTTTTCTAAGCAATACTGTATGCTGAATCCCAAGCACATTTTTTTTGTTGTTGTTAACCATATCCTAATTGCTGTGAAAGTGCTATTCTCAATATGCCAGCAAATTTGGAAAACTCAGCAGTGACCACAGAACTGGAAAAGGTCAGTTTTTATCCCAATCCCTAAGAAAAGCAATGCCAAAGAATGTTCAAACTACCACACAATTGCACTCACTTCACATGCTTAGTGAAGTAATGCTTAAAATTCTCCAAGCCAGGGTTCAGCAATACGGGAACAGTGAGCTTCCAGATGCTCAAGCTGGTTTTAGAAAAGGCAGAGGAACCAGAGATCAAATTGCCAACATCTGCAGAATCATTGAAAAAGCAAGAGAGTTCCAGAAAAACATCTATTTCTGCTTTATTGACCATGCCAAAGCCTTTGACTGAGTGGATCACAACAAACTGAGGAAAATTCTTCAAGAGATGTCAGACCACCTGACCTGCCTCTTGAGAAATCTGTATGTAGGTCAGGAAGCAACAGTTAGAACTGGACATGGAACAACCAATTGGTTCTAAGTAGGAAAAGAAGTACTTCAAAGCTGTATATTGTCATCTTGCTTATTTAAATCATATTCAGAGTACATCATGAGAAACGCTGGGCTGGAGGAAGCACAAATTAGAATCAAGATTTCCAGGAGAAATATCTATAACCTCAGATATGCAGGTGACACCACCCTTATGGCAGAAAGTGAAGAACTGAGGAGCCTCTTGCTGAAAGTGAAAGAGGAGAGTGAAAAAGTTGGCTTAAAGCTCAACATTCAGAAAACTAAGATCATGTCATCTGGTCCCATCAGTTCAGTTCAGTTAAGTCACTCAGTCGTGTCTGACTCTTTGTGATCCCATGAACTGCAGCACGCCAGGCTTCCCTGTCCATTGCCAACTCCTGGAGTACACACAAACCCATGTCCATCGAGTTGGTGATGCCATCCAGCCATCTCATCCTCTGTTGTCCCCTTTTCCTCCTGCCCCCAATCCTTCCCAGCATCAGGGTCTTTTCCAATGAGTCAACTCTTCACATGAGGTGCCCAAAGTATCGGAGTTTTAGCCTCAACATCAGTCCTTCCAATGAACACCCAGGACTGATCTCCTTTAGGATGCACTGGTTGGATCTCCTTTCAGTCCAAGGGACTCTCAAGAGTCTTCTCCACCACCACAGTTCAAAAGCATTAATTCTTCAGTGCTCAGCTTTCTTCACTGTCCACCTCTCACATCCATACATGACCATTGGAAAAACCATAGCCTTGACTAGACGGACCTTTGCTGGCAAAGTAATGTCTCTGCTTTTCAATATGCTATCTCGGTTGATCATAACTTTCCTTCCAAGGAGTAAGCAAGCATCTTTTAATTTCATGGCTGCATTCACCATCTGCAGTTATTTTGGAGCCCCCAAAATTAAAGTCTGACACTGTTTCCACTGTTTCCCCATCTATTTCCCATGAAGGGATGGGACCAGATGCCATGATCTTAGTTTTCTGAATGTTGAACTTTAAGCCAACTGTTTCACTCTCCTCTTTCACTTTCAGCAAGAGGCCTTTTAGTTCCTCTTCACTTTTTGCCATAAGTGTGGTGTCATCTGCATATCTGAGGTTCTTGATAATTCTCCCAGCAATCTTGATTCCAGCTTGTGCTGCTTTCAGCCCAGCATTTCTCATGATGTACTCTGCACATAAGTTAGATGGGGAAACATGCAGTCCCTGGGGTCAGTAAGAGTCTGACACAACTGAGCAACTTCACTTTCCCTTTTCACTTTCATACACTGGAGAAGGAAATGGCAATCCATTCCAGTGTTCTTGCCCTGTCCCAGGGACGGGGGAGCCTGGTGGGCTGCTGACTGTGGGGTTGCACAGAGTCGGACATGATTGAAGTGACTTAGCAGCAGCAGCATCGGTAATACAGGTAAGTGTGTGCATTTGTGCTAAATCGCTCAAGTCGTGTACAATTCTGTGTGACCCTGTGAACTGTAACCCACCAAGCTCCTCTGTTTGTGGGATTCTCCAGGCAAGAATACTGGAGTGGCTTGCTATATCCTTCCACAGAGGATTTTCCAACTCAGGGACTGAACTTAAGTCTCTTAAGTCCCATCATTGTCAGGCAGATTCTTCACCAGTCATGCCATATGGGAAGCCCAATACAGATAAGTACTGCAAAACATATCGCTGCAAATTACAAAATGACCTGCAACTTTGTTGAGCAATGGAAATTCAGTTCTTTGTTTTGGAATAAATATACATTTCTCTTGATAAATTCACTAGTAACAAATTGCAGATGGCAAAATAAAAGAGTGAGCAAACAAAGAAATAAACAAGAAAATAAAGACACACACCTAAACTGGGTAACTTTCACACCAAATGGACAGTATGGAAACTAATGCTTTTGTTAAATTTTTCATGGACCGGAAGGAGTTTGTGGTCCCTAATTGAGTGTACTTTGTGTCACCTGTGAGATCTACACATGAAGGGCTGAGGGGGATGTCTGTTTTTTATGTGTCTGAAAAGTCAGAGGATTGGGTTATTCCAGTTATTCTTCCCATATTAATCACGTGATAAACTGAACTTCCTTCTCATTACATCTACATTTCTTACACTATCGAGAGAACAATAACAGGCCTGGGAATAAAAACGGAGGTTTGTATAACTGATAACTTCCCTGATAACTCAGTTGGTAAAGAATCCACCTGCCATGCAGGAGACCCCAGTTCAGTTCTTGGGTCAGGAAGATCCACTGCAGAAGGGAACAGCTACCCACACCGGTATTCTGGCCTGGAGAATTCCATCAACTGTAAAGTCCATTGGGTCTCAAAGAGTTAGACATGACTGAGAGATTTTCACTTTATATAACCTACATTTATTTTAAAGCAACACTTAATAGTAATAATACTAATAGTAACAATAATAATTCATTAAAAATGGAGTCTGTGAATGTTGGCACTTGAAACAACAACACAAGACTGGCACTGTCCTTAACAGCTAGAGAAATATGGACATCTTATTAATAAATAATGCTGTATTTCTGCCTATTGCAAATGGATTCTTTGCAATAAAATTCAATAATTTTAAGAGTTTACTTCTTTGTGTATGTCATTCTAAACTGATTTTCACTGAAAAACACTTTGCCCTTCAAATGTTTATAAAGCTTGTTTTAAATTAAAAAAAATTCTAATATCATAAATATTTGTTGTCTTTCATTTAATATTTGTTGTCTTTCATCTAATATTTTGTTTTTTGGGAAACAACAGTATGGAAGTTGGATCAACATTTCAGGTACATACATTTGTTTTTCTATATTTCTTTTTACTTTGTTCTTTATTACTCTTCCATTTCAACTTTTTTTAATATTTCTGTTACTATGCTTTCATTAGTACCTATCTTTCCATGTATTCATCCCTTCAAATGTTTCCTTTATTTATATATTTTAATTATTCCTTCCACATCTTTTCTGCACTCTGCTAATACATGTTATCCATATTACTTTTTATTTTATGTTATGTCTCTTAAGTTTTAAATATGAAAAATAGGTAGCAGTTACTTTTATTGGCTCAATAGAACATTTGGCAAAAAGGTGAGAGTAGTTATTTAGTATTTGCATTTTAAGTTACGTTCATTTTTTCTCTACATTTGTATGTATATTTTTTCATGATTTTATTTAATTTCTTCTAAGAATATGGTCATTTTGTTTTCTGGAAGAGTGATATAGACTAAGTTTATTTTATAAGGAAGACAAAGAATAGTTTTCAAAGCTATGTAAATATTCTTCAAAACACTTTTTTTCCAACTGAACTTGTGTAACTGTAATGTCTCACTACCACATGGAAAAAGAAACCATGAGTTTTTAAGAGCAAAAAAATTCTTTCCTGCCCCATGGCCACTGAGAAACATAAATTCATGCAAATGTGCCTTGATAACTGTGTAATTCCATCTAGATCGAGGGAAGAATGAATATTGACCTCAACTTTCTGTTCTTGCTCTTACAAATAAGTAATTTAGATTTTGCATCTATGGGTATAATATTTAGCTTTAATTTGTACTTCTTTGGCTATTTTATGATCTGAAGTTGTGAAATTTTTTTTCTCTTCACATTTTTGGCACCTTAGCTTTCACTGCTCTCAGAAACTTTTTGTGTTTCTATTTTGTGTTCATTGTTTTTGTTTTCTTCTATTTTTCTGAAATAAAATTTGTGCTTTTATTTCTCATTATCACAATGTTTTATATTCATACGTAGAATGGAAAATTCTGACATTACTCCACAAACTTCTAATTTGCTTACATTTTTCTTGTTTTTTGGTGCAAATGTTTGCTTACCAAAATTATTATTGTTATATAGTTTTCAAAATATGACATTAACTTGTGGTTAGTTAATAAATTTATGATTAAGCTACACTTTACATACAAAATTCAGAGGGTAATTATCAAATATGGATCAAATGTGGAAAGGAGCTAAGCTTAAAATGAAGTAAAATTACTAAATTATTATGTATAGCAGGCTTAAAAATGAATTTTCAAAAACCATTTTTACATCTTTTATCCTGACAGGCAGTCATATTATAGGATGATTTACTATTTTGCTAAATTTAGTACATAGTACAAATATTGGATTTGCACCTGAATAGAGAGCTGAACTAAAAAATTATCAATGAAATATTCATAGATTTTCCACTCTATACTTAAGTTAAAAATTTTCTACACATGAAAAAAAATGAATAGCAAAATGTTATTTAATCAGAGTCTATTTTATACCCAATAAATATCTTAGTATAAGATCAAAAAGTATGATATTCTATTCTTAAAAATACTAACACATGAAACATTTCTTGTTGGAAATTAACAAAGCAATAAACATTCATATTTACATTTGACCATCCTTATCTCTCCCTCACTCCCAAGTGGCACTGAATTATTTCTTAAAATATCCCTTAGTTCTACATAGTCAAGATTTCTGGGAGAAATATCAATAAGCTCAGATATGCAGATGACACCATACTTATGGTAGAAAGTGAAGAAGAACTAAAGAGCCTCTTGATGAAAGTGAAAGAAGAAAGTGAAAATATTGGCTTAAAACTCAACATTCAGAAAACTAAGATCATGGTATCTGATCCCATCACTTTATGGCAAATAGATGTGGAAACAATGGCAACAGTGACGGACTGTATATTGGGGGGCTCCAAAATCACTACAGATGGTGATTGCAGCCATGAAATTAAAAGACACTTGCTCCTTGGAAGAGAAGCTTATGACCATCCTACATAGCATATTAAAAAGCAGAGACATTACTTTGCCAACAAAGGTCATCTAGTCAAAGCTATGGTTTTTCCAATAGTCACGTAGGGTTGTGAGAGTTGAACTATAAAGAAAGCTGAGTGCTGAAGAATTGGTGCTTTTCAACTGTGGTGTTGGAGAAGACTCTTGAGAGTCCCTTGGACAGTGAGGAGATCCAACCAGTCCATCGTAAAGCAGATCAATCCTGACTATTCATTAGAAGGACTGATACCGAGGCTGAAACTCCAACACTTTGGCCACCTGATACAAAGAACTGACTCATTTGAAAAGATCCTGATGGTAGGAAAAATTGAAGGCCCGAGGAGAAGGGGACAACAGAAGATGAGATGGTTGGATGGCATCACCAAGTCAATGGACATGAGTGTGGGTAGGCTCAAGGAGTTGATGATGGACAGGGAAGCCTTGCATGCTGCAGTCTATGGGGTCACAAAGAGTCGGACACAACTGAGCAACTGAACTGAACTGAACTTACCTGGCCTAGCCCTACATAATTTTATCACTAATATTTAGTAGTATTTAAGTTAAAAGCAATTTACACATCTCTGTTTATTTATTATAACTGGCATAAGAAAAATTGATATCTAAATTGAAAAGACACCATTTTGCTGTAAAATATTTCTCTGAATTTATAGAAAAAAAGAGATATCACAGTCTATAATTTTTCTTTCTCTATAGATTTACTTTCACTAAATATTATTGTTGTTCAATCCTTAAGTCATGTCCGACTCTTTGAGATCCCATGGGCTGTAGCATGCCAGACTTCCCTGTCCTTCACTCTCTTTCAGTTTCTTCAGACTCATGTCCATTGAGTTGGTGGTGCTATCCAAGTATCTAATACTTTGTCATTCCCCTTTTCCTCCTGCCCTCAATCTTCCCCAGCATCAGGGTCTTTTACAGTGCAATGAGTGTTAGGGATTTTAGATACTATATGTTACTCTACAGTAAATAAAACTTCTTGGGATATATGGAAGGTACTAAAATGTAAGCCATTTAATCTAATTCTCAGTTAAACTTATATAGATTAAAATGAAAATTCTAGCAAATTCTCCATATTGAAGTTAAATAGGTGAATTCTCTAATGATGAATTTATACTAAAATTGTAGAAATATTAATGATGAGTTTTGTTATAAAATCCTTCCCAACAATTGTACATACAGTATTGGCTGTTAACTGATACATAATTGATATTTAAATTAATTTTAAAAAAGAAAAAAACAGCCAGTACTCAAAAAGTTTAGAATCATCCTTCCCTGAAGATTTCCACTGGCAAAACTCCATATAGCTTTGATTTTTGTTTGGCTGTTAACTCATGAATAGTTAGCTATGCTACACACAAAAAGTAAACAATGCAGTTTGAGAAGTCTCACAATTGATAATTGAGACATGTCTCATTGATTCAGGAAGCACTCTGGCTTATAATTTAACATTTTCAGCTTGATATAACAAAATAAGCATTCAATAAACTGTTCACCTACACAGAGAACCATGTTACTTCAATTACACTCAAGTTGATTGAGGCCAATTTAATGGTAATTAGTAATTTACAAGGTCAAGAAGCTCACACTTCTCTAACTCCAGGCTGATTAAATGGTCACAGCTCACACATGGATAAGAATACCAAGTGAAGTAAATGTATGAAAACCATGCATAAAAAGAGTTATTATTTTATGTATCTAACTAAATAATCCCCAAATTGAAATCAGCTATTTTTCATAACATTCAAGGATTTGGTTTTGCTATTAATGCATTTTATAATTATTTCTAAGCATAAATAGAAAATACATGTGATTTATTTGCATATATTTTGTTCACTTTCCGTCCTTACATAGCTCTGCTCTTAGATTTGAAACCAAGTTTCTCTTTTAAGAGCAGTGATGTCATGTGACTTTTTCTTATATAGATTTTTTCCTAATTATAAAAATCTCATTTTTTTTTAACTTCATCACTAAGTTACCTGAAGGCCAAAATGTATTTATACACAAACATATTTCAAAGTATTGCTCGTAACTTAGATATCTTAAAAATGAATGAATGTCATAATATAAAACAAATATGTAGGAAATTTAAGTTGTCCAAGTTCACACAAGAAGCAACAAAACTAGAAACAGAATTTAACTTTATTTTTGTAATAAATACTAAATATGTATTATATTATTATAAAACCAAATACATTCTGTCTCTTTTATCCTCTTATGTAAAGTGTACATATATACCATACACACATATATAGGTCAACTCTCAAATTAGAAGTCATTCAATATGTCATTAAAATATATATATGTATGTATATGTATATATATATATAAAATCCAGCATATATTTTAATGACAAAATGGGCACTCATTTCAATTTTATTGACAAAAAGTTTTGCATTACATTAGCAAAATATTGTGGAGAAGGCAATGGCAACCCACTCCAGTACTCTTGCCTGGAACATCCCATGGACAGACGAGCCTGGTAGGCTGTAGTCCATGGAGTAATGAAGAGTCGGACATAGCTGAGCCAATCATTTTCACTTTTCACTTTCATGCACTGGAGAAGGAAGTGGCAACCCACTCCAATGTTCTTGCCTAGAGAATCCCAGCATGGGGGAGCCTGGTGGGCTGCTGTCTCTGGGATCACACAGAGTCAGACATGACTGAAACAACTTAGCAGCAGCAGCAGCAGCAGCAAAATATTGATGGTGAGGTAAAAATATTTTTCATTTGGAAGCATGGACAAAATACTTGAACATAAAACTTTCCTTTGGATAGTATACACATTTTAAGTACTTTCTAAGTTATTTCTGAAGGATTGTTTGAATTTTCCCATAGCTTTGAATAACATTTGAAGCTGATTTGGCTAATTAGACATTTACATATCTTTACATGTCTCATAAAAATTTCTTAATATAAAGACTGACTCTGATATGAATGATTTTCATAAATGTGAAACATTTAGATATTTTCTTAGGCCAATGCTACATTTATAAGCCATTTATAAATTCATAATACCTTAAGATCAAAATGAGCATAGCCTTGTTAATGCATAGAAAAAATCTTTAAGTTGTTTAATTCACTTCAATCAAAGACTAAAATTTAATCTGAAATTCCTTAAGCATGAGATAGTTATTTGAATTCTGGTCTGCTGTCCTTTTCTTCACAAACTTGAAGAAATCCTGGAAAGGAGATTCATATGTGAATATAAAATACAATTGCAAGAAGGCAAATATTCAAGCTTGATATAGGAAATATTGAAATATTTCAAGCTGTTGCTACAAACATTTTATTTGAATATTCTTTTCCAGGAGAAAGAAAGGTATTCTAATCACTCGAGTAAGAAATAAATAGAAGCTTTGAAAAATATATATATTTTCTACCTTAGCATATTCTTATCAAAGAAAAACCAAACAAATACAAACTTCACCAAAGAGTAAATATTCCACACCTGCCTTTCTGATTTCTTTATTCTCTAGAAAACAAATGTGTATAATAGTACTTTCGTTCTTAGAAATAAAGACACTATTCCAAAAGAACAAACTGTTCTTTAATATTTTCCTATGATTCAACATGATCAGAGAAAAGAGAAGTTAGAAAATATCTTAATATAGTAAGACAGAATGGAAGCAGTCTTATAAATTGACTTTTATTCATTTTTCCTTTGCATTTTTTATAATTAAGCATTGAGAGTTAGCTTTAAAAATTTTTGTTTTAACAGCACTAGCAGATAAAAGTGTGCATTGAACTGTTTTCTTCCATTTTTTCCATAAGCCCAAAGACTTCAGCAACTCAGATTATCAATGGCTGTTACTTTAATTTAAGAATTTTTCATAACAACATGTATAATGAACTACATAGAAACTAATTTAAATGAGTATTTGATGAAATAAAGAACTTTAAAAGAGCAATAATCACTACACATCATCTTTAGAAATTGTCTTTAGGTAATGAATCATTCTTAAAGAGGAGAATATATTACCCAATGGCTGGCTGTTAGTTTAAATATACTGTAAGTTACAACATGTAGCATACTATGAATGATATGAAAGATTAAACTGAAAGCAGTAAAATCTAATTACATTTGTCACTTAATTTGTTTATGTGTATTATAAGAGCTCTCAATCACATGATACAATGTGTCAATTGAAACAGGAATGCTGTGAGTCTGAAGGCATCATACCATAAAAGTGTACCACTAACAGGGGGAATAATCCTGACAAGAGAATGAAAGGACAAACTACAGATTGGGAGTAAATATTTGCAAATCACAACCTGTTGAAAGACCTGTGTGGAGAACTTTTTAACTCTATTAACAAGAAATGAACTAAATAAACTTGGGAAATATTTGAACACATATTTCACCAAAAAAAATTAATTCTTACTACATGCATAGCACAACATGGATGTATTACAAAAGAATCATAGTGCATAAAAAATGACAGACAAAAATCTTACTTATTAAATGATTTCACTAATATTCAACTCTTTAAAATGAAAATTAGTGTTTCCAGAAATTTAACCAGTGATTGTTCAGAGAAGAAGTTATTACAAAGAGGTATGAAAACTCTTTTGGAAGAAGAAGAGTTATGTACATTATCTTGATTGTGGTGGTGGTTTCACAGTTGTAAACCTATGTCTAGATTTTTGGAACAAATAATTTAATTATTTGCAATTTTATTTTATGTAATTATATATTAATAAGCATGCAATAATGTTTTGAAAATAAAATGTAAAATTTAACAAGATTTTCCTTTGTGGGAAGTTTCAGAATTTATGTTTTGGAGATGCTATATATTTTTAGATTTGATATGTATCAATATAAAGCAGCGACTATTCTATAGATTCTTTTCCAAACAATATTGAAGTTATTTTTTATTCATGAAATATTTCACAGGACAGTATTCTCAAAACCTCAGAAAACATTATAGAACAATGGGACCAACTAACACTAGTTGGTCTTCTAGTGCCATATAGTGGTTAAAATGGACACCAAGAGATGATGTTGTGGTACAAATTATTGCAATTGCTATGTAAGCAGAAGCGATGTGCATCTTACCCATGAAAAAAGTGATTAATAAATATCCTTTCTCAATATTTTCTTTCTCTATCAATTGACTGACAGAGAAGCCCTCTGAGATTCTAGAATATGACAATATCTTGATGTCTGAATTTTACGTGTTATCTTGAGCGAGAAATACATTCTCTAAAGATCTGGAGTTAGTTACAGCCATCACTATTACCATAAACAATACAAATATTTAGTCAATGAAATTATGTAGTGCTCATTGTTCAACTCTCCTTGATTTCCTTATTTTCTTGAGAATTTTATGAAGGCTTTATTACCAAATACTTCTGGCAAGATATTTCTCATTTTACATACTTTGAGTACCTTATTTTCCTAGGCATGCAACATCAGAGTTTAAAAGTTAAAAAAAAAAATGTGATGTGCATCCTCTGATAGGCTTTGCTAGCTTAAACTCAAATCAAATAATTCCTTTTTATAGCCATCATGAAAAAATAAATTGAACTCAAATCCAGCTTGATATGTTATTATTTTTGACATTGATTTTATAACTTTCATCTAATGCCCTTCAAAACTGTCTAGACTAAGATGTATCTTTAGACAGTTATACACTGTGCAAGACATCCATTACAATAATATTT
Organism: Antilocapra americana; assembly: GCA_007570785.1. Lineage (NCBI taxonomy): Eukaryota > Metazoa > Chordata > Mammalia > Artiodactyla > Antilocapridae > Antilocapra > Antilocapra americana. The sequence goes on along the minus strand of ML664163.1, from coordinate 13,219,436 downwards.
CAATTAGTAATATGAATGTTAATATATGCTTCAATATGGTGCTGAATATTTTCCAGAAAAAAGAGGTTTTTACTTTGCATCATGGAATAACTCAGTCCATCAATAATGAAAATATAATTGTTGATTCAATATTTGCCTCTATTATTATTTGGAGACAATGCTCATAATAAAATTGTAGGAATTGCATATTGGTAAATGTAAATAAATGTGCATTCATAAATTTGAAATTTTATCCTCCAAGTTTTCACCATACTATACAATTTGAACTCTATGGCTGAATTTCTACTGATTTTCAAATAAAACACATTTTAATTTCACTTTCTGTAAATGTAATATTGTAAGTGTATATTCTGAAGCCCAAATTAAAACCCACATATAAAGAAATGCTAATCCTTTAAACTTCCTTTAAAGATGTCTGAATTCAATTGCTAAAGAAGATATATAGGATCTAAAATAACATCATTTTAAAAATCTGATGCTATTGCAAGAAAAAGCCACAAGGTAATAAAGACCAAAGTCTTCCTCACAACAAAGAATTCTGAGGCCACAATTAGCTCCTATAACCTTCCATTGATAAGGGTTGTGCCTGGGTAAGATTCACATTTCGGATTAGAAACCACCACCAAAAGTGCATGCATGGAACGCCTTAGAGTCAAGAAGTCCAATATGGATATTAATTCTCTCAAGGAGCCCCTATTTACATTGTTCTCAGATCTCGCCTTTTATTTCAATCCAATCAAAATTCCAAAAGACACACCTCATAGAACCTACAATTGAAAGCAGAGAACTTTAACAGATCTCTCTTAATGGTACAAATATTATGTGCACCTATTTTTACAGGAAAACCAAATCAACAATTGACTTAAATATTTGACTTTCTTGAAGAGTAAATTCTATTCTTTAAATTGGTAAACCAGACCCTTCACAATATGAATCCATGGATTATTAAATCTGCAATTCAGTTTAAAAAAAAAACTTTTTGTTCTTCTTATGAAACATACCAAAGACTGTTCAGCTCCTGGACTCCTACACATTTTTAAATCAGTTCAGTCACTTAGTCATGTCCGACTCTTTGCAACCCCATGGACAGCAGCATGCCAGGCTTCCCAGGCATATTCCATCACCAAATCCCAGAGCTTGCTCAAACTCATGCCCGTTGAGTCAGTGATGCCATCCAACCATCTCATCCTGTGTCATGCCCTTCTCCTCCTGCCTTCAATCTTTCCCAGCATCAGGGTCTTTTCCAATGAGTCAGTTATTCACATCAGGTGGCCAAAGTATTGGAGCTTCAGCTTCAGTATCAGTCCTTCCAATGATTATTCAGGACTGACTTCCTTTAAGATTGACTGGTTTGATCTCCTTGCAGTCTCTCAGGAGTCATTTAAATGGGCACGTCTAATGTTATCACCTTTAATTTCTCGCAGTGTCCTACATTTATAGAAAGTTTGGAAGGCAATCATTGTAAACTGCAACACAGTGAGATCACAAATCTTATTAAGGCAGTACTAGTTATAAGAAGTTTATGATTCACCTGACCTGTATTAGGACTTAAAAATATTCATTTTAAACACATACTGCTAGATTCTTGCATATTTAGAGCAAAAAATCTTAAAATCTGTATGGAATCATTAAGGACCCCAAACAGCCAAATCCATCTTGAGAAAGAACAATGGAGCTGAAGGACTCAGGCCCCCTGACTTTGGAATATACTATAAAGTTACATTAATCAAAACATTATGCAACTGGCACAAAGATAGACTTATAGATCAGTGGAGCAGAATAGAAAGCCCATAAATAAAGCACCCACCTATGGTCAATTAATCTACGACAAAAAAGACAAGAATAGACAATGGAGAAAAAACAGTCTCTCCAATAAGTAGTGCTAAGAAAACTAAACAGCTACATGTAAAAGAATGAAATCAGTACACTCCCTAATGCCATAAACAAAAATAAACTCAAAACAGATTACAGACTTAAATGTAATGCTGGATACTATAAAGCTGCTTGAGGAGAACATAGAACACTGACATAAATTGCAGCAATATCTTTTTGTATGCAACTCCCAGAGTAATGAAAAATAAAGTAAAAATAAATAAATGAGACCTAATTAAATTTAAAAGCTTCTATGCAGAAAAGGAAACCATAGATAAATCAAAAAGACAATCCAGAAAATGGAAGAAATTATTTGCAAACCATGCAACTGACAAGGGATTAATCTCCAAAACATACAAACAGCTCATGCAGCTCAATATCAAAAAACAGAAAATCCAGTGAAAAAATGGGCAGATCTAAATAGACATTTCCTCAAAGAAGACATCAATTCAGTCGCTCAGTCGTGTCCGATTCTTTGTGACCCCATGAACTGCAGCACGTGAGACCTCCCTGTCCATCACCAATTGCTGGAGTCTACACAAACCCATGCCCATTGAGTTAGTGATGCCATCCAACCATCTCATCATCTGTCATCCCCTTTTCCCCCTGCCCTCAATCTTCCCCAGCATCAGGGTCTTTTCAAATGAGTCAGCTGTTCACATCAGGAGGCCAAAGTATTGGAGTTTCAATTTCAACATCAGTCCTTCCAATGAACACCCAGGACTGACCTCCTTTAGGATGAACTGGTTGGATCTCCTCACAGTCCAAGGGACTCTCAAGAGTCTTCTGCAACATCACAGTTCAAAAGCATCAATTCTTCGGCACTCATCTTTCTTTATAGTCCAACTCTCACATCCATACATGACTACTGGAAAAACTATATCCTTGACTAGACAAACCTTTGTTGACAAAGTAATGTCTCTGCTTTTTAATATGCTGTCCAGGTTGGTCATAACTGATGAAAATGGCCATTATTAAAAAGTTGGCAAACAATATATGCTAGCAAGAGTGTAGAGAAAAGGGAACCTCCTATACTGCTGGTGGGAATATAAACTGATACAGCCACTATGGAGAATAGTGTGGAAGTTTCTAAAAAACTAAAAATAGAAGTACCATATGATCCATCAATCCCATTCCTGGACATATATCTGGAGAAAAACATACTTCAAAAAATATATGCACTCCTATATGCATAACAGCATTCTTTTTACAATAGCCAAGACATCAAACGAATCTAAATGCCCATTGACAGATGAATGGATAAAGATATGGTATATATACACAATAGAACATTACCCTGCCATAAAAAAAGAATGAAAAAATTCAATTTTCAGCAACATGGATGTACCTAAGATGATCATACTAAGTCAGAAAAAGGCAAGTGTTATATGACAACACATATGTGGGAATTTTAAAAATGATATCAATGAACTTATTCATAAAGCAGAAGTCAAATCACAGTCTTAGAAAACAAACTTATGGTTACTAAAGGGGAAAAGTTGAAATTAATATTTATACTATACTATATATAAAATAGAAAATCAATAGGACCTACATACTATATAGAATAGGAAACTGTATCAAATATTCTATAAGAGCATATATGGGAAGCAAATATGTATATGGATAACTGAATCACTCTGCTATATACTTGAAACTAGCACAACATTTTAAATCAACTATAATATAAAAAAGAAAAAGCATATTTCTGGCACTTTGTTTTGATTTTTTTAGCTTTTTGCTGAATACACTGGGAACATTATTGTAAGAAGGTTTGCTTTAAAAATAGCATTTGGGTACTAAAACCTTAAAGGGAAACTTTCAATAAGTGTTCATCTATTCCAGGAAATTAACCAAAATGACATATATAAGAAATTTTAATTAGTAATTCCAGAAAGACTATTAATATGTTAGGTTTGCATTCTTTTTGTTATAAATAGATATTTTATAATTCATTCTTAATTTACTTAGGAAGGCTGGAGCAGCAACTGCTCAGAAAACTAACTGATCACATGGACCACAGCCTTGTCTAACTCGATGAAATAATAAGCCATGCCATGTAGGGCCACCCAACATGGACGAGCCATGGTGGAGAGGTCTGACAAAACGTGGTCCACTGGAGAAGAGAATGACAAACCACTTCAGTATTCTTGCCTTGAGAAACCCATGAAAAGTATGAAAAGGCAAAAAGAACATTGAAAGATGAACTCCCTAGGTCAGTAGGTGCCCAATATGCTATTGGAGATCAGTGGAGAAATAACTCCAGAAAGAATGAAGGGACAGAGCCAAAGCAAAAACAACACCCAGTTGTGGATGCGACGGGTGATAGAAGTAAAATCCGATGCTATAAAGAGCAATATTGCATAGGAACCTGGAATGTTAGGTCCATGATCATGGCAAATCAGAAGTGGTCAAACAGAAGATGGCAAGAGTGAACGTCCACATTTTAGGACTCAATGAACTAAAATGGACTGGAATGGGTGAATATAACTCAGAAGACTATTGTATCCACTACTGTAGGCAAGAATCCTTTAGAAGAAATGGAGTAGCCATCATAGTCAACAAAAGAGTCTGAAATGCAGTACTTGGATACAATCTCGAAAACAACAGAATGATCTCTATTCTTTTCCAAGGCAAACCATTCAATATCACAGCAATTAAAGTCTATGCTCCAACCAGTAATGCTGAAGAAGTTGAAGTTTAACAGTTGTATGAAGACCTAAAAGATCTTTTAGAACTAACACACAAAAAAAGTCATCCTTTTCCCTATAGGGGATTGGAATGCAAAAGTAAGAAGTCAAGAGATACCTGGAGTAATGGGCAAATTTGGCTTTGGAGTACAGAATGAAGCAGGGCAGGAGCATACAGATGTTTGCCAAGAGAATGCACAAGTGATAGCAAACAATCTCTTCCAACAACACAAGAGAAGACTCTATACATGGACATCACTAGATGGTCAATACCAAAATCAAACTGATTATATTCTTTGAAGCCAAAGATGGAAAAGCTCTATACAGTCAACAAAAACAAGAGCAGGAGCTGACTGTGGCTCAGATCATGAACTCCTTACTGACAAATTCACACTTAAATTGAAGAAAGTAAAGAAAACCACTAGACCATTCAGGTATGACCTAAATCAAACCCTTACAATTTATGGAGTGAAAGTGAAAAGCAGATTTGAAGGATTAGATCTGATAGACAGATTGCCTGAAGAACTATGGACGGAGGTTCATGATATTGTACAGGAGGCAGTGATTAAGACAATGCCTATGAAAAAGAAAAGGCAAATGGTTGTCGGAGGAGGCCATACATATAGCTATGAAAAGAAGAGAAATGAAAGGCAAAGGATAAAAGGAAAGATATACTCATTTGAATGCAGAGTTCCAAAGAATAGCAAGAAGAGATAAGAAAGCCTTCCTCAATGGTCAATGCAAAGAAATAGATGAAAACAATAGAATCAGAAAGACTAAAGATAGCTTCAAGAAAATTAGAGATACCAAGGGAACATTTCATGCAAAGATGGGCACAATAAAGGACAGAAATGGTATGGATCTAGCAGAATAAGAACATATATGAAGAGGTGGCAAGGATACACAGAAGAACTATACAAAAAAGATCTTCACGACAAGATAATCACGATAGTGTGATCACTCACTTGGAGCCAAGCATCCTGGAATGTGAAGTCAAGCGGGTCTTAGGAAGCATAACTATGAACAAAGCTAGTGGAGGTGATGCAATTCCAGTTGAGCTATTTCAAATGCTAAAAGATAATGCTCAGAAAGTGTGAAACTCAATATGCTAGCAAAATTGAAAAACTCATCAGTGGCCACAGGACTGGAAAAGGTCAGTTTTCATTTTGATCATGGTATCTGGTCCCATCACTTCATGGCAAATAGCTGAATAAACAGTGGAAACAGTGACGGACTTAATTATTGTGGCCTCTAAAATCACTTCAGATAGTGACTTCAGCCATGAAATTAAGATGCTTGTTCCTTGGCAGAAAAGTTATGACCAAACTAGACAGCACATTAAAAAGCAGAGACATTACTTTGTCAACAAAGGTCCATCTAGCCATAGCTATGGTTTTCCCAGTAGTCATGTATGGATGTGAGAGTTGGACTATAAAGAAAGCTGAGCACTGAAGAATTGATGCTTTTGAACTGTGGTATTGGAGAAGACCTTTGAAAGTCCCTTGGACTGCAAGGGGATCCAGCCAGTCCATCCTAAAGGAGATCAGCCCTGGATATTCATTGGAAGGACTGATGTTGAAGCTGAAACTCCAATACTTTGGCCTCCTGATTCAAAGAGCTGACTCATGAAGCAGTTCTACTCAGATGGACGAAACTGGAGCCCATTATCCAGAGTGAAGTAAGCCAGAAGCAAAAACAACAATACAGTATATTAACACATATATATGGAATTTAGAAAGATGGTAATGAGAACCCAACATGCGAGACAGCAAAAGGAACGCAGATGTATAGAAT
>ML664163.1:12877047-13196243 GCA_007570785.1 Antilocapra americana | reverse complement strand
CTTTTAAAGAATTCATACCAACTGATAATAGTGATTATATCTGTGGAGGATAGTGAGATTTGGTTAAATAATGACTTTTTCTAATTCTATATTACTTGAAATCATTTTTTCAAGTTAGATGTATCTATGTATTAATTTTACATTTAATACATTTTAAAATAAAGATTTTACATATATGTTTTTGTTGTTCCATACTTAATAGTACTTTGAGTATTTAAGCCAGGAATAATTCCAATCCTGGCCAAAACTTTCTATTTCACCTATTAAAACCTTGTTTGTCTCTGCCACAAAGACTTTAATCACTAAATTTATTACCTTTAAAAAAAAAAAAAAAAGAGTTCACCCAGTTAATTATGTCTGGAGGGAATACGAGAGCAGTCCTGTAACAGGGACAGCTCATCCCTAGAAGATGCAGTTTCTTTGGTTGAGATTCTTGTACTTGACTTTTGCCTTAGGTATCAGACCCTCACTCCTGAAGGAAATAATTGTGGACAACCCAAGAAAGAGTAACATGATTATAGAGGTCAATGGCAGACTGGGATAGCTCCCCCTTTTTTTTTTTTTTTTGAGACTTATTCTGACTTAAATATTCTAGAATTTTTGAAAAGGCATCAACTTGTTTCCTGAAAAATAAATAAAAAATCTTGCCCTACTTCCTACATGCTTTTATCTTTTATCAACCCTTGTCAACACTTTACTATTTATGTTATAGAAAGAAAATGTTTATAGCTGAAAGAGACCTAACAGGACACATCATTAATTTGCTTTTACAAATTATATTGCCTTGACTTATAAAAGCCTGAAATATAATATTTGGGTGCAATCTCAAAAAAAAAAAAAAAAAAAAAACAAAGAATGATCTTGGTTTGCTTCCAAAGTAAACCATTCAATATGACAGTAATCCAAGTCCAGGCCCAAGCACTAATGCAGAAGAGATGAACTTGAGTGGTTTATGAAAATCTAAAAGACTTTCTAGAACATCAAAAAAAAAGATGTCCTTTTCATCATAGGGGACTGGAATGCAGAAAAAGAAATCAAAAGATACCTGGAGTAACAGGCAAGTTTGATGTTAAAGTATAAAATGAAGTAGGGAAAATGTTAATAGATTTTTGCCAAGAGAATGCACCGGTCATAACACACTCTTCCAACAACACAAGACATGATTCTACACATGGACATCACCAGATGGTCAACACAGAAATCAGATTGATTATGTTCTTTGCAGCTGAAGATGGAGGAGCTCTATACAGTTAGCAAAAACAAGACCTGGAGCTGACTGTGACTCAGATCATGAACTCTTATCGCAAACTTCAGACAAATTGAAGAAAGTGGGGAAAATCACTAGACTATTACCTAAATCAAATCCCTTATACAGTAGAGATAACTAATAGATTCAAGGAAGAAGATCTGGTATACAGAGTACCTGAAGAACCATGGATAGAGGTTTGTAACATTGTACAGGAGGTGGTGGACAAAATTTTCTCAAAGAATATGAAATGCAAAAAGGCAAAGTGGTTGTCTGAGGAGGCCTTACAAACATCTCAGAAAAGAAGACAATTAAAGACAAAGGAGAAAGGGAAAGATATCTCCAACTAAATGCAGAGGTCCAGAGAAGAGTAAGGAGAGATAAGAAAATGTCCTTAAGTGAACAATGTAAAGAAATACAGGAGAGCAATTGAATGGAGAAGAGTAGAGATCTCTTCAAGAAAACTGGAGATACTAAGGGAAAATGTCATGCAAGAATGTGCATGATAAAGGACAGAGATTAAGAGGAGGTGGCAAGAATACACAGAAGAACTATACTAAAAAGATCTTAACGATCTGAATAACCATGATGGTTTGCTCACTCACCTAGAGCCAGACCTCTTGTAGTGTGAAGTCAAGTGGGTCTTAGGAAGCATTACTAGGAACAAAGCTAGTAGAGATGATGGAATTCCAGCTGAGGTGTTTCAAATCCTAAAAGATGAGCTGTTAAAGTGCACTACTCAATAAGCCAACAAATTTGGAAAACTCAGCCGAGTCCACAGGACTGGAAAAGGTCAGTTTTCATTGTAATTCCAAAGAAAGGCAATTTCAAAGAATGTTTAAACTACTGTACAATTGCACTCATTTCATATGCTAGCAAGGTTATGCTCAAAATCCTTTAAGCTCGGCTTCAGCAATACATGAACTTTTAAATGTACAAGCTCCATTTAGAAAAGACAGAGGAGCCAGAGACCAAATAGTCAACATCAATTGGACCAAAGGAAAAGCAATGGAATTCCAGAAAACATCTACATATGCTTCATTGATGACAGGAAAGTCTTTGACTATGTGATGTAAAGTGAAAGTGTTAGTTGCTCAGTCCTGTCTGACTCTGAGACCCCCATGGACTATAGCCTAGGAGGCTCCTCTATGCATGGAATTCTCCAGACAAGAATACTGGAGTGGGTTTCCATTCCCTTCTCCAGGGAATCTTCCCAACCCAGAGATCAAACATGGGTCTCCTGCATTGCCAGTGGTTTGTTTATCATCTGAGCCACCAGGGACATCACAACAAACTGTGGAAAATTCTTAAACAGATTAGAATACCAGACAACCTTACCTGTCTCCTGAGAAGCCTTGATGCTGGACAACAAGCAACAGTTAGAACTGGACATGGAACAATGGGCTGGTTCAAAATTGGGAAAGGAGTAGGTCAAGGGTTTATATTGTCACCCTGCTTATTTAACTCATATGCAGAGTATACCATGTGAAATGCTTGGCTGAATGACTCACAAACTGGAATCATGATAACTCACAAGCTGGAATTATGACTCACAAAGAGAAATATCAACAACTTCAGGTATGGAGATGATACCACACTAATGGCAGAAATTGAAGAGGACCTAAAGAGTTTCTTGATGACGGTGAAAGAGGACAATGAAGGAAATGGTTTAAAATTCAGCATTCACAAAGCTAAGATCATGGCATATGGTTCCATCACTTCATGGCAAATAGATGGGGAAAAAGTGAAAAGAGTGGCAGATTTTATTTTCTTGAGCTCCAAAATAACTGTGGACAGTGATTGCCACCACAGAATTAAAAGACGCTTGCTCCTTGGGAAAAAAACTATGAAAAATCTAGACAGCACATTAAAAAGCAGAGATATCAATTTGCCAATGAAAGTCCTTATAGCCAAAGCTATGGTTTCTCCAGTAGTCATGTACATTGTAAGCACTGGACCATAAAGAAGGTTGAGCATGGAAGAAGTGATGCTTTTGAATTGTTGATAAGGCTCTTGAGAGTCCCTTGGACCACAAGAAGATCAAACTAGTCAATCCTAAAGGAAATGAAAGGAAATCAATGAATATTAACTGGTAAGAGTGATGCTGAAGCTGAAGCTCCTACATTTCGACTTTGTGATGCAATTAGCTTACTCATTGGGAAAGACCCTGATTCTGGGAAAGATTGAGGGCAGGAGGAGAAGATGGTAACAGAGAGTAAGATGGTTGGATGACATCACTGACTCAGTGGACATGAGGAACAAATTCTGGAAGATAGTAAAGGAAAGGGAAGCCTTGCATGTTGCAGTTCATGAGGTCAAAAATAGTAGAATACTACTTAGCAACTGAACAACAATGATGTAAATAATATTTGTCATCAATTTTTGAAAGAATTTAACTCTACATAAAATTAATCAGTACACTGTATACAATGAAATTCTACAAATAAATAAATTAGCTGTCAATTACAGATAGTGATATTCTTTAGGAAGTCAAGATCTTCCACAACAAGAATATAATTTTAATAAGAAACTTATCAACATACCTTTTTAGTATTTCTTGCTAAGGAGTAAGTATGAGAGAAACTTGGTGAGTAAATAATTGGTGTAATGTAGAATTTAGTACAAGATCATCTAAAATAGTAGTAAAAAAACATCTAATATTAATTCAATAAGTATTTAAATAATTCAGTGGTAAGATTATATGACTACAGAGAAAAACCCATTCATGGTGGGGAAATCAGATGGTGCAGAAAAGAGACTTTTGAGGGAATGGAGAGATGTGCAGCAACCAGCCTGTGGAAGGCAAGGCAAAGTAAGAACTGCAGGCAAAGTTGATGCCTTCAGATTGAACTATGTGTCTCCTGTTAGGGTGGGGAGCTGGATGCTAGACAGTCAGGTTTGGAAAGAGAACTCAGGGAGGTAATAACTATTGGTTATGCTCCAGTATGTTGCAACCTCCTGCTGGCTGCTGTCACAGCAGGCACTTTGCACGTGTTCCAGTTGTGGCTGCCTTATTTCTCCCAGCCCTGAGCAAGTAGGTGCCCCAATCAGCCTGGGTTCCTCAATCAGTCACTGCTTTTGCCCTCTCTTGCCTGAATGGGGAACAGATGCCTGAGAGTGGCCCTCAGGAGCTATGCCTCTAAGGAAGGAACTGAAATCTCTCTGTGCAACTGCAAAAGCTGTGGATTAATTCCTCATGACACTCTTGGTAAACCCCGTGTCTGAGGAAATCATAAAGAAAAGAGCAAAAACAAATTAAATAGAAATGTAGAAAGCAATAACAAAGATTAGTGAAATTGATAATTGTTTCTTTAAGATAAATATTATTGATAAACCATTATCCAGCTTCATTAAGAAAAAAAGGGAGAGGACTCAAATCAATAAAATTAGAAATGACAAAGGAGAAGTCACAACTGACACCACCGGATACAAAGGATCATAAGAGACTACAAGGCAACTATATGCCCCCCCCCGCAAAAAAAAAAAAAAATGACAACCTGGAAGAAATGAACAAGTTCTTAGAGAGGTACAACCTTCTAAGTCTGAACCAGGAAGAAGTAGAAAATATAAACAGACCTGTCATAAATAACTAAATTGAAATTGTGATTCAAATTCTTGCAGCAAAAAAAAAAAAAAAAGTCCAGAACAGATAGTTTCACAGGTGAATTCTACCAAACATTTAGAGAAAAACCAACACCTATCCTACTCAAACTCTTTCCAAAAATTGCAGAGGGAGAAACACTCCCAAGCTCATTCTATGACGCCACCATCACCATGATATGAAAGCCATAAAAAGGTATCTCAAAGAAAGAAAATTATAGGCCAATATCACTGATGAACATAGATGAAAAGTCCTCAACAAAATACTAGCAAATTGACTCCAACAGCACATTAAAAGGATTGTATACTATGATCAACTGAGATTTATCCCGGAGATGCAAAGATTTTTCAATATATGCAAATCAATCATGTGATACACTACATTAAGAAACTGGAGAATAAAAAACGTATGAGTATCTCAATAGATGTAGAAAAAGCCTTTGGCACAATTCAATGAACATTTATGATAAAAACTTGAGAAAATGGGCATAGAGGGAACTTATCCCAACATAATAAAGGTCATATATGACAAACCCACAGCAAATATCATTCTTAATTTTGAAAAAGTGAAAGCTTTTCCTCTAAAATCAGGAATAATACCAAGATGTCCACTTTTGTCACTTTTATTCAGCACAGTTTGCAATAACAGCCATGGCAATCAGGGAAGAAAAAGAAATAAAGGGAATACAAATCAGAAAAGAAGAAGCAAAATGGTCCCCACTTGCAGATTACTTGATACTATACATAGAAAATTCTAAGATGCCACTAAAACTACTTGAGCTAATTTATGAATTTGGTAAAGTTGCAGGATACAAAATTAATGCACAAGAATCTCTTGCATTCCTATACACTAATAATGAAATAGCAGAAAGCAAAATTAAAGGAACAGTCCAATTTAACATAGCAATGAAAAGAATAAGATACCTAGGAATAAACCTACCTAAGGAGGCAAAAGACCTGTATTTAGAAAATTATAAGATATTAATGAGAGAAATCAAAGAAGACACAGATGGAGAGATATGCCACATTCTTGAATCGGAAGAATCAATATTCTGAAAATGACTACACTACAGAAAGCAATCCACAGATTTAGTGCAATCCCTAACAAATTTTCAAGGGTGTTTTTCAAAGACTTAGAACAAAACAATAGAGAACCCACAAATAACTAAAGCAATCTTAAGAAAGAAAAATGGGACTGAAGGAATAAGGCTCCCTGAGTTCAGACTATATCACAAAGCTAAGGTAATCATCACAGTATAGTATTAAACTATAACAGAAATATAGATCAGTGGAACAAGATGGAAAGCCCCAAGATAAACTTACACACCTATGGTCACCTAATCTATGATAAAGAAGGCAAAAATATACAGTGGAGAAAAGACAGTCTCTTCAATAAATGGTGTTGGGAAAACCGGACAGCTACATGTAAAAGAATGAAACTGGAATATCTAACATATACAAAAAAAAGTTTAAAATGGATTAATGATATAAATGTAATACTAGATGCTATAAAACTCAGAAAAAAACATAGGCAGACCACACTTTAACCTAAACCACAGCAAGATCCTTTTTGATCCACATCCTAGAGTAATGAAAATAAAAACAAATTTAAACAAATGGAATCTAATTAAACTTAAAAGTTTCTTCACAACAAAGGAAACCATAAACAAAATGAAAAGACAACCCTCATAATGGGGGCAAATATTTACAAATGAAGCAATTGACAAGAGGTTAAACTCCAAAATATATAAAACGTTCATGAAGTTCAATATCAAAACAATAAATAATCTAATTAAAAATAGTTAGAGGACCTAAATAGGCATTTCTCCAAAGAATACATACAGGAAGGCAAGAGGCACATGAAAAGATGCTCACCATCATTAGATATTAGAGAAATGGGAAACTACAATAAGGTATCACCTCACTCTGCCCAGGATGGCCATCATCAAAAAGTTTATAAACAGTAAATGCTGGAGAGGATGTGATTAAAAGAGAAACCTCTTATTAAATGGTTGGTGGAAATGTAAATTTATACTGCCTCTATGGAGAACAGTATGGAGGTTCCTTAAAAAACCAAAAAGGGAACTACCATATGACTAAGCAATCTCATTCCTGATTATATATCCAGAAAAAAAATCGTTATTTAAAAAGCTATTTTGTTATCATTCAGTTGTAAAGTTGTGTCTGATTCTTTGCAGCATTCCAGACTCCTCTGTCCTCCACTATCTCCCAGAGTTTGCTCAAATTCATGTCCATTGAGTCAGTGATGCTATCTAATCATTTCACGCTCTGTCCCGCGCCCCTCCTCTTGTTTCAACCTTTTCCAGCATCAATGTCTTTTCCAGTGAGTAAGCTCTTTGTATCAGGTGACCAAAGTAGTGAAATATCAGTCCTTCCAATGAATATTCAGGGTTGATTTCCTTTAGGATTGACTGGTTTGATCTCCTTGCAGTCCAAGGAATTTATCAAGAGTCTTCTCCAGCACCACAATTTGAAAGTATCAGTTCTTTGGCGCTCAGCCTTCTTTTTATCATCCAACTCTCACATCTGTATATGACTACTGGAAATATCATAGCTTTGACTATAAAGACTTTTGTCAAAAATAATGTCTCTGCTTTTTAATACACTGTCTAGGTTTGTCATAGCTTTCCTTCCAAGGAGTAAATGTCTTAGTTTCCCAGCTGCAATCTCCATCCTCAGTGATTTTGGAGTCCAAGAAAATAAAATCTGTCACTGCTTTCACTTTTTCCCCTTCTATTTGCCATGAAGTGATGGGGCCAGATGACATGATCTTAGCTTTTTTTTTTTTTTTTTTTAATGTTGAGTTTCAAGCCAACTTTTCCAATTCCCCTCTTTCACCTTCGCCAAGAGGTTCTTTAGTTCCTCTTCAATTTCTGCCATTAGAGTGGTATCATCTGCGTACCTTATTAATATTTCTCCTGGCAATCTTCATTCCTGCTTGTGATTCATCCAACCTGGCATTTCACTTGATGTTCTCTGCATATAAGTTAAATAAGCAGGGTGACAACATACAGCTTTGATGTACTTCTTTACAAATTTTGAACCAATCTGTTGTTTCATGTCCTGCACTTTAGCTTCTTGATCTGCATGCAGGTTTCTCAGGAGACATGTAAGATGGTCTGGTATTCCCAAGACTTGAAGAATTTTTCAGCTTGTTGTGATCCATACAGTCAGAGGCTTTAGCCTATGAAAGTCTGTGAAACAGAAGTAGATGTTTTTCTGCAATTCCCCTGCTTCTTCATGTTGGCAATTTTATCTCTATTCTTCTGCCTTTTCTAAACCCAGCTTTTATATCTCAAAGTTTTCAATTTACATAATGCTTAAGCCTAGCTTGAAAGACTTTGAACATAACCATACCAGCATGTGAAATGAGTACACTTGTATGGTAACTTGAACATTCTTTGGCATTGCCCTTTCTTTGGGATTGTAATGAAAACTGACTTCTTCCAGTCCTGTGGCCACTGATTAGTTTTCCAAATCTACTGATATACTGAGTGCAGCACTTGAACAGCATCAACTTTTAAGATTTTAAATACCTCAGCTGGAATTCCATCACCTTCACTGGCTTAATTCATAGTAATTCTTCCTAAGGCCCTCTTTACTTCATACTTCAGAATGTCTGGCTCTAGGTGAGTGACCCCACTATTGTGGTTATCTATGTCATTAAGATTTTTTTTGTATAGTTCTTCTGTGCATTCGTGTCACCTCCTTAATCTCTTCTGCTTCTGTTAGGTCTTAACCATTTCTGTCAAAAGTTCCACATGCCTCAAAGCTTTATCTTGTTATGTGCAAATGTTATAATTTAATTTTTTTTGTGTGTGTGCATAGGTGTGCCTTTAATCTTTGTTTTTTTCACAACTGTCATCGTTTTGTGTCCAAGAAATAAGTAAAGTGTACAATAATGCTAGTTATGAGCTATTGTTGTACTCTATCCCTTGCAAAGTTCTTCAAGTTTCAAGAAGATAATTCTTATCAACTCACAGTTAGATGATGCAACTAAATAGATATTTTGTTAATTTATTCATTAAATTCCACCATCAATTTGATTAATCATGCATTGTCTGAAGTGTTCATGTGGAATGGCAGAAATTACCACTTAATTGTTAATTGACATTTTTTATTTAGATATGATATAAAGTAGGAAGTTCTATGTTCTTAAATTAGTTTTTAGAAGGTACCATCATCTTTCATTAACTAGTATTTTATTAACATACCTTAATACTCTTCTACACATTGCAAGAAAAAAAACTTTACCTATGTAGTTATTTGTTACATAAGTTATACTGATTTTAAGTAGATTTAAGACATCAACTCTCCAAATAATGCAGTACAATTGTTCTGCATGATTATTCATAAAACTTGCTTTTTATATATTTACCCTGACTCTATAAACACAGAACCTATGAAATACATTTTAAAACAAGTTGAATGCCAAAAAAGCAGGAAATTAAGATCTGAGACTGAAATAAAATATTACAAAATTCTGTTCTATATGCCTCCTCCAGAGATAGTCAAAACCCAAATGGACTTTAACATTTTGTTTTTGCTTTCCTCAATAGTCTTTTAAACAACTGTTATTCTAATATTATATGCTTACATTTTGTTAAAATATTCTGTTATTTTAATTATCTAAAAATAAATCATTCGTTGACCATTTTTGCACAATATATCTGTCCTGGACCAAAACTATTATCCAGAGTGAAGTAAGCCAGAAGGAAAAACAACAATACAGTATACTAACGCATATATATGGAATTTAGAAAGATGGTAACGAGAACCCTGCATGCGAGACAGCAAAAGAAACGCAGATGCATAGAACAGACTCGTGGACTCTGTGGAAGAGGGCAAGGGTGGGATGATATGGGAGAATGGCATTGAAACATGTTAATTATCATATGTGAAATCAATCGCCAGCCCAGGGTTGATGCTCGGGGCTGGTGCACCGAGATGACCCAGGGGGAGGGAATCAGGAGGGAGGGGGAGGGGTTTCTGGAGGGGGAGCATATATATACCCATGGCGGTTTCATGTCAATGTATGGCAAAACCAATACAATAAAGTAAAGAAAATTTTAAGTAAATATATATATATATCTTACAGATCAAAAAAAACCTGTTTTTAATTAATTTTTAAAGGCCACCTTATACATAAAATTCCAAATTCTAGAATATTTCTATTGTCATGTTATAGAGGGGAAAGAAAAAAATATTTGGTTATACTTTACAAAGGATTCTGAGTAATATTTTGCTTCCCTAAATATTTGTCTGTTGGTTCAGTATAAATTAATATAAGCCAAATGCTAAGCATTTTGACATTCAAATAAAAAAGCAAATATATTTTATTCAATTACTCCATAATCAATAAAATACTCCACAACATTTAGAAAGAATTAGCAATAGGAAAAAATATAACATGCAAAATTACTCAAACCTTCATAGTTATTTAAATGAAAATAATCCACATGCTTTGGACACATGATGGGAAGAACTGACTCATTGGAAAAATACCCTGATGCTGGGAAAGATTGAAGGCAGAGGAAAAGGGGACGATAGAGGATGAGATGACTGGATGGAGTCACGGACTTGATGGACATGAGCAAACTCTTGATGTTGGTGATGGACAAAGAAGCCTGGCATGCTGCAGTCCATGGGGTCACAGAGAGTCAGACACAACTGAGTTACTGAACTGAACGGAACTGAATCCACAGGCACAATGCTAATTTTTGTTATATATGCAAGTGTATGTGTATATATATATATATGTATATATATATATACACACACACTTGTATGTGTGTATATATAAGCACATACATAAAATGCCTATATATTTAATACCTATGTAGCCACAGTGTATGCAATTTTTAATTTTTTATAGTTTAAACTATAAAGCAAAATACTAGTAATTAAACATTTTAGTTATTATCTATCTTTTTCAATATGTTTTTTTTTAAGAAATTTTCCTCAAATCTCAAATGCATGAATGTTTCTACGTCTATTTCTAGCAATGCAGCAATCGAGCTCTTAAGTGCCATCTTCTTTAAAATTAATAAAGCAAAATAAGTGGAAAAACTTCAATGCACTGAAGTGGGAAGCAATAAAAAATGCCTCTTCTTATTCACAGTATCATTTATCTTTGTTAAAATCCACGCCAAAGTTGAGGCAGATGCAAAAACTTGAGCCTTTCTTTGGCTAAGCAAAATGATACTGATCTCACAAAGGTTACAGATTTCTGCAAAAATCTTGAGCTTATAGTATTTGTTTTTTGGATGCAAAGACCTACAGATCTCTTAAAATCTCCACCTTAAATTTTAATTTGTTTCACATTTAATGCCCATTTTCTGATAATTTATAAACAAGATTTGTTTGTTAAAATCTGAAAAAAACTATAAAATAAAACATACAAGATTATGCTTCTTTCTGAAATCATTTAAATTCCCATGTCATGAAGCAAAAGTTCATTTAAACTTATATGTCAGTCTCTCAGAGAGAATTTCAGAATACCGATACATAAATTTATGCCTTAAAAAATCTAGTTGTATATGTAAGTTAAAATTTAAGCATTGTATGCTTCTTACCACATGTCTCTTTTTGTTTGGAGGAGCATTTATCTGTTTTATGTCCTTATCAGAAGGGTAGAAAATTGTACATAAGAGCATTCCATTTGTTATAAACATGCCAGTTCATATTGTTTCAAAATCCTTACAGAATATACTTAGCAAAATAAGCAAGAAACAATTTGCTACTTGGATGAAAGTCAGTCTTAAATTTGAGGAAAACATTATTTTCCAAGCAATCTGAAACACATGAATAATTTAAAAATCATCCAATATCATTGTGAAAGAATATCAATTATTTAAACCGTATACTATTCTTATTTTACAATGAAAAGATTCAGTCACTGTCCCTAAGTAACTTTGCTTAAATTTATCTGGCTTGTACAGCAGAAGAACTGCCTTTTTAAAGATTCCATTATGGGAGGGTTGAAAAGTTAGAGCACAGAGATGGTTTAGGGCAGTGAAATTATTCAGTATAGTATAAATATGCGGAGAAGCCAATGGCAATCCACTCCAGTACTCTTGCCTGGAAAATCCCATGGATGTAGGAGCCTGGTAGGCTGCAGTCCATGGGGCCTCTAAGTGTTGGACATGACTGAGCGACTTCACTTTCCCTTTTCACTTTCATACATTGGGGAAGGAAATGGCAACCCACTCGTGTTCTTGCCTGGAGAATCCCAGGGACAGGGGAGCCTGATGGGCTGCCGTCTATGGGGTTACACAGAGTCGGACATAACTGAAGTGACTCAGCAGCAGCAGCAGTATAAATATGACACTATATTGATAAATGCATGTCACTCATCAATCCATGAATATATGAACAGATATTCAAACCCACTAAATGTAAAACACCATAGTTTAATTTAAACTATGGACTTTATTGAGATGATTATTGGTGTTTCAGTTCTTGAGATATTGGTGTATCTCATTCTTCTCAATTGAAGATACTAACAGAAAGAGCTTGTCATGCTGTAAGTCCCCCAATGCTTCCTACTGATTCCTGGATAATTACTAACAGGATACTGTGCTGCTGTCGCTTCAGTCCTGTTGGACACTGTGTGATCCCATAGATGGCAGCCCACTAGGCTCCGCTGTGCCTGGGATTCTCCAGGCAAGAACACTGGAGTGGGTTGCCATTTACTTCTCTAATGCATGAAAGTGAAAAGTGGAAGTGAAGTTGCTCAGTTGTGTCCGACTCTTTGCGACCCCATGGACTGCAGCATACCAGGCTCCTCCGTCCATGGGATTTTCCAGGCAAGAGTACTGGAGTGAGTTGCCATTGCCTTCTCCGCATGATACTGTGACAACATCATAATTAAATAAATTCTTGAGCTATCTTCAGTAATTCTGAAAGGAGTTACATAAAATCTTTGTTAATTAGCATACCCTCCTTATAGAACTATGTGTGAGTGGTCAAAACTAGCGGGTTCCGAGATGAAGAGTCTTATTAGATCAAGAATTCTTGTGAATGAATATCACTAAATATCCTTCAGGCTATTGTCTGTGGTGTAAAGTGCTCGTGAGCACCAGAGCACAGAATCTCTCTTTGACAGGAAATCAGTGACTTTCTGTAGAAATGGAAAGACCATATCAGGGCTGAAACTCCCAATGCAGACATAATGTCTGCGTCTTAAGGTCTTTTTCTAAGTGGCATATTTGAATATTCCAACTTCTAATGGTATGTCAATATGATAACTGTGAAAGCTTCCCATAAAGGAGAATCTGTCGAAAAGGTCCTCGATATATATTTGCTAATTCAGTTCAGTTGCTCAGTCATGTCCGATTGTTTGTGACCCCAGGGACTGCAGCATGCTAGGCTTCCCCATCCATCACTAACTCACGGAGCTTGCTCAAACTCATGTCCATCAAGTTGGTGATGCCATCCAACCATCTTATCCTCTGTCATCTCCTTCTTCTCCTCCTGCCTTCAATCTTTCCCAGCATCAGGGTCTTTTCAAATGAGTCAGTTCTTCTCATCAGGTGGCCAAAGTATTGGAGATTCAGCTTCAGCATCAGTCCTTCCAATGAATATTCAGGATTGATTTCCTTTTAGGATTGACTGATTTGATCTCCTTGCAGTCCAAGGGACTCTCAGGAGTCTTCTCCAATACCAAAGTTCAAAAGCATTGATTTTTTGGTGCTCAGCTTTCTTTATAGTACATGTTTGCTAATAAAGAGAAAAATGCCTATTAATGATTCATTAACCCAACACCTTATAAAATAATTTTAGAAATATCATTCACTGAATGATAATTTTTATAACATCATTATAAATATCATTATAATATAATGATAATTTTTATAATGCTTTATAAAATAATTTTAGAAGCACCATCACTGGAAGTGATTTATTCATAATTTAGTTAATTTTTCTTTAGGGAAAATTTAAATTGCTCTAGGTATATCAAAGCTATTTTTTGTTATTTCCAAATTATTTTATTTTAAAATTGCATGTGGATTGACATATGGTCATATTGCTGCTATAAAAGCAATACTTGCTTGCTATTCCAGAGGTGAATATGTGTTGAGAAAAGGAAAATAATTTATTCAATATTTAAATAATCTATTTCTTAAGACATCTTAATGACTTCTGATTTTTAAAATATTAAAAATAGCTAAATTTATATTTTGCATTTCTTTGATACATGTTTCCATTTCTAAGGAAACTGTGTTCTAATGTTCAATATTTCTAGTTTTCCCTGAATCAAAATTAAATTTTGTTTAATGAAACAGAAAAAGTAAAACCTAGTACCTACTAAAGACATTCTATTGAGAATAAAGGTTAAACTTCAGCTGCTATGAGATTGGCTAAAAAAATATAATTTCAAAGTGATATTACCAAAATATTAAGGGATCATCCCCTTTAGCAGTTGTAAACTCTTCATATTATTAATTTGGAGGTTTTAATCTCACACACAGAAAGGAAAGAGGACAATATAATCATGTTTAAGCCACTGAAGAATTCTTGAAAAGAAAAAGCACTGAAAGACCCTGGAACTCTAAATTGCATCCCTTCATCTCTGGTTTTGCTCCTGGAACATCTAATCCTACTATGGGCATATAAACTCCCATTGGATAGATTTACTATGGACAATAACTATAAATTCTTGGCAAAATTCTGATCAAAATGACCATAAATTCTGGTCAAAACACACACATGCATACGAGTGCATGTGCACACACACACACACACACACACACACACACTTAAAAAAAAAACTACTTGTAGGCAGAGGAAAACATGGAAAATTATGATGTTAACAGAGTAGTAAGCATTAAAAAAGATGTTCTTAGCTTAAAGTGGGTTTTAATGTTTTTAATCTGAGGGAAGGCATTGATTAAATAGGGTAGCTATAACACTGATGTGAAATCCATAGTCTATATCTTAAAGAAACAGTGGACAGAATTTTGGGAAACCAGAGCTAGTGAATATAGAGAAGACAGCAGAAACTGTGAAAGAAGCTGTGAAATGTCCACTTCTTATGTATAAACTCTACGCAAACATCTTGGTGACTCTCTAAACAAGTAAGCATGGGACAGAATTCAAGTATCTCAGTTCAGTAGAAAGAAGGGAGACTTGAGATACTATCAAAAAGACAGAGTTTACACTTTGAATCCAACAAAAGTAATAATTTTCTAAAATAATAACAAAAATTAAAATGTTCAGGATCTAAAATCTTTATAATATATCATTTACACTGTCCAGGATACAATCAAATATTACTCTTCAAATGAAGAAATATGATAAAGTGACACAATCTCAAGGTGAAATTCAATCAACAGAGATAGATTTCCAGATAATTCCTGTAATTAGTTGATGGAAATTTTAAAACACTTTTTAGATTAGAGTAAAATATGATAAAAATATCTAAAAGAATTTTTAAAAGATAGTAAATATCAACAAAGAAATAGAAACTGAAAAAATAAAAAAAATAGAAATTCTGAAACTTAAACTAAATAACCTGAAACAAAATTTATCTGTGATTAGGTGGAATAGAAATGGTCCCTGCAGGTTGTAACAGCTGACATATCATAGAAGTGCAGATGTGTTATATTGTATTTAATCCTCCATGGTATTCAAGCATGTGCTAAAGTGTGATATGACACATCAGTAACATCATTTTTCATTGGGCTTTATTCAACAAGTCCTTTAAAATGAAAATATTTGTTGTGAATAATGGAGAACCTGGAATATTCTGTTCTGGGAGATTCCAAAGATGATGATACATATGTGTGCTCAGTCACTCAGCCGTGTCTGACTCCTTGAGGTCCCATGGACCATAACCCACCAGGCCCCTTTGTCCATGGGATTTCCAGGCAAGGATACTGGAGAGGGTTGCCAGTTCCTCCTCCAGGGGATCTCCCCAACCCAGGGATCAAACCAGCATCTCCTGCATTGGCAGGCAGATTCTCTACCACTAGCGCCACCTGGGATATCCAGCTTTATTCAGTATTCGATATTGATTCTAAGTGAAAAGCCCTATTCAGAGCCACCTATTTACCCCTGAAATTGTATTACCTTGGTTAAATGCTGTATTATTTTAATAGTCAAATTCTTTGAGAAATTGATATGGATTTTCAAGAGGTGGAGCAAGGACTCTCAAATGTTCAGCACTTAGGTCAACAGACAGTTCTCTGAAATTGCCTTGAAGGCATTCATTTGAAAATGGAGACCAGACTATCTCTCCAAAAAACTCCTGTATAGCAAAAGAAACAAAACAATGAAAAAAGCTACATAATGGGAGAAATATATTTGCCAACTATATATTGCATAAGGCATTAACATACAAAATATATAAAGAAATGATACCACTCAACAAGCAAAAAATCAAACAAAAGCTGTGCAAATGAGCTAAATAGATATCTTTTTACAGAACACAACCAAATGGCCAACAGGTACATTAAAAGCTCTTTAACATCACTAACCAGCAGGGAAATAATGAGATATCACCTCGAATGTATCAGATGGCTATCATCAAGAAGACAAGCTATAAGTGTTGGTGAGGATGTGAAGATAAGGGAACCCCTGAACAGCTATCGGTGGGAATCTAAATTGGTCCAGCCACTATAGAAATAGTATGACTGCTCCTCAACTTGATCCTCAAATGTTGTGTAAAAAAAACTCTAAGCTCATATCAATTTCTGATATTCACATCTCTTTATAACCTCTTCTCTTTGAATGCATGTAGGATCTGTGGTTTGCTTCTACCAAGAAAATACAGCAAAGATGATGGAAGTGCACCCCCATGATTACATTAAGCTGTGTAAGATTCTGTATTAGTAGAAGATTCACTGTGTAGACTTTCTCCCTTAGCTTTGTAGATGTAATTTGCTTTGTCATGAGAGTGCAGAGGGAAAAGGCCACATGGCAAGGAACTATAATGGGTCTGAAACTGCCGAGGGTGGCTTCTAGTTTCAGAGGGCAGTCTGCAGTCCATATCCAGCAAAAGGCAGTGGCCTCAGCCCTGCAGCCACAGTGAAATTCTCCCAATAATCCAAGTAGAAGTAGATCCTTTCCTAGTCAAGCCTCCAGATGAAATGCTGACATCTTGATTCCAGTCTTATGAGACATTACACAGAAGATTGAGCTAAATCATCTCCAGACTCTTCTCCTACAGAAACAGTAAGATAATAACTGTATTGAGGCACCGTTTATGGTAATTTGTAAGACAGCAATAGAAAACTTGAGTGTGAAAAAAAAAAAAGAAAACTTGAGTGCTGTTCCTCATACATTTGTACTTTCAATATCTCCCCTAGTGTCTTTCAATTTTCACATATTCCATTGTTTTCCTACATGTCTCTATAGGCACATGCACGCTCAGTCAGGTCTAACTCTCTGTGACCCCATGGAGTCTAACCCACCAGGATCCTCTATCCATGGGATTTTTTAGGCAAGAATACTGGAGTGGGTTGTCATTTCCTTCTCCATGGGATCTTCCTGACCCACAAGTCAAATCCATGTCTCTATCTCTTGCATTTCCTGCATTGGCAGATGGATTCTTTACTGCTAGCACCACCTGGGAAGCCCATATACCTCTATAACAAATTTAATTTTTATTGGCATTTTTTCAGGCTGTTTCAATGAACTATTGTGTTTACGTTACATATATTTCATAAAGATACTGATGAACAATTTTATGCTTTTATGTCCCAAATAATTTTACCAATGTGGTGACACGGTATGACTTCCTGTGTCAAAGTCACTTCCACTCAGCTGTAGATAAATAGATAACTTTCTTCCCTGCTGATCAGTCTTTGAGAGTAATCTAATTTTCTGCTTTGGTGGATGAGTGAACTAAACAAATTCTCTCCTTTACAGACAAGCCTAAAAAAGAAGCATTCTTGATGGAACATAATCAAAGTTTCAACTATTACACAAGAAGGTGGAAAAGTACATTTTCAGCTTTATTCATTCTATTCATGTCACCTTTCATAACAATTATGAAAAACAACAATAGAAGAAATAACTTTTGAATATATATCTTTTCATATGTTCTGTTAAAGACTACCTGAAATAACTGAGACCCCAAAACTATTCAACCTCTTTTAAAAATCAAACAATTATTGTGGACAAAGATTTTTCTTTAATGGGGTCTAGAGAATATAGTATAAAAACAATATGTACAAATTCATTATTTCAACAAATATACATGGGTACACAGAATGACCTAGAAAATATGAACAAATTATAGTTATTATCCTAAGGGAGTAGAGAATAAGAGGAAAACCATGATACAACAATGACAAAATATACAGCAAAAATATATGCCTCAAATCAGAAACAAAATTTTATAAAATTTCATAGATTAAAATATATCCAATTATAGATTAAAGTATGTTATAAAATAAAATTAGCAATAAAAAGTGCTGTTAGAGAAACAAAAATTTCAGTCTAAGGAATTGTGAAAAAAACTGTTGAAAGTTTAAAAATCACTTCACTTCTCTCCTCAAATGATATAAAAGATAAACATGATTATGATCCTGTATATATCATAGCACCTTAGTTGCAAGTGTGAGTATGTTTAAATTTTAGGCAATAAATCAACATAATCAATCAGTATAAGATACTAGTGATTTTTTAAAAATTGTGAAATTATTTGGATAATTCCATAAATAATTTAAACTATTTTTAATAAATTACCAAATATAACCTAAAAATTGCCTTGATATCATGGAGCAGCAACTATACTTAAGAAGGCTCATTTGCACCTGAAGATCCCAGGCATTACCATAGCAAGAGGGGACTGGGCAATTTTGGTGATGGGGATGAGTGTAAATTTTAAAGTGAAATGAGCAGACATTTGTGGATTATATTTACCTAATATATAGCAATATATATGCCATCACACATCATCTTCCTGCAAAATGATACTGACATTTTTCCAAAAAGAAGAAAAAAGAGAGAGAGAGAGGAGATACTAATGTACCCTTCCCTTGAAATTTGGTGGACTTTTGTAATGTCCTTGATAAATAAAATGTGAAAGATACATCACAGGGATTTACAAGTCATAAAGTTTGATATGGCTTAAAACTTAATATCTCATTTGAGACACATGTCTTGGGTGCCCTGAGATGACACATAAGAACTATGCATACTTGAAAGACACCGCGTTGGAGATAACATTTTTAGAAATCACATAGAGACAGAAAGAGTCTCCTGAGGAGACACATTGTGTCAGACCCCAGCTCTGAATCTTTATAGCATCAGTGTCAGACAAGTAAGTAAAGTAATCTTGAAATATTCCAAACCTACCCTCTCGAAGTTCTTTTTTTTTCTAGACCTCCTACTGAGACACTAGACATGATAAATTAGGAACAAACCATCCTTAGTTCATCAAGTCAAAATTTCTAACTTACAAACCCATGACATTGTTTGCTATTTTATGTAACTACCTCTTGGTGTAAGATGTTACACAGAATGCCAATTATTGTCATCATGAATCTAGGGTAAAATACAATAAAGCTATTTGTAGATTTTAAATCAAACATCAGGGGAATGTTTGTTAAATTAAGTCAGGAGACATAGACACAAGTTTTAGAATTAAGTGACTTGTGATCTTGGACAAGTCATTAAATATGGAAGATTTTCCTATCATTTATATAAAAAGAAGCAAATGAACTAAGTGACAGTTAATTCCTAGAACCCTGCCTATAATTTACATTTGTTATATAAAATATTTAAAACATTTTTCCAAATTTAACATTGTACATGACTTATTATAGAACAAAACACAATGAAACATGAATATTATTTGGTAAGAACATATAATTGCCAAAAGCAGAAGAAATTGATTTATCATAAATGGCAAGTATCAACTGATGTTATAAAAGTGCTTAGGTAATAAAGTCATTATTTGTGTTGGTTATGGAGAACCAAAAGATCATGCCGATTCTCATATCACTAGTGAGAATGGACACTTTAAAACTCTTAAAGGATTTTTTAGAAGACCCATACTAATGCTTCATTACATCCACCATGTGACAAACCAAGGTGGCCTCAACTGAGATCTTTTTGCCAAATGGATAGAAAAGAATTCTGGAAAACAATTCTACAGAAGAGTCCAGCTGGTTCAGTCTGAGTGTCTGATTATTAGAAGGGAAAGGGATTTGCAATGCAATTTAAGATGTTGTTAAACATCTGCAAATTTAGGCACCATGTAATAGCAGCAGCTTTCATTGATGAGAGACCAAATTTTGCCTGGTAGTAGTTGTAGGGAAATGGTTGGTAAATTATAGGTAGGAATTCCTTAGATAAGTTTGATTAAAGAGAGTTATTAGAAATATGTTCAGCTGATGCCAAATAATTTCACATGTACCTCTACTGATGATCACTAATTATGCACAGATAAACATTTTCAGATACTCATACCAAAGTTTAAATTTTGGAAATACATGGACATGCATATAGAGACACTTAACAATGATATTTGGAATGAGGATCTGTCAATGTGGCAGTATTTCATTTTATTATCCATGAGATGCCAGATAGTTCTATCTTTGAAATAACTATAATTATTATAACTATTATTAAAATATTCTAAGGACTTGACATGATATTTTGTTTAAAACCCTCCTATCCTTCTAGAGCTAAAGCATGACTGTTCACAGTGTATGCTTAGAACTCTAGAGAGTAGAATGATTGAACTATCTATTTCAGATGTCTATAATAGTTTGGCTTATCTGAAACATACTAATCAATCAAAGCAATCTTCTCCACTGAGCCTTGAAGAGGCTTCACAATACTTCTCAACACACCACCCTGGGCAACTGCTATCAATATATCTTAGCCAGCCCTGGAAATGAAATATGTTTTTCCATCTTTAGGCTAGAACTACAAACCTACATTAATAGCTACTTTCCTGTTGTAGCTGTACAGATATAAGACATGCTCAGAATAGGCATTAAGATGCAAATCTTCTAACTTGTCTACTTTTTAACAGGACAAGTAACTTAGAGTTCTGAGAGTATATTTCTATTATTTTTGTTATAAGTTCTCTTTAGAGGCATGTACCTATAACTTGTACATATGACTTGTTTTTGCCAGTGAAGTGTAAGCAAAAGTGTTTTATGTCTCTGAGCAAGTTGGTCTCACCCTCCCTTGTTAATTTTGAGTTGTTTAAGTCACAACAACCTCCATCAGCTTGAGTCTAGAGTGACTACCTTGAGAAGAACTCCCTCTGCCAAAATTTTGATACTTTGGGTGGAGTAGAAGAGAAACAAAGCATATTATTTTATATCAGTGAGATAGAAAATCATTTGTTATGATGATTTTGCACTATCAAGTCTTTCATAACTAACTCAGAAACTGGTATCTAGATGTGAGTTTCTGTCATTGAAAACAGTAACAGTGATCATACCTAAAAGATGTCTTTGGCATAGGGGCTAGGCAGTTGTTGACTTGTGAGCTACTACCACACTCTGGAAATCTGGTGATCCATAATGCTCAGTGGAAAATGCATAAAGTGTCTCTCATACTAGAGTGTAAGATTCATGAGTTAATATGTCTAGGGAAAGAGGTCAAGAAACAGATTTTTTTTAGCACTTTTTTGCTGGCTTATGTCAGCTATGCTTGGCTAGGAATTTGAATATGATTACCGAAATAGTATGGGACTCCCAAAAGTTGGAGTTGACATCTGTGAATTCACTCTCTCATAGAAAAAATAAAAATACAGTCAAACTATAATTATCAAATGTTTCGAGACTTTTGCAATTAACCGAAAGCACAGAAAACATGAAAAGCATTTATTCAAGAAAAACTATGAACTTTGGTAAAAAGCAGTGGGGTTTGGCATTTTACTTGAAGTAAATCTCCATCTCACCTCCCTAGAGCCTTGATGTGTTAGTCATGACGGCTGACTCTTTTGAAGACTGTTTAAAAAAAAAAAATCATCAAAAAAAAGGTAATATTTTGATTTTCTTTGAAAAGCCCCATTTCAACATTTTTACTATTTGATCTTACAACTCCATGGAAAAAACCCTACCTCCAGGGGCTTTTTAAAACAATAACAATCAACACAAAACTTATGGGCAAACGAACTCTACATATAGATGTTTATCCATAATTGGCAAAAACTTCAGGAAACCAAGGTATCTTTCAATGAGTGGGTAAATAAATAAAAATTATGATTCATTTATACAGTGTATATTATTTAGAGAAGAGAGAAGTGCCTTTTCAAGCCACAAAAGAGAGTTCAGTCTTATAACACATATTTCTAAATTAAAGAAGATAGTAAACAAAGGTTAGATTTTATATGATTATATTATGTTAATCTGGAAAAGGTGAAACTATACATGCATTTAAAAGATCAGGAGTTGCCAGAGGTTCAAAGTGAGAAAGAAGGTGGAACAAGTGAAGCATAGGGGATATTTTTAAGATAGTGAAGCTATTTGTTCAATACTGTCACAGTAGATACCTGACATTATGCATTTGTAAAGATGGTGACTGCAGCCATGAAATTAAAACATGCTATCTCCTTGAAAGAGAAGTTTTGAAAAATCTAGACTGCATATTAAAAAACGGCCACATTACTTTGCCAACAAAGGTCCCTCTAGTCAAAGCTATGATTTTTCCAGTAGTCATGTATGGAAGTGAGAGTTGGACTGTAAAGAAAGCTGAGTGCCTAAGAATTGGGGCTTTTGAACTGTGGTTTTGGAGAAGGCTCTTGAGAGTCCCTTGGACTGCAAGGAGACCCAACCAGTCCATCCTAAAGGAACTCAGTCCAGAATATTCATTGGAAGTACTGAAGCTGAAGCTGAAACTCGAATACTTTGGCCACCTGATGCCAAGAGCTGACTCATTTGAAGACTTCATGAGAAACGATTCCCTGGTCGCTCAGATAGTAAAACATAGAGTCTGCCCACAAGGTGGGAGACTCGGTTTCAATCCCCAGGTTGGGAAGATTCCCTGGAAAAGGAAATGGCAAGCCACTCCAGTACTCTTGCCTAGAAAATTCCATGGATGGAGGAGCCTGGTGAGCTCCTGTCCATGCGGTGGCAAAGAGTTGGACACGGCTGAGCAACTTCACCTTCAGTTTCATGAGAAACACTGGTCTGAATGAAGCACAATTTGGAATCAAGAGTGCAGAGAAAAATATCAATAACCTAAGATATGTAGATGACACCACCCTTATGGCAGAAAGTGAAGAGGAACTAAAGAGCCTCTTGATGAAAGGGAAAGGGGAGAGTGAAGAAGTTGGCTTAAAGCTCAACATTCAGAAAACTAAGATCATGGCATCTGGTCCCATCACTTCATGAGAAAAAGATGGGGAAACAGTGACAGACTTTATTTTGGGGGGCTCCAAAATCACTGCAGATGGTGATTGCAGCTACGAAATTAAAAGACACTTGTCCCTTAGATGGAAAGTTATGACCAACCTAGACAGAATATTAAGAAGCAGAGACATTGCATTGTCAACAATGGTCCATCTAGTCAAGGCTGTGGATTTTCCAGGAGTCATGTATGAATGTGAGAGTTGGACTACAAGGAAAGCTGAGCACAGAAGAATTGATGCTTTTGAACTGTGGCATTGGAGTAGACTCTTGAGAGTCCCTTGGCTGCAAGGAGATCCAGCCAATCCATCCTAAAGGAGATCAGTCCTGGGTGTTCATTGGAGTGATGTTGAAGCTGAAACTCCAATACTTTGGCCATCTGATGCGAAGAGCTGACTCATTTGAAAAGACCCTGATACTGGGTAAGATTGAGGGCAGGAAGAGAAGGGGACAACAGAGGGTGAGATGGTTGGATGGCATCACCGACTCAATGGACATGAGTTTGGGTGGGCTCCAGAAGTTGATGTTGGACAGGGAGGCCTGGCATGCTGCATCTCATGAGGTTGCAAAGAGTCAGACATGACTGAGCAACGGAACTGAACTGAACTGAATAAAACTTTACAGCACACACAATGAACCTTAATATATACAATTATGAAACAATTTTTTAGGTCAGAAGCTCTCAGACTGGAATGCAGATTATGGCAGAATGGTCTAACTGTATTAGAAACATAAGGAAAAATCTCATAGAAAGGAGTGAGAAAAAGATACTGCACTAATAATTTCATAAATCTGTTGAAGCCTCTCAGACAGAAGGCAAAGAAAGACTATAGAAGCTTTATACTCTTTTAATATGTAATAATGTGTTTATACTCAAATAAAAGATAACAATTCTGAAACCACTATGTATTTAACTGGAATTGAACAATTAAGTAAACTGCACATGGTGACAGGTAGGTTTCTAACAGTGTAATAGATAACAGATAAATGAAATAAGGTTAAAATGATTCATGTGGTAATTGAATGGAGTTGATAGGTCAATATTAATCTATGTTTAGCTAAATATAGATGCAGCTAATTACATATAGAAGTGTTGATAGATATATCATGCACCCTTGATATTATGTGAGGGTCATGCCACTGTATCCTCACTGTCTTCCCCAAAAACCTCAACCTCAATCTAATCATGAGAAATTTATCAAACATTTTAATGGAGGAGATTCTACTAAAGAGTAATAATCCACATAGTTCAAAACAGACGAGATCATCCTAAACAGTGAAAGACTGTATGACTGTCTCATTCATGGAAAAAACCTACAAAAATATGATTACTAAATATAAAGGTTAAATATAAAGTGGAATTCTGAATTCTGCCTGGACAGAAATAAAAGATATATGCTAAAACCAATGGAATTTGAATATAACATGGATGTTTTAATAGTTCATGCTAATTTGGTATGTCAGCTATTTCATTGTAACAAATATGCCATATTAATGTTAGAAGTACAATATAATATTGATTGTAGATGAAACTGAGTATGAGGTATATGGGAAAATCTGTACTTTTAAAAAAATGTATATTTTTTAAATTTAGATAGATGTCACATACAAAAATCATTATTTCAAGATACACACTTCAAGAGTTTTTAGTATTCAGTGTTATATAACAGCTATCACTATCTGATTTCATAACATTTCCATGAACATAAACTTTGTACATAGTTAGCATTTAGTCCCTATTTCACTCTCTTTCCCCAGCCATCTCACGGTAAATACTGATTGACTCTCTGTCTTCATAGATTTGGCTACTTTGAATATTTCATATGAATAGAACCATATAATACGTGATCTTTTAAGTCTGTTTTTTTTTTCACTTAGCACAGCTTTTCAAAATTCCTTGCTGTAGTAACACTTTTATCATATTTTGTGCCTGAATAATACTCCATTTTGTGGATACTCCACACTTCATTTATCGATTTGATCAGTTGGCCAGCATTTTGATTGCTCTCATTTTTAGCTATTGAGAATAATGCTGATAATAACATTCATGCACAAGTTTTTTGTTAAAATATGCTTTCATTTATCTTGGATACATATTTAGGTATGGAATTACTGACTCAATAATTCTATATTTAAATTTTTGAAGAACTGCCGAACTATTTTGCACAGTAGCTACAAAAATTTACACTCCTATGAGCAATGTACAAGAATTGCATTTTTTCTATTTCCTCTCCAATACTTGGTATCATCTGACTTTTTACTTCCAGCTGTCATAATAAGTATAAAGTGGTATCTCATTTTGGTTTTGATTGTATTTCCCTTTGGAGTACTTCTATGTGCTTGTTGACACATAGAAGAAATTTCTATTAGAATTTTTTATCCTATTTAAAAAGTAGTTGTCTGTTTTTCGCAGACTTGAGACTTTTTTATATCCCAGTTACATTAGAACCTTTGCTTTCTGTTTGCCATTGTTGTTGCTTTTTATTTACAATGATGTGTTAGTTTCAAGCATATAGTAAAGTTAATCAATTATAAATATATGGACATACATTCTTTTTAAGATTCATTTTCATATTGGCCTTTACAGAGTATAGAGTAGATTTCCTTGTGCTATACAGTAGGTCCTTATTAGTTATCTATTTTATATATAGTACTGTGTATATGTCAATATCAGTCTCCCGATTTTACCTTCCTCAGTTTCTATCCTCGCAATAATCACAAGTTTGTTCTCTATATCTGTCATTCTATTTCTATTTTGTATTTAAGTTCATTTGTACCGTTTTTTAGGTTTCACGTATAAGCAATATCATATATCTACCTTTCTCTATTTGACTCACTTCACTCAGTATGATAATCACTGCATGCGTCCATGTTTTTTTTTTTTTTTTTTTTTTTTTTTTTTTTTTTTGCCATACATTTTCCTGATATCACCATGGGTTTACATATGCTTCCCCTCCGGGTCCCCCCTCCCTCCTCCCTCCCCCCCGGGAAATCTCGCTGCACCAGCCCCCAGCATCAATCCTGGGCTGGCGATTGATTAGACACATGACAATTAACATGCTTCAATGCCCTTCTCCCATATCATCCCACCCTTACCCTCATCCACAAAGTCCACAAGTCTATTCTATACATCTGCGTTCCTTTGCGTCCATGTTGATGTAAATGGCATTATTTCATTTATTTTTATGGCTGATAATATTCCATTGTATATATGTACCAAATCTTCTTGTTCATCCCTATGTCAATGGGCATGTGGGTTGCTTGCCTGTGCTGGTTATTGTAAATACTGCTGTAATGAACACTGGAGTGCATGTATCTTTTATGGTTTTCTCTGGATATATGCTTAGGAGTGGGATTGCTGGATCATATAGTAGCTCTAGTTTTAGTTTTCTAAGGAACCTCAGTAATATTCTTTAAAGTGACTGTACTAAGTGATATTCCCACCAACAGTGAAGGAATGTCCCTTTTCTCTACATCCTCTCCAGCATTTTTTTTTTATAGATTTTTTGATGATGGCCATTCTGATCATTGTAAGGTGATACCTCACTATAGTTTTGATCTGCATTTCTCTAAAACTTAGTGATGTTGAGCATCTTTTCATATGTTTCAATGAATGGTGCTGGGAAAACTGGGGCAGACAGATCTTAGAGGATAAAATCAGAACATTCTCAAGCATCATACACAAAAATAAACTCAAAATGTATTAAAGATCTTTTTCCATACTATTTTCCAGAGTGGTAGCACAAATTTACATTTCTACCAATAGTGAAATATGGTTCCCTTTTTTCTACATTCTCATCAACAATTTTTTATTTGTTAATATTTTGATGATAGCCATTATGACAGGTGTGAGGTGCTATCTCATTGTGATTTTTGACCTGTGTTTCTTTGTTAGTTAGCAATGTTGAGCATTTTTTCATATACGTGTTGGCCATCTATATTCTTTGGAAAAAATGTCTATTCAGTTGAGCTTCCCAGGTGGTTCAGACAGAAAAGATTCTGCCTACAATGTGTAACACCCGGTTTGGTTGCTGGGTTGGGAAGATCCCCTGGAGAAGAGCATGGCAACCCACTCCAGTATTCTTGCCTGGAGAATCCCATGAACAGAAAAGCCTGGCGGCTATGGCTCATGGGGTTGCAAAGAGTCAGATATGACTGAGCAACTAAGCACAGTACAGCACAGAGTGACTAAAACATTCACTTTACACTATTCAATTATTTTGCCCATTTTTTAATAAGATTGCTATCATTTTGTTATTGAGTTTTATGTGAAGTTTATATATTTTGGATCTTAGCCTTATTGCTCAAATCATTTACAAGTATTTTCTCATAACCAGTAGGTTGTGTTTTCATCTTATCAATAGTTTCCTTGTTGTGCAAAAGTTTTATTTAATTAATTAATTTATTTTAATTGGATGTTAATAATTTTACAATACTGTGGTCGTTTTTGCCATACACTGTCATTAATCAGCCATGGATGTATGTGTGTCCCCCATCCTAAACCCCCCCTCCCACCTCCCTCCCCATCCCATTCCTCAGGGTTGTCCCAGTGCACCAGCTTTGAGTGCCCTCTTTCATCCATTGAACTTGGAGTGGTGATGTCTTTCACATATGGTAATATAGTGTTTTAATGTTATTTTCTCAAATAATCCTTCCCCCGCCTTCTCCCACAGAGACCAAAAGTCTGTATTTTATATCTGTGTCTCTTTTGCTGTCTCGCATATAGGGTCATTGTTACCATCTTTCTAAATTCCATATATATGTGTTAATATACTGTGTTGGTGTTTTTCTTTATGACTTACTTCACTCTGTATAATAGGCTCCAGTTTCATCCACCTCATTAGAGCTGATTCAAATATATTATTTTTAATAGCTGAGTAATATTCCATTGTGTATATGTACCACAGCTTTCTTATCCATGTATCTGCTGATGGACATCTAGGTTGTTTCCATATCCTAGCTATTGTAAACAGTGCTGTGTTGAATTTGGGGTACACATGTCTCTTTAAATTCTGGTTTCCTTGGTGTGTATGCCCACCAGTAGGACTGAGGAGTCATATGGTCATTCTATTTCCAGTTTCTTAAGAAATCTCTACACTGTTCTCCATAGTGGCTGTACTAGTTTGCATTTCCACCAACAGTGTAAGAGGGTTCCCTTTTCTCCACATCCTCTCCAGTATTTGTTGTTTGTAGACTTTTTGATAGCAGCCATTCTGACGGGCGTGAGGTGGTACCTCTTTGTAGTTTTGATTTGCATTTCTCTGATAATGAGTGATGTTGAGCATCTTTGCATGTGTTTGTTAGCCATTTTTATGTCTTCTTTGGAGAAATGTCTGTTTAGTTCTTTGGCCAACTTTTTGATTGGGTCATTTATTTTTCTGATATTGAACTGCATGAGCTGCTTGTATGTTTTTGAGATTAATTCTTTGTCAGTTGCTTCATTTGCTATTATAGTCTCCCCTTCAGAAGGCTGTCTTTTCACCTTGTTATAATTTCCTTCATTGTGCAAAAGCTTTTACGTTTAGTTAGGTCCTAATTGTTTATTTTTGCTTTTATTTCCATTATTCTGGGAGGTGGTTTATAGAGGATCCTGCTGTGATTTATGTTGGAGAGTGTTTTGCGAATGTTTTCCTCTAGGAGTTTTATAGTTTCTGGTCTTACATTTAGATCTTTAATCCATTTTGAGTTTACTTCTGTGTATGGTGTTAGAAAGTGTTCTAGTTTCATTCTTTTACAGGTGATTGACCAGTTTTCCCAGCAGATTTCCCAATATTTTCCATTTGTTAAGGAGATTGTCTTTTCTCCATTGTAAATTCTTGCCTCCTTTGTCAAAGATAAGATGTCCATAGGTGCGTGGATTTATCTCTGGGCTTTCTATTTTGTTCCATTGATTTATATTTCTGTCTTCGTGCCAGTACCATACTGTCTTGGTGACTGTAGTATAGTCTGAAGTCAGGCAGGTTGATTTCTCCAGTTCCATTCTTTTTTTCTCAAGATTTTTATGGCTATTCAATGGTTTTTATATTTCCATACAAATTGTAAAATTATTTGTTCTAGTTCTCTGAAAAATACCATTGGTAGCTTGTTAGGGATTGCATTGAGTGTATAGACTGCTTTGGGTAGTATACTCATTTTCACTATATTGATTCTTCCAATCCATGAACGTGGTATATTTCTCCATCTTTTTGCGTCATCTTTGATTTCTTTCATCAATGTTTTACTGTTTTCTGTATATAGGTCTTTTATTTCTTTAGGTAGATTTATTCTTAAGTATTTTATTCCTTTCATTGCAATGGTGAATGGAATTGTTTTCTTAATTTCTCTTTCTGTTTTTTCATTGTTAGTATATAGGAATGCAAGGTATTTCTGTGTGTTAATTTTTATATCCTGCAACTTTACTATATTCATTGATTAGTAATTTTCTGGTGGAGTCTTTAGGTTCTTCTATGTAGAGGTCATGTCATCTGCAAATAGTGAGAGTTTTATTTCTTCTTTTCCAATCTAGATTCCTTTTATTTCTTTTTCTTCTCTGATTCCTGTGGCTAAAACTTCCAAAACTATGTTGAATAATAGTGGTGAGAGTGGGCACCCTTGTCTTTTTCCTGACTTTAGGGGAAATCCTTTCAATTTCTCACCATTGAGGATGTTTGCTGTGGGTTTATCATATATGGCTTTTATAATGATGTTGAGGTATGTTCCTTCTATGCCTGCTTTCTGGAGGGCTTTTATCAGAAATGAATGTTGAATTTTGTCAAAGGCTTTCTCTGCATCTATTGAGATATTCATATGGCTTTCAGCTTTAAATTTGTTAGTGTAGTGTATCACATTGATTGATTTGTGAATATTGAAGAATCCTTGCATCCCTGGGATAAAGCCCACTTGGTCATGACATATGATCTTTTTAATATGTTGTTGGATTCTGTTTACTAGAATTTTGTTGAGGATTTTTGCATCTATATTCATCAGTGATATTGGCCTGCAGTTTTCTTTTTTTATGGCATCATTGTCTGTGGTTTGGTATTAGGGTGGTGGTGGCCTCACAGAATGAGTTTGGCAGTTTACCTTCATCTGCAATTTTCTGGAAGAGTTGGAGTAGGGTAGGTATTAGCTCTTCTCTAAGTTTTTGGTAGAATTCACCTGTGAAGCCATCTGGCCCTGGGCTTTTGTT
The DNA here is from genome assembly GCA_007570785.1 of Antilocapra americana. Taxonomy (NCBI): domain Eukaryota; kingdom Metazoa; phylum Chordata; class Mammalia; order Artiodactyla; family Antilocapridae; genus Antilocapra; species Antilocapra americana. Next base: position 13,165,885 of record ML664163.1, on the reverse strand, counting down.
TTTTGAAGACTTTTAATTACAGTTTCGAGTTCTGTGCTTATGATGGGTCTGTTAAGATTTTCTATTTCTTCCTGGTTCAGTTTTGGAAAATTGTACTTTTCTAAGAGTTCATCTCTTAATTTCTTCTAAGTTGCCCATTTTATTGGTATATAGTTGCTGATAGTAGACTCATGATCCTTTGTAATCTGTATTGTCTGTTGAGAGTTCTTCATTTTCATTTCTAATTTTGTTGACTTGATCTTTCTCCCTTTTTTTCTTGATGAGTCTGGCTAATGATTTATTTTATTTATCTACTCCAAGAACCAGTTTTTAGTTTTCTTGATTTTTGCTATAGTCTCCTTTGTTTCTTTTTCATTTATTTCTGCCCTAATTTTATGATTTCTTTCCTTCTACTAACCCTGGGGTTCTTCATTTCTTCTTTTTCTAGTTGTTTTAGGTGTATAGTTAGGTTATTTATTTGTTTTTTCTCTTGTTTCTTGAAATAAGCTTGCATTGCTATGAACTGTCCCCTTATCACTGCTTTTACTGAATCCCATAGGTTTTGGGTTGTCGTGTTTTCATTTTCATTCATTTCTATGCATTTTTTATTTCTTCTGTGATTTGTTGGTTATTCAGAAGTGTGTTATTTAGCCTCCCTATGTTTATATTTTTAATAGTTTTTTTTTCCTGTAGTTGACATCTAATCTTATTACATTGTGATCAGAAAAGATGATTTAAAGGATTTCATTATTTTGTTAAATTTACCAAGGCTAGATTTATGGCCCACAATCTCATCTGTCCTGGAGAATGTTATATGTGCACTTGAGAAAAAGGTGAATTTCATTGTTTTGGAGTGAAATGTTCTATAGATATCAATTAGTTCTAACTGGTTCATTGTATCATTTAAAGTTTGTATTTTCTTGTTAATTTTTTGTTTGGTTGATCTATCCATAAGAGTGAGTGGTGTGTTAAAGTCTCCCACTCTTATTGTGTTACTGTTAATTTCCCCTTTCATATTTGTCAGCATTTGCCTTACGTATCGTGGTGCCCCTATGTTTCATGTATGTATATTTCTAATTGTAATAGCTTCTTCTTGGATTGATCCTTTGATCATTATGTAGTGTTCTTCTTTGTCTCCTTTCACGGCCTTTATTTCAAAGTCTATTTTATCTGATATGAGTATTGCTACTCCTGCTTTCTTTTGGTCTCCATTTGCATGAAATATCTTTTTCCAGCCCTTCATTTTCAGTCTGTATGTGTTCCTTTTTTTGAGGTGGGTCTCTTGTAGAGAGCATATATAGGGGTCTTGTTTATGTATCCATTCAGCCATTCTTTGTCTTTTGGCTGAGGCATTCAACCCATTTACATTTAAGGTAATTACTGATCACTGTGATCCCATTGGCATTTACTTTGTTGTTTGGGGTTAGAGTTTATAAGCTTTTTCTGTGTCTCCTATCTAGAGAAGATCCTTTAGCATTTGTTGAAGAGCTGGTTTGGTGGTGCTGAATTCTCTCAGCTTTTGCATGTCTGTAAAGCTTTTGATTTCTCCTTTATATTTGAATGAGATCCTTGCTGTATAGTAATCTGGGTTGTGGGTTTTTCTCTTTCATCACGTTATGTATGTCCTGCCATTCCTTTCTGGCCTGAAGAGTTTCTGTTGAAAGATCAGCTGTTATCCTTATGGAGATCCCCTTTTGTGTTATTTTTTTTGTTTTTCCCTTGCTGCTTTTAATACTTGTTCTTTGTGTTTGATCTTCATTAATTTGATTAATATGTGTCTTGGGGTGTTTCACCTTGGGTTTATCCTGTTTGGGACTCTCTGGGTTTCTTGGACTTGGGTGGCTATTTCCTTCCCAATTTTAGGGAAGTTTTCAACTATTATCTCCTCAAGTATTTTTCTTTTTTTTTTTTTTTTTTTATTTTTTTATTATTGTTTTTGCCATACATTGTCATGATATCACCATGGGTTTACATATGCTTCCCCTCCGGGTCCCCCCTCCCTCCTCCCTCCCCCCCGGGTCAAGTATTTTTCTCATGCCCTTTCTTTTTGTCTTCTTCTTCTGGGACCCCTATGATTCGAATGTTGGGGCATTTAACATTGTCCCAGAGGTCTCTGAGGTTGTCCTCATTTCTTTTAATTCTTTTTTCCCTCTCTGCTTCATTTATTTCTATCATTCTACCTTCCACCTCACTTATCCTGTCTTCTGCCTCATTTATTCTACTGTTGGTTCACTCCAATGTTTTTGATCTCAGTTATTGCATTATTCATTGATTGACTCTTTTATTTCTTCGAGGTCCTTTTTAAACATTTCTTGCATCTTCTCAATCCTTGTCTTTAGTCTATTTATCTGTAACTCCACTTTGTTTTCAAGATTTTGGATCATCTTTACTATCATTATTTTGAATTCTTTTTCAGGTAGACTCCTTATCTCCTTTTTGGTTTGGTTTGGTGGGCATTTATTATTTTCCTTTATCTGTTGATTATTTCTCTGCCTTTTCATTTTGTTTAGGTTGTTGTGTTTGGGGTGGACTTTCTGTAGGCTGGAAGTTTGTGGTTCTTCTTTATTGTGGAAGTTGCTCCGTGTGGGTGGGGTTGGACTAGTGGCTTGTCAAGTTTTCCTGGTTAGGAAAGTTTGCGTCTGTGTTCTGGTGGGTGGAGCTGGATCCCTTCTCTCTGGAATGCATTGAAGTGTCCAGTAGTGACTTTGGGGGTGTCTATGGGTTTGGCATGGCTTTGGGAAGGCTGTATTTTAATGTTCAGGGCTATGTTCCTGCGTTACTGGAGAATTAGCATGGTATGCCTTGCTCTGGAAGTTGTTGGCTCTTGGGTAGGGCTTGGTTTCAGGATAGGTATGGAGGCTTTTGGATGAGCTCTTGTCAGTTGGTTCCCTGGAATCAGGAGTTTTCTGGTGTTATCAAATTTTGGATTTAAGCCTCCTGCCTCTGGTTTCAGTCTTATTCTTACAGTAGCCTCAAGACTTCTTCATCCATACAATACAGATGATAAAACATTTAGTTTAATGGTGAAAAGATTCTGCACAGTGAGGGACACCCAGAGAGGTTCACAGAGTTACATGGAAAGGAGAACAGGGAGGAGGGAGATATAGGTGACAAGGAGGAGAAGAGGGCAGGGTCAAAAGGGGAGAGAGCAATCAAGCCAGTAATCACACTCCTAAGTGAAACTGGATACTGAAAATTAGATTCTTAAAGGTAAAAAATTGATAACAAATACCAAAAAGCAAAGATTAAAAATCTAGAGTAGAGGTTAGACTATCAAAAATACAATATTAAAAATACAAAACAACTATATATATATATATATATATATATATATATATATATATGAAATTTAGTTTAAAAATAGAGTCTTTTTTGCAAGATTATAAAAATGAAAACTAAAGTAGTAATAAAGAAATAAAAAAATTTAAAAAGTGATAATAGTAAAAATATATCTGGGAATTTTTCTGGAGCTGTTGTGGGCAGTGTGGGGTCAGTTCAGTTTCAGGTAGTTCTTGTTTCAGCTTGTACTTCTTCTCAAGTTCTATAGGCCCATTCCAATGCTTAGTCAATGTTAACTACAGGGTTTTAATCTGTCGCACCTGCCACTTCCAGAGTGGTTCCCTCTTCTTTGTTTATTTTGGCTTCCTCTGTTTGCAAGTCTTTCACTGTCTAATTTCTGCCCTGACACAAGGGGTCGAAGGTGGTCACTTATTTAGGCTCACTTGTTCAGTTGTGCTGTGGGGGAGTGAGGAACCCTGCAAGCAGATATCACTGGTGTGTGTTGGAGTGCTTACAGTGTAAGGACCACAGTGGATTTGACCCAGCTCACTGCAGTGTGTGCTTTCTGGGTCTACACTGCTCAGACTCCAGGTTGCTCTGCAGGGGCACTGTCCAAACTGGGCCCTGCATTTTGTGCATTTCCCAGGTCTGAGCTGCTCAAGTTCAGGTTCTTGGGTACTCCACAAGGGCACAGACTTGGTTGAGCATGTGTTTTGTGCTCTTCCCAGGTCTGAGTATGGAGAAGGCAATGGCAAACCACTCCAGTACTCTTGTCTGGAAAATCCCATGGATGGAAGAGTCTGGTAGGCTGTAGTCCATGGGGTCACTAGGAGTCTGACACGACTGAGCAACTTCACTTTCACTTTCATGCTTTGGAGAAGGAAATGGCAACCCATGCCAGTGTTCTTGCCTAGAGACTCCCAGGGACGGGTGAGCCTGGTGGGCTGCCATGACTGAAGTGACTTAGCAGCAGCAGCAGCAGGTCTAAGTAACTCAGACGACCAGGTGCTTGGTGAGCACGCTGTCCCAGGTGGACCATGTATCTTAACCACCTCCCTGGTCCTGGCTACTTGGTTTCCCAGATGTGCTGTGAGAGAACTGACTCGGATGTTCCATGTGTCTCCTCTGGGGAGCTGATCTCAGGTTGCAACCCTCCTGGCAGATGTCAACTGTTCAGGATCCCAGGAAGACTTGGTTTACAACTGGGAGCCTGCTCATGGTTTGGTAGAAGATGCCGGTCTCTGGGACCAAGATTGCCCCTCGCCTTCTGGCTCTGGCTGTCTGTTTGCCTCGAGAGATAGGCGAGGGGCCTGTATGCAGCCAACTAGCTCTCCTTTGGTTCGCTCAATTCTTTGTTCTGTGAACAGGCCAGGCTGTGTGTTAGGTTAGAGCCTTTCTCAGGAAACTTCTCTCTCTCTCTTTTTTCTCTCTCTGGTTATCCCACAGTTTGGGTTATGGGATCTCCACATGTTAGCCCCCTCAGATAGTCCTCAGGGGATTCAGGCCTGGTACTTACTCTAGGAATGCAACCCTCACCTCCCTGTCCAGACCCCACAAACTGGTGGTGAACATGAGCATCTGGGCTACTTCTCCTCTGGGAGTTGTAGTTAGGAGTGTATTCTGTTTTTGTTTTTTTTTTTTTACTCTCCCAGTTATGTTGCCCTCTGAGATTCCAAAACTCCCCACGGGAAACTTCTCCTTCACGACTACCTCCCTGGGATGAGTCTCTGTCCCTAACTCATTTTTCTCCCATTTTATCTTTTATATTTTGTCCTACCTCCTTTCCAAGAGAATGAGCTGTCTTTCTGGGTGCCTGGTGTCCTCCGCCAGCATTCAGATGTTGTTTTGTGGAAGTTGCTCAGCATTCAAATGATCTTTTGATGAATTTATGGGGGAAAAGTGGTCTCCCTGTCCTATTCCTCTATCATCTTGGGATCACCCCGTGCAAAAGCTTTTAATTGTGTGCCTATTGTCTTTGGTAGGAGACCTGAATCTGACATGAGCACTGCCAAAGCATGCTGGCAGCTATCATCTTGATAGGAGGTGGTTAAAATTACATTAAATTTGATGATATAAATATCTTAAAACTTTACATATAAGTATATATAGTGTATATATGTGAATTCAATATAGATTGAATATATACTTCAAATGTCAGTCAAATGGTTAAGTATCTTTTCAGAAACAATACAGGTTGGACACATAAAAAGCAATCCAAACATAGAAACTAGAATAAGGGGCACAGTGCAGTGTTATATGGAGCATGAAATATGGATCAAGACTGCCTAGGTACAAATTTCCCTAGTAAAGGTAGGCAATTACTTTCTTTATGCCTTGTGTATCATTATAAAATGAAGATAAATAATAGTTCTATGTAAAAATAATTGTTTTCCATATTGAGTGAATTGAATTATGTGTGTGTGTGCATGTGTAAAATATTTACAAGGGTAATGATACATAGTGATTGGTGATTGCTAATTAAAGGTATTATTAATAATTTACTTAAAATAGCCACATAAATTAATTACATATCAATAAGTATTGAAGGAATTTACATTACTATATTAAATATCATATTCTCATCCACAGTTGCAAAATTCCAAAATGCAGACCATTATATATACGATTTTGAATGTTACCTTTAGTATGAATCACATTCATTTCATCTCAATTTATTCCTATATTCCATGATCATTGCTTATGTCTAAGTATTCATCACTTTTGATGACTAAAATATATTTTTATGTTCTATAGATTCAATGTATTTTACTCTATCAAGCAAAAATAAGATATAACACAATGACAAATAGAAATAATATGTTGATAACTCCTTACAAGGTGCTTAAAACAATCATCCCACAGTTTTTATGATGATTTCCTGAAAGCATTGTATCATACTGTTCTATTTTTCTTTTATATTTAATAAATATGCTACAGCTTATGGAATTAAACTCCCAGTGTTTATGACAATATAAAATAATTTCCCAATACATAGCAGTTATTTATTTTCCTTTGACTGCTTTAAATATTTCCACTATTTCAAAACCATTTTGACATCAGAAATTACAATATCAAATTTTTTTTGTGACTGCAACTAGTAGCACAGAGAATTAAGTATGAAAACAACATTCAGTAAAGTAAGTGGTTTCATTAATACTGTTTACCAGAATTATTACTGACATGGTGAAATAGAATTTGCTTAGATCATTTTAAATCAGTATTTTTCGAACTCTAAAATTTGACTTTGTGTCATCACAGGGTGTTTGACTGAAATTCTTAAATGAAGTGATAGTTACTATGGGCTTCAACATGATATAAATACAATCTCTCATGCTCCACCTTGGACCCTAACACACAAACACACACGGCCATTCTATGGCCTAAACATATGTGATCTTTTTGGTCCAACCTCACTGAATTACTTTTATATTCTATACCTATATCCATGCATTTTCCCAAGATGTTCACTTTGGAATAAATTCTACATCAGTTTTACCTGATGATGCCTTATGTACACATATTCAAGATTGTAATTCTCATTTAAAATATGATGATGTTGAGCTTCTATGCAATAGTCTATTTATTAAGGAATAACCAGATGTGTATTTTTCTACAGGGAACTTCTGTGATAGCCACAGAGGGCATAGTAGAATAAGCATTTTGAAATTAGATAGAAAAAATATATTTAACTTCCTTTTTTAACTCTTTAGATTATGTGATCTTGGGAAAATTTGTTAACTTTTCTGAAAATCCAAACTTTATAAGTAAAAGTTAAATTATAAAAGAATGAATTATTAAGAATTAAAATGAAGTTGTACCTGATGTTAAATATGCATTTATAATTTTATAATATATAAATTAAAATAATGCAACATGTTTCTTGTACTATTCTAAATATGCAAAGAATTTTAATAATATATTTTTGAAACCATTTGGAACATAAATGGCTTAGTAATAGAAGTATCTAACCTAATTGGAAGCACAAATTGGTTATAATAATTAATAATTTTAGCCAATATATATAATTTTAAATGAATTCAGATAAATTATTAGTGGACATTTGATTCCAGTGACTGAGACTTCTACACTCTTTTTTTAGCTTTCTAAACAAAGAATATTTATTTATTTACTTACTTTTTAAAAAATCAAATTAACATATAACATTGCTACATAATTTAATTTTTCTATATATTATTTCTGAGTACTTCCTCTATACTCTGTAAACAAATCTATTATGACTCTACTGGGGTACTATGGTTTGTGAACACACACTTTTCTATGCATTTAAGAAATACTACAATATTTTTTAAAATGTGTTAACTCAAATAAACCTCAAGTTGCAATTTGTGGACTGCTAGTCATTTTTTAAACTACCAATATACATGCAAGTGAACCAGCCTAAATTCATTTCTATTTATAGATCACAACATCATTCTAGGGTATAGATTCTAATTAGAGAACACACAAATAAATAATACCTTGTGATCACCAATTTCCAAGTCATTTAGTTTACTGTGGCCTACATAGTCTTCATTCACATTATATACAACAGTTCAAAGAAAGGTAATATAGAGTCAAAAGCATGATTTATTTTTGACATCAGACTTATAATTCCTTTAGTTAAACTTAAAAGAACACTCTCGATCTGAATTTTATATATATATATATATATATATATATATATATATATATATATATATTTTAAAGACTCCTTTTGAACAATCTAACAAAAATTTGGAATACAATTCTTGAAAAATATCTAAAGTATTTTTTTTCATAACTTGTTGACATAAACACTGACAAGGAAAATACACTGTGCTCTGTATTCTATTGAATACCTGTTATATACAAATATTCCTGCTAAATTGCAATCTTGTGAGACTTCATCAGACAGATCAGCTAGTTCATCTCTCAATCACGTCCGAATCTTTGCCACCACATGAACTACAGCATGCCAGGCCTCCCTGTTCATCACAAACTTTGGGAGTTCACTCAAACCCATGTTCATTAAGTCAGTGATGTCATCCAACCACCTCATCCTCTGTCATCCCCTTCTTCTGTCCTCAATATTTCCCAGCATCAGGGTCTTTTCAAATGAGTCAGCTCTTGCATCAGGTGGCCAAAGTATGGGAACTTCAGTTTCAACATCAGTCCTTCCAATGAACCCCCAGGACTGACCTCCTTTCTGATGGACTGGTTGGATCTTCTTGCAGTCCAAGGGACTCTCAAGAGTCTTCTCCAACACCACAGTTCAAAAGCATCAATTCTTCCACACTCAGCTTTCTTTCTAGTCCAACTCTCACATTCATACATGACCACTGGAAAAACCATAGCCTTGACTAGACAAAACTCTGTTGAGAAAGTAATGTCTCTACTTTTTAATATGCTGTCTAGGTTGGTCACAACTTTCCTTCCAACAGTAAGCATCTTTTGATTTCATGACTGCAATCACCATCTGCAGTGATTTTGGAGCCCCCCAAATAAAGTCTGTCACTGTTCCCACTGTTTCCCCATCTATTTCCCATGAAGTGATGGGACCAGACGCCATGATCTTAGTTTTCTGAATGTTGAGCTTTAAGCCAACTTTTTCACTCTTCTTGTTCACTTTCATCAAGGGGCTCTTTAGTTCTTATTTACCTTCTGCCATAAGAATGGTATTATCTTCATATCTGAGGTTATTGATATTTCTCCCAGCAATCTTGATTCTAACTTGTGATTCATCCAGCCCCATGTTTCTCATAATGTACACTGCATACAAGCTAAATAAGCAGGGTGACAATATGCAGCCTTGACCTACTCCTTTTTCTATTTGGAACCAGTCTGTTGTTTCATATCCAGTTCTAACTGTTGCTTCCTGACCTGCATACAAGTTTCTCAAGAGGCAGGTCATGTGGTCTGGTATTCCCATCTCTTTAAGAATTTACCACAGTTTCTTGTGATCCATGCAGTCAAAGGCTTTGGCATAGTCAATAAAGCAGAAATAGATATTTTTCTGGAACTCTATTGCTTTTTTGATGTTCCAGCACATGTTGGAAATTTGATCTCTGGTTCCTCTGCCTTTTCTAAAGCCAGTTTGAACATCTAGATGTTCACAGTTCACGTATTGCTGAAGCATTTACTAGCATGTGAGATGAGTGCAATTGTGCGGTAGTTTGAGCATTCTTTGGCTTTGCCTTTCTTCGAGATTGGAATGAAAACTGACCTTTTCCAATCCTGTGGCCCCTGCTGAGTTTTCCAAATTTGCTGGCATATTAGGTATAGCAATTTTTTTTTTATTATTGTTTTTGCCATACATTGTCATGATATCACCATGGGTTTACATATGCTTCCCCTCCGGGTCCCCCCTCCCTCCTCCCTCCCCCCGGGAAATCTCGCTGCACCAGCCCCCAGCATCAATCCTGGGCTGGCAATTGATTAGACACATGACAATTAACATGCTTCAATGCCCTTCTCCCATATCATCCCACCCTTACCCTCATCCACAAAGTCCACAAGTCTATTCTATACATCTGCGTTCCTTTTGTTGTCTCCCATGTTGGGTTCTCATTACTGTCTTTCTAAATTCCATATATATGTTAATATACTGTATTGTTGTTTTTGCTTCTGGCTTACTTCACTCTAGATAATGGGCTCCAGTTTCGTCCATCTGAGTAGAATTGCTTCAAATGAATTTTTTTTTAATGCTGAGTAATATTCCATTGTGTATATGTACCACAACTTTCTTATCCATTCATCAGTTGATGGGCATCTAGGTTGTTTCCATGTCTTAGCTATTGTAAACAATGCAGCGATGAACATTGGGGTGCACGTGGCTCTTTCAATTCTGGTTTCATCGGTGTATATGCCCAGCAGTGGGATTGCCGGGTCATATGGCAGGTCTATTTGCAGCTTTATAAGGAACCTCCACACTGTTTTCCATAGTGGCTGTACTAGCTTGCATTCCCACCAACAGTGTAAGAGGGTTCCCTTTTCTCCATATCCTCTCCATCTATGGACACCTTATCTTTGACAAAGGAGCCAAGAATATACAATGGAGAAAAGACAACCTCTTTAACAAGTGGTGCTGGGAAAACTGGACAGCCACTTGTAAAAGAATGAAACTAGATCACTTTCTAACACCATACACAAAGATAAACTCAAAATGGATTAAAGATCTAAGCATAAGACCAGAAACTATAAAACTCCTAGAGGATAACATAGGCAAAACACTCTCTGCTATAATCCAAAGCGGGATACTCCATGACCCACCTCCCAGAATATTGGAAATAAAAACACGAATAAACAAATGGGACCTAATTAAAATTAAAAGCTTTTGCACAACAAAGGAAACTATAAGCAAGGTGAAAAGACAGCCTTCAGAATGGGAGAAAATAATAGCCAATGAAGCAACAGACAAACAATTAATCTCAAAAATTTACAAACAACTCCTGCAGCTCCATTCTAGAAAAATAAACAACCCAATTAAAAAGTGGGCCAAAGAACGTAACAGACATTTCTCCAAAGAAGATATAAAAATGGCTAACAAACACATGAAAAGATGCTCAACATCACTCATTATCAGAGAAATGCAAATCAAAACTACAATGAGGTACCACTTTACACCAGTCAGAATGGCTGCCAGCCAAAAGTCTACAAGCAATAAATGCTGGAGAGGTATAGCACTTTCACAGCATCATCTTTTAGGATTTGAAATAGCTCAACTAGAATTCCCCCTCACCCATTAGCTTTGTTCTTAGTGATCCTTCCTAAGGCCCACTTGACTTCACATTCCAGGATGTCTGGCTCTAGGTGAGTGATCACACCATCGTGATTATCTGGGTCATTAAGATCTTTTTTGTACAGTTCTGTGTATTCTTGCCACCTCTTCTTAATATCTTCTACTTCTGTTAGATCCATACCATTTCTGTCCTTTATCAAGCCCATCTTTACATGAAATTTTCCCTTGATATTTCTAATTTTCTTGAAGAGATCTCTTGTATTTCCCATTCTAATGCTTCCCTCTATTTCTTTTCATTGATCACTGAGGAAGGCTTTCTTATCTCTCCTTGCTATTCTTTGGAACTCTTCATTTAGATGCATATATTTTTCCTTTTCTCCTTTGCTTTTCGTTTCTCTTCTTTTCACAGCTATTTGTAAGGCCTCCTCAGACAGCCATTTTGCCTTTTTTTCATTCCTTCTTCTTGGGGATGTTCTTGATCCCTGTCTCCTATACAATGTCATGAACCTCTGTCCATAGTTCATCAGGCATTCTGTCTATCAGATCTAGTCCCTTAAATACATTTCTCGCTTCCACTGTATAATCATAAGGGATTTTATTTAGATCATATCTGAATGGTCTAGAGGTTTTCCCCACTTTCTTCAATTTAAGTCTGAATTGGCGATAAGGAATCCCTTAGAAGAAATGGAGTAACCATCATAGTCAACAAAAGAGTCTGAAATGCACTACTTCGAAGCAATCTCGCAAACAACAAAATGATCTCTGTTCATTTCCAAGGCAAACCATTCAATATCATAGTAATCCAAGTCTATTTCCTGACCGGCAAAGCTGAAGAAGCTAAAGTTGAACGGTTCTATGAAGACCTACAGGACCTTTTAGAACTAGCATCCAAAACAGATGTCTTTTTCATTATAGGGGACTGGAATCCAAAAGTAGGAAGTCAAGAAACACCTGGAGTAACAGGAAAATTTTGCCTTGAGTACACAATGAAGCAGGGCAAAGGTTAACAGAGTTTTGCCAAAGAATGTACTGGTCTTAGGAAACACCCTCTTCCAAGAAAACAAGGGAAGACACTATACATGGACATCACCAGACAGTCAATCCCGAAATTAGATTGATTATATTCTTTGCAGACAAAGATGGAGAAGCTTCATACAGCGAGCAAAAACAAGACTGGAAGCTGACTGTGGCTCAGATCATGAACTCCTCATTGCCAAATTCAGGCTTAAATTGAAGAAAGTGGGGAAAACCACTAGACCATTCAGGTATGACCTAAATCAAATCCCTTATGATTATACAGTGGAAGTGAGAAATAGATTTAAGAAGGGGATGACAGAAGATGAGATGGTCAGATGGCATACAGACTCAATGGACATGAGTTTGGGTAAACTTGGGGAGCTGGTGATGGACAGGGAGGCCTGGTGTGCTGCGGTTCAACACGACAGAGTAACTGAACTGAACTGACTGACTTGGCAATAAAGAGTCTTCTCTTGTGTTGTTGGAAGAGAGTGTTTGCTATGACCAGAGCATTCTCTTGGCAAAACTCTATTAGCCTTTGCCCTACTTCAAGATCATTCTGATGTTTTTGAGATTTCATCCAAGTATTGCATTTCAGACTCTCTTGTTTACTATGATGGCTATTCCTTTTCTTCTAAAGGATTCTTGATCACAGTAGTAGATATAATGGTCATCTGAATTAAATTCACCCATTCCAGTCCATTTTAGTGGATGCTAGTTATTTGTATTTGTTATCTTTATATAAGAGAATCCATAATTTTATGTTTCTATAGTGGGTAAGAAATAAGAAAATTCAAACCAATCTATATAATTATGATTCTCTCTCACCCATATGCACACGGACACACAAAATCTCATTATCATAAAGTTACTAATAATATATTTTCTTGAGCAGTCTCATACCTTAAAATGTGTCCTGATTCCTTAGAACTATTTGTTTGTTATGGATAGTCACAACTAAGGCTCTTCCAAGTTTGTATTTCTCTAATGATCCTAAGGGAATTGTATAAGAGGTAAAATGGCACTTTTCAAATGTATGCTAAAAGTAAACCAAGTGTATCAAATGAGACTAATGATACATCTAAGCTAGTGTTCTATATCTTATAGTCACTAAATATATTTTAATTGTTTTATGAGCTGCAAACTAAATGATCTTCCATGTGTATCTGTTGTGGCAATCTCTCTGTCTCACAAGGCAGGACTAATGGGTATTAATAACATTCATATGTCCAGAACGGATGCCCAATGCATTTATTCAACAAGGAATTTTAGGTTAAGAATCTTTCTCTGCCCAATAACACTTAATTTTGTACAATAAAAACCCATTTCTAGCCAGCAATGTTGTGTGCGTGTGCTTGGTTGCTCGGTTGTGTCCAGCTATTTGAAGCCACTATAGCCCGTGAAGCTTCTCTGCGTCATGGAATTTTCCAGGCAAGAATATTAGAGTCAGTTGCCACTTACTACTCCAGGAGATCTTCCCCACCCAGGGATCAAATCTGCAGCTCTTTCATCTCCTATATTGACAGGAAGATGTTTTTTACCACTAGCACCATCTAGGAAGCCATACTTTGTATAGTTAAGAACCCATTTCTAGCCAGTAATGTTATGCTCAAGTAAATAGTTTTCTTTAAATTCTTCTTCCAAATTACCACTATTCATTAAACATTTATAAGTTTCACTGGTATAATTTTACTACCATAATTTTATTTGTTAAAAATCTATTATATTAATTTGTATTTATGCATTGACTGTTTCTTTTTGAAGACCTCCATGTTATTTTTCCTGGTAGTTTCATTCCAACAAAATGTGCAATTCCTCTGCACTTTGATTATGAACAATGTTTGAATGAACATGATTGAATACAGAATGAACTAGAAAATAACATTTTTGAAGAGTAACTTTAAAGAAAAAAATGAAAACTACAGGAATAAATAAACAGGTAGATGATTGATAGATAATTAGATGATAAAGAGATAAATGATAGATGAGATGGATAATAGGAAGATAGAAGTGAAGCTGCTAAGTCATGTGTGATTCTTTGCGATCCCATGGACTGTAGCCTACCAGGCTTTTTTTTCCAAAGAGGAAGAATATCTGTCTTGCATTCTAAATATAAAGGTACAAATGGAATTGTGCAAATTATTTCCCATTAGAAGGCATAGCTGTGTTCACCTTGCATCTGTGTTTCTGAAGCCAGAAAAGAAGGGATAGTCTTCTTTTTTTTTTATTGTTTTTGCCATACATTGTCATGATATCACCATGGGTTTACATATGCTTCCCCTCCGGAACCCCCCTCCCTCCTCCCTCCCCCCTGGGAAATCTCGCTGCACCAGCCCCAAGCATCAGTCCTCAGCTGGCGATTGATTAGACATATGATAATTAACATGCTTCAATGCCCTTCTCCCTATCATCCCACCCTTACCCTCATCCACAAAGTCCACAACTCTATTCTATACATCTGCGTTCCTTTTGCTGTCTCGCATGTTGGGTTCTCATTACCATCTTTCTAAATTCCATATATAAGTGTTAATATACTGTATTGTTGTTTTTGCTTCTGGCTTACTTCACTCTGGATAATGGGCTCCAGTTTCGTCCATCTGAGTAGAATTGCTTCAAATGAATTTTTTTTTAATGCTGAGTAACTATAAAACACTGATGAAAGAAATCAAGGAGGACACAAACAGATGGAGAAATGTGCCATGTTCATGGATTGGAAGAATCAATATAGTGAAAATGAGTATACTACCCAAAGCAATCTATAGATTCAATGCAATTCCTATCAAGCTACCAGAGGTCTTTTTCAAAGAATTAGAACAAATAATTTCTCAATTTGTATGGAAATACAAAAAACCTCGTATAGCCAAAGCAATCTTGAGAAAGAAGAATGGAACTGGAGGAATCAACCTACCTGACTTTAGGCTATACTACAAATCCACAGTCATTAAGACAGTATGGTACTGGCACATACAGAAACATAGATCAATGGAACAGAATAGAAAGCCCAGAGATAAATCCACGCATCTATGGACACCTTATCTTTGACAAAGGAGGCAAGAATATACAATGGAGAAAAGACAACCTCTTTAACAAGTGGTGCTGGGGAAACTGGACAGCCACTTGTAAAAGAATGAAACTAGATCACTTTCTAACACCATACACAAAGATAAACTCAAAATGTATCAAAGATCTAAGCATAAGACCAGAAACTATAAAACTCCTAGAGGGATAGTCTTCTTTATTCCTTTCCATTAGCTATGGGAAGAGGCATGGATCTCAAGATGAGGGAATCATATCAGTTCATTAGCTCAGGGTTTACAGAGAAATTAACTTTGTAGACTCAGTCTTACCCTCTTCCTCTGCTCACTTCTCAAAAAATGAGAATTTTCTTTAAATATTACTGGCTTAAAATTGCAATTTTTGCCTTTTACTCTTCTAAATTAATCACTTATACCCATCACAGTAAATTTAGTAAATATGAAATTTTTGTCAAAAAGAAAGAGAAAGGTAAAAATCAACAACATACTTATTAGCCAAAATTGGTTAATGTTACCCTTTTCTTTAAAAAAAAAAAAGCCTTATCACTATTTTCCATGACTTACTTTGGAAGTTATTTGTATATTTAGAAGGCTACTATTATTCTGTTGGGGGTGTTTTATATACTATTATAATTTACTACAAATATATCCCAACTCTTTAAGACACTTCATAAGATAGTTTTTATGGCCATTTTTATGGCTGGTTTTTATAACTATTCCATAAGTTATAGTTAAATATGTATTTATATATTTCTGTCACATTTTTAGATATTTGGGAAGTTTGATTTAGTCACTATTAAAAATTATAATATCTCTGAATAATCTTTTAGATTACTTTGTATATAGTATGATTGAGTCCAAAAACACGTATAATTGATTATCTTGATATGTATTTGCATTTACACTTAGAACATGTTTTAGTCTCACTTTTGACATCTGATTTTATGCTTTCAATTTGTAAGGGGATATCTATGTTATGGATTGTGTACTACTGAACCTCTTCTAAGAACTTCAGTTTCCTGTATTTCCCAAATCAAATAGCTATCCAAAGGCCAGCCATATTCTCAAGAATTAAAATAAATTGGATGAATGAGCTCTTATCTAGATCATACTGACCAATATTCCACTTAGAGTGATCTCTGAAAGAAAATAACTAATTAAAATAATTTCACTGGACAGACTATGGAGCAGTTAAAAAAGCTGAACAAAGAAGTTACTCTACTCCCAGGGAAGCAAATACTGAAGTTAGCCACACATAAATACACACTAAATAGCTGCTATACTAATTTAGAGTACGTCTGTTAAAAAAAAAAAAAAAGTGCAAGATGAAGGAAAAAAGAAAAACACAGTTTGTGGCATGTTAGGCTGAGAGATTCTTCCAAAGGTAGCTCTGAGCAGCTATTAACCATAGTAATTGCTTTGCACAATAGTATAGTACCAGTTTCTTTTAGATGTGCAACTCATAACACTTTTCTCTTCTCCTGGAATATTGTAAGGTGAAAAGGAGATTTTTGAAGAGCTGATAAAAATACAAAAGTGACATCAAACAGCAAAGTGGGAAAAAAGAAGTTTAAAGAGTTTTCAAATAAAAGAAAACAAAAGTTCAAATAATCTTAACATTACAATGAGATCAGAAGATGTTTTAAGTTGGATTATATCATAAAATATTAAGCAAATAAACCAAAGTAAGATTTTATAATTAAACTGGTACTGTTTTAATTAAATAAATCATATGAATAAAGAGAAGCATCTCAGGCTTCTCTTTATTTGAGAGTGCAAATTTTTATCTAAGCAAGTGCAGTGAAATTCAGTCCTATAGAAAGGGTGATGGAATGATGTTCCCTGACTCTGAGCAAGAACAATAATTCACTTTTATCAGAGAATACTGAGATTAATGGTAGTCACAGCAGAGATGTGATAACCAGTAAGGCAACTTTTCTCTTCGATTTTTACCAAAAACTATCTTTGTCTTTTTTTTTCTTCCATACCTTTCTAAAGTCTTAATTTCATTTTGTTGTATTACTATATATGCAATAATCATGTCCATATAACTTAAAAGACAGTTTTAATTATAGTAACAAGACATCTAATCTTTCAAAAATGTTTTCATGTTTAATATTCCATCATGTATCACTATTTAAATCTTCTACTGCAGTTCATATTTGTTTGTTTATTATTTCAAAATCTGTAATGAACATCACATTTTTTTTAATCATATTTAGGATCATGGTCTCCAGCTTGACTTCCAGATGTGAAATAATTATTTCACTAAGAGGTGTAAATTTTAAAAAAGTGCATATTAGTATATTACTTTTCAGAAAGGAAAGTGAAGATGCATTAAACCTGAAATCAATCTAATATACAACATATATAATATATATAACATTTAATTATATTGTAAAGGTCTCCCTTAGGAAGTTTTTCTACTTATCTAGACTAGCGTTAATACTCCATATCATGTATTGACTATTATGAGCTTTATCCAATTATTATCTCTCCCTAAACTGTCCTATCTTAAAAATATTGGTTTATTAGTGACACTAGAAAGGAAAAAGGAAAATGGCAATTATGATACACATTTACCAATATTTAATCTTCACAAGAGACCTACAAGTTGTTAAAGCCATATCCATTGTGCAGAACATAAAAGTCATGTTCAATGAGACTAAATAAACTATGCAAAATAGTTACATTGTCAGATGTCAAAGTGGGGATTTGTATCCAGCTACTTGTGGAGATTTAGTTGATTTTCTATTACACGGACCATCTTTTCCTCAAGGACCAGCTTCATGAAAAGTCTTACAAATGTCCCTCTCCATTTCTTCAATCTCTATATTGTCTTAGATGATTAAAAGCAATAATTTTTGCATACTGTTATATGTAGGCCTATGTGTGATTCTGAATCTTGTGCTTAGAATTCAAAACTTAAGTTAATAGCTATGTGAAACTTAGACTCTTCTGAACTTAGTTGTGCTACAGTTTATCTAAAATTTGTTGTGATAATAATACATCAACTTCACCAGGGTTGTCTTGAGAATTAAACTGTTAATATATACAGTGTGTTAGGACTAACACCTAACACACTGTGTATTGAAGAAAGATTTAAGGCAGAGGGAGAAGAGGGTGACAGAGGACTAGACGGTTAGATGGCATCACTGACTCAATGGACGTAAGTTTAAACAAGCTCTGTGAGATGGTGAAGGGCAGGGAAGCCTGGCATGTTGCAGACAGTAGGGTCACAAAGAGTTGGACGCAACTAAGAGACTGAACAACAATAAGAACTAATACCAGTTTTATAAGTGTTTGCTATCATAATAACCATGAATTTTTAATGGCTTTGGTTGCAATATTTTAAACCTACCCTTCAACTTCAAATACTTTGAGTGTCTTTGATATTTACAGAATAAACAAATCAAATTAGTATCCTACTCTTTTTATGGGGAATCCAAAACTAAGTTGAAAAAGTCAGTAATAATTTAATCTTTAAGAAAAGTGGAAAACATTATGCTTAGGTATGTCTCTTGTTTAGTTTCTCCCATTTTTAGAACCTAGATTTGGTCAAATGAATAGCCAGTTTGAGAAAAATTAAGCTCTAGTCTTTAAAAACATCAGGAATGTCAGGAAAAGTTCAATGTATAGAACACCTGAGATTTTGCTATTTTGGAATATATCACAAATAAAGATTTGAAGCTATTGAAAAAATCAATCAAGTTCAGTTCAGTCACTCAGTCATATCCGATGCTTTGTGACCCAATGGATTGCAGCACACCAGGCCTCCCTGTCCATCACCAACTCCCAGAGTTTACTCAAACTCATGTCCATTGAGCCAGTGATGCCATCCAACTATCTCATCTCTGTCGTCCCCTTCTCCTCCTGCCTTCAATCTTTCCCATCATCAGGATCTTTTCCAATGAGTCAGTTCTTCACATCAGGTGGCCAAAGTATTGGAGTTTCAACCTCAGCATCAGTCCTTCCAATGAATAGTCAGGACTGTTCTCCTTTAGGATGAACTGGTTGGAAATCCTTGCTGTCCAAGGGACTCTCAAGAGTCTTCTCCAACACCACAGTTCAAAACCATTAATTCTTCGGTACTCATCTTTCTTTAGAGTCCAACTCTCACATCCATACATGACTACTGGAAAAACCATAGCTTGGACTAGATGGATCTTTGTTGGCAAAGTAATGTCTCTGCTTTTTAATATGTTGTCTAGCTTGGTCATAAGCATCTTTTAATTTCATGGCTGCTATCACCATCTATAGTGATTTTGAAGCCTCCTAAAATAAATTCTGTCACTCTTTCCACTGTTTCCCCATTTACTTGCTGGGAAGTGATAGAACCAGATGCCATGATCTCAGTTTTTTGAATGTAGTTTTAAGCCAACTTTTTCACTCTCCTCTTTCAATTTCAAGAGGCTTTTTAGTTCTTCTTCAATTTCTGCCATAAGCGTGGCATCATCTGCATAACTGAGATTATTGGTATTTCTCCCAGCAATCTTGATTCCAGTTTGTGCTTCATCTAGCCAACGTTTCTCATGATGTACTCTGCATATAAGTTAAAAAGCAAGGTGACAATATGCAGCCTTGACATACTCCTTTCCCGATTTTAAACCAGTCTGTTTTTCCATGTCCAGTTCTAACTGTTGTTTCTTGATCTGCATACAGATTTCTCAGGAGGCAGGTCACATGGTCTGTTATTCTCATCTCTTGAAGACTTTTCCAGTTTGTGATCCACACAGTCAAAGATTTTGGCATAGTCAATAAAGCAGAAGTAAATATTTTTCTGGAGCTCTCTTGCTTTTTTGATGATCCAGCAGATGTTGGTAATTTGATCTCTGGTTCCTCTGCCTTTTCTAAATCCAGCTTGAACATCCAGAAGTTCACGGTTCACATACTGTTGAGCCTGACTTGGAGTATAAAAGATTCATTAGTCAAAGACATTTAGCAGCTTCAAGGTAAGAGTTATCTTTTAAAATGAAACAATGATAAAATATGTAAAGTCTAAAAGACAGTTCTAGAAATGACTAATAGAGAATCAACATTGCAAACATCTGCACCAGTCACATGAAAGAACTTTGAGAATGGAATATGTACTTGTTGGAATTGAAGCATATGTAATTTAGCCAAGTAGATGTTATGTGAGAAACAAAACTATTATAACTAAAAGCATATATATTATTTGCATAATTGAGCTCATAAAGAACCAAATTAAGGAAGACCAAAAATGAAGAAGAAACTGAAAGACAAGTACCTTAGCATCTCAGAGGCTGAAGTCTCCATGCAGAATTTAGAGTCCTAAATTTTAACCAGACAGAGAGGTAAAAGGAAAAACCATAGTGTGACGAAAAATCATGGGGTGCTCACA
This sequence comes from Antilocapra americana, assembly GCA_007570785.1. Lineage (NCBI taxonomy): Eukaryota > Metazoa > Chordata > Mammalia > Artiodactyla > Antilocapridae > Antilocapra > Antilocapra americana. The sequence continues at coordinate 13,145,496 of ML664163.1, read as the reverse complement.
TAATGCTAGAACACTCAAGTGCAACCCTCTTATCAAAGAAAAAACTACTTAATAAAATAAATTTTAAAATCCTACTTTTCAGCAACTGCTTACCAAGAAGGAATTCTCTCTTGAACCACACAGAAGGTGGACGAAACTGTACATCCTGAACATTTGATACAAAAATACCCTCTATAAGGGTTTGCATATACATTAACATATGTAAATAGCCACTTGAAATTTGCTTTATGATGCAGGGAACTCAAACAGGGCCTCTGTAATAACCTAGAGGGGTGGGAATTGGCAGGAGGTGGGAGGGAGACTCAAGAAAGAAGGGACATAGGTACACCTGTGGATAATTCATGTTGATGTATGACAGAAATGAAACCAGTATGTAAAGCAATCATCAATTAAAAATAAATATTAAAAATAAGTGAAAAAAATAATAAAACTAAAATATTTCCACATTGGAAATAATTGAAAGAAACTTTTGGAAGAATAGACTCTAATGTAAACACTCAAAATTCCTACCAATTAATATCTACAAAATATAAGTTCACATTAAATACAATGGCCAATTTGCATATGGAAGGCTGTTCAAATAATAGAATAGAGGTAGAGAGAAACAAAAGATACGGAAGAAAACTTACTTAATTGAAAGCGATTTTTAGATTTTAAAGGATAATCATTATACATGCTTATATATTTTTAATTGAAGGATAATTGCTTTACAGTGTTGTGTTGGTTTTTGCCATACAACAATAAGAATCAGTCATAAGTATACATCTATTCACTTCCACTTTGGCTCTCCCTCCCACCTTTCCCATCTCACCCTCTAGGTCATCACAGAGCACTAGGTTGAGCTCCCTATGTTTTATAGCAACTTTCCATTACCTATTAATTTTACACGTGGTAATATACATATTTTAATGCTACTCTCTCAATTTATCCCACGTTCTCCTTCCCCCACTATGTCCACAAGTCAATTCTCTTTCTCTGAACCCCTATTCCCACTCTGCAAATAGGTTCATCAGTACCATTTTTTTCTAGATTCCATATATATGTGTTAATGTTCAATATTTGTTTTTTAATGTTTCTGATTTACTTCACTCTGTGTAACAGGCTCTAGATTCATTTACATCAATTCAACTGACTCAAATTCAATCCTTTTTATGGTTGAGTAATATTCCATATAAATGTAATATTGTATATATGTACCATAATTTATTTACCCATCTGTTTGTTGATGATCTAGGTTACTTCTGTGTCTTAGTTATTATAAATAGTGCTGCAATGAATCCAGCTTGGAAAAGAATTAAAACTCTCACTCTGCAGATGACTTGACACTACAAAGAGAAAACCCTAAGAATACTACCAGAAAATGACTAGAGTTGATCAATATGAATTTAGCAAAATAACAAGACACAAGATTAATACCCAGAAATCCCTTGCATTCCTATACACTAACAATGAAAAAATCAGAAGGAAATTCAGGAAACAATCCCATTTACTGCAGCAACAAAAATATTAAAATACCTAGGAATAAACCTACTTAAACAGACAAAAGACCTATACACAGAAAACCATAAGACACTAATGAAAGAAATCAAAGATGACACAAACAGATGGAGAGATATATCACATACTTAGAGTGAAAGAATCAATATTGTGAGGATGTCTATACCACCTAAAGCAATCTACAGATTCAGTGTAGCTTCTGTCAAATTACCAGTGGCATTTTCACAGAACTAGAACAAAAAAAATTATATTGTGTATGCAAACACAAAAGATGCCAAATAGCAACATAAATCTTGAGAAAGAAAAATGGAGCTGTAGCAATGCCTGTATTTTTAATGAGAGATTCCATACCAGAAATACAATTCCAGTAATATCACATCAAAAAATTTAATATACCTTGTGAATTCCTTATTGTTATTGTTCAGTCTCTAAGTCATGTCTGACTCTTTGTAACCCCATGGACTGCAGCATTTGAGGCTTTCTTGGCCATCATTATCTCCTGGAGTTTGTCAAACTTATGTCCATTGAGTCAGTGATGCCATCCAACCATCTCATCCTCCCTTGCTGCCTTCTCTACCTGCCTTCAATCTTTCCCAGCATCAGGGTCTTTTCCACTGAGTCAGCTCTTCACATCAGGTGGCCAAACTGAATTCCTTACTATTCTGCTACTATGACCACCTACAATGTCAAGGCTTAGCTCGGTTAGAGGTCATTTTTATTGAAACTAACATCTTTTCTCATAATAAATGTTGTGTAACTATTCTTGCCTAACTCAAAGATAATATATTATATACATTGGTTTAAATATATATTTATAAAATACATATGTACATGCATATGTATCTAATGCTTTATATAATAAAAATTAATTTTAGTAAAATCACATAGCTCATTATGTGACTTGCTGGATCACATCAGTAAAATCATAGAGGATATTGAACAAGATGACAGGGTAGAAAGACCTTGAGTTCACCTCCTCTCAGGAGTACACCAAAATCACAATTGTTTGCATAACATCTATTGATGCAAAAGACCAGAACCTCCCAGAAAAAGATCTCCTGCTGCTAAAAGCATAAAGAAGGAATCCCAACAAGATGGGTGGGAGAGATGGACTCAAGATAAACTTAAATCCCAAATTCCCTAGCTGCAATCTCACAACTGAAGAATAAATATATTGAAGATGTTCTCCCACAAGAGTGAGAGTTCTGAGCTCCACATCAGGCTCCCCAGCCCAGGGAGCTGGGAATATGGGAATATGTACTGGGAATATGAATTTCTAGAGCATTTGGCTTTGAAGATCAGTGAGGCTTAATCTCGGGAGTCCCTCAGGACTGAGGAAAACAGAGACTTCATTCTTAAAAGATGCACACAAATCTCACAACCCAGGACAGAGTAGTTTGATAGGAGCATGAGTCAAACTTCTCTGTGGTCTTAGTGAGTCTCCTGAAGAGGCGGGACATGATTGTGACTCACTCTGGGAAAACAGATTCTGAAGGCAGCTATTCTTGGAAGCTCCTTCTACCATCTGGGCACTGGTGAAGATGGGTGCCATTGTGGAATCTTCCCTCTGGCACATTAGAGCCAAACCTGGCCCTACTCAATAGCTTGTAGTTGGGTAGTGCAGGGCTGGGACACCTCATGTCAGACAACTAACTGGGCAGGAACCCATTAATCAGTAGACAGGCTGCCTAAAGACTTCCTGAGCCCTGGACATTCCTCTCGACACAGCTCTGTCCTCTGGAGGGTGAGGACACAGCTCCAACACTTGTGGGCAGGCCCTGGTCCTACCCTCCAGGCAGTCTGCTCTTGCCTCTGGATCAGCCCCACCCACGAGGGGCACACATCAGAGGCAAGAAAACCACAGTGTCACAGCCTGTGGACCCACCTTGTCCAAAGCTGGCCAGATCCTGCCCTGGGTCCAGCTAGCAGGCAGATGCAAGCTTCAGAACAGCCTGGACCATTATACTGACCTTTGGAAGGAAGCACCACTTCCCCATCAGCAATTTGACTTCATCTCTGGGATTCTTGGGCCCTGCAGCCAGACTTTAAGACCTGGCTCTGACTGCTAACAGTCTGGCACTAAACCCAAGACATGGCTTCACCTACCAGTTGGCAGGCAGTAGCAGCAGAGTTTTCTGGACCTTAATTCCATCTACTAGTGAGAAAGCACTAGCCTCAGTGGCCACTTGGGTTTTGTTACCAGGCCCCACCAGCTGACAGTCAACCTAGCCTAACTTTGGACTGATAAGCCTAACAGATTATCCACATAGTTAGCCTGCAAACTAGCATTCTCAAAATATTCCCAAAAAGTTGTAGAGGAAGGAATACTTCTTAAATCATTCCATGAGGCCAGGATCACTTTAATACCAAAGCCAAAGATAACCCCATAGAATAGAATTATAGGCCAATATCACTGAGGAGTAAAGATGCAAATATCCTCCACAAAATATTAGCAAACTGAATAAAACAATACATTAAAAGTATCATGCACCATGACCCAGTGGGATTTTTTCCAAGGATGCAGAGCTTTTTAAATATCTGCAAATCAATCAAGGTGACACATTAACAATTGAAGAATAAAAACCATACACATCTCAATAAATGCAGAAAAGTTTTTGACAAAATTTTCAATCAATTTATGATAAAACTCCAGAATGTGGGCATATCTCAACATAATAAAGGCCATATATGACAAAAACAGAGCCAACATCTACTCAGTGGGGAAAAGCTGAAAGCATTTCCTCTAAGATCAAGTACAAGACAAGGATGCCCACTTTCACCACTTTTATTCAACCTAGTATTACATGTCTTAGCCAAAGCAATCATATAAGAAAAAGGAAACCACAAGGAGATATCACCTCACACTATTCAGAATGGCTATCATAAAAAAAAACACAAATAATAAATGTTGGTAAGGATGTGGAGAAAAAGGAACATTTGCACACTGTTGGAGAAAATGTAAAATGATGCAGCCATTGTGGAAAATATTTTGGGTGTTTCTCACTAAACTAAAAATTGAGCTATCATATAACCCAGCAATTCCACTCCTGGTTACGTAAGTGAGTGAAAGTCGCTCAGTCATGTCTGACTCTTTGCAGCCCCAAAGACTGTACAGTCCATAGAATTCTCCAGGCCGGAATACTGGAGTGGGTAGCCTTTCCCTTCTCCAAAGGATCTTCCCAACTCCTGGGTATATACATACATATACATACATATATATATATATATACACATATATATATATATAAAGGAAAAAAATGATTAGAAAAGATACATGAAATTGCAGCTTAATAGCAGCATTATTTACAATTGCCAAGATATGGATGCAACCTAAGTGTTCATCAACAGATGGATAGATAAAGATGTGGTACATATATACAATGCAAAACTACTCAGTTATTAAAAAACACAATTTTGCCATTTGCAACAACATGTATGGGCTTGGAGGCTATTACAGTAAGTGAAGTAAATCAGAGATAGAAAGAGAAGTATTGTTTGATATCACTTACACAGATGATTATTTCAATGTATCATCAAATAAATACCTAATAATTTCATTTCCTTTTTACTTTGAATTTTATAGAAAATAAGAATTTGAGTGTTTACTATACTATAGCCACTTTGCTATTGTACTTGGTTGTGAAACCCTCCTTTGATTTGTTAATATGCCAAACACTAAGACATTTTAGACAGAAAAGCACAGCACCAGTTTATGTTACTGAAAACTATTAAAAAACAAAGATAGCAGTTATCATTACTCAAGAATTTCTGGCCAAATAACTTTGAAAGTATATGTCAAATGCCACTAACTAAACTGTAACATTTTCATTGAAAATTGATATATCTTAATCTCAATCATTTTAGATGATATAAATAGACAAATGCAATATATATTAATCATTCTGTTTCACAAATATTTTCATTAAATACAAAAATATCTACCTTTTAAGCTCAGAGTCAGTTTAATTACTTATTTTGAAATATTTTATGTTCACTAAAACATAGCTAAAGAAAAAATCTCCTTGCATCTCCTTGCCAGGAATAGCCATGTAACAAATAATTATCTAATTTCTTTAAAATATCAGCTAGAGAGGAATATGTTCATTACTCAAGTAGCAACTTTATAGTTTAGAATCCACTAAAGCTAAAACACACAGTTCATTAATTCAGCCAACTAGACAGTTTCCTAGAAGTTGAAAATACAAATGCAAAAAAATAATAGTTGGCTCATGCAAGATCAGAGTTTACAGTGTAGCAGAAAAATAGAGAAATACAAATTAATATCCTCTAAATAAAATGTTTTATTCTTTGTTGTGACAAAAGCTACCAATAAAATCATATTGGTACATAAAACAGTTATGAACAGATAATGCAGCACTGGATAATTTTTGTAAAAGTTAGAATAAGACACATTTTTATTATAGAGAGTAAAATAAGTTTTTTGTTTTAACACACAAGTGCATATAAACTGGGCTTCCCTGGTGGCTCAGATGGTAAAGAATCTGCCTGCAATGCAACAGATCCAGCTTCAATCCCTGGGCTGGGAAGATAAGGAATGAATGGAAGAAATGTGATACTTTAAATAATATATGTATATGTAGATTATGTTTTTAGAAATATCGTAAGTATTTAAATTTATATTTTTGGTATATCAAATGACTAATCCTTAATTTTCAATTCAGTTTACTCATTCATTCATGCAAAGCTATTGATTATGTCCAAAATTTGTCTGACAGTATATCTTTTGAACAAAACAATATATGAAATCAAATGGAAACTTTATAATTGGGGATATGCAAATACTTTTGTAAAGGGAGACAGGAGTGGATGTTTGAAAGTGGAAAGAAATAAAAGACAGGCTTTTATATTGATCTGATCATAATGAATTATTTGTGTAATTCTGAGAGTTGGAAATTTATCCTGAAGATGCTAACAAGAAATTAAGAAACTTTATTAAGAGTTTGACATGATAACATTTTTATTTCAGAAATATAGTTATCAGCTAGACAGAGAATAGAGAGGATGAAGGAGAATGAATATTGGGGAAACACCCTTTTTCCATGTACATGATTTTAGGAAATGGAAACAAAACATTCAAAACCAGTAAGAGGAAAAGAAAGAGAAATATATAATAGCAGTAGTACAGGAGAATCTAAATTCTGTCCCTATTATTTCTAGAAATTATAGCTACTGTTCTATCAGATTTTAAATATGGCTATTCATTGGTTTTAATTACCAGGTATATAATTAGATTCCATATATCAAATCTAAAATGCTATAACTTAAATACTAAATCATGATATTGCAATATTATTTATGAAAAATAAACAAATTATTAGCTTAATTATTAGAAAGGCTAAATTACCATTGATTATAGGATGGATTCATTTTGCAGTTAAAATGAGAAAAAAGTGCATCTTAAAATTGAAAATGTTAATTATTTCATAATCTGAGTTCAGATCTTTTGAAAAAAAATTTTGATTTTATAAACCTCATTTGAAAAAACACATACACCAATATTTGGAATTAACAAAAGATGTTACTAGTTTGGGGTAGATCCATGGAATTTTCAGATACTGAAATGTTCAGGGTGAGCCTTCCATAAATAAGAGAGGTGGAGTAGAATCCCTTTGCTTGCTCCACATCATGGAGAAGCAGGGGTGGTTCTGCCAATTACTACCACCTCTATTTGTCAAAGGAAATTAAATCCTTAAGTTCTTCCATTTATCATTTAAAACATCTTTATCGCCTTATCGTTCCACTAATTTTGCCCAGTCATTTTCACCTTTGAGGTCACATACTTGTGTTTATGGGCGCTGAGACATTCATACAGCCATCTCTCAAAAGTGAAAGTGAAATTTGCTCAGCCGTGTCCAACTCTTTGTGACTCCATGAATTACACAGTCCAGAGAATTATCTAGGCCAGAATACTGGAGTGGGTAGCCTTTCCCTTCTCCAGGAGATTTTCCAAACCCAGGGATCGAACCCAGATCGCCCACAAAACGCCCATTGAAAAATAATGAATTATGATTCCTAGAGTTTTCCACTAATTAATGAAGCACATTTAAATTCAGTAAACATTCAAATTAAGAAGTCTCAAACTTTTCAGGATATCTATGTAAATTTGTGTCTTAGCCATTTCAAATTCTTTGTGGAATACAGTAAAAGTAAAAAGAGATGAAAAGAGCATCTAAAATATAAACTTCAAATTTTAATAGCTACTCTCACTTTCCTCAGCCTCTTTCAAATATCATAAGATAGCAATAAGCAAATAATAGGATTTTCAATAGGATGCAGATACTTGGGGGAAATGATGAGCTAATTGGCAAGTGACTTTTGGGGAAACTATTTATAGTTGCTATAAAATTCTCAAACTTTTTCTTATAATGATTTGGCAAAATAAGATATTTAGTATCATAAACAATAAAAATTCTGTGAATTAATATCTTGATTATTTCTAGGAATATAACTATATCCATTATATCTCTTTTAGCTTTAATGCAATAGACATTTACAAAATTATATCTTTCAAATGACCTATTCAAGGTCTTCAAATCATTCTGATGTTCATAACGATGCCTTTAAAGTTTCTTTCTCTGGTTAGACTATACATTTTCTCTCAGACCACAATTTCCTGCCATTTATCCCAGTATTTACAGTTATCTGTTTAGATTCATGTGTAATTATAGGAATTTTGAGAGTGGAAAACATCATTGATCCCATTCTTTCATCTGTGTGAAGACCTAACAGTTTCATATTAATTTATTTTCATAGTATCTCATTTCAGACTGGATCCCACAATATATTTTACTTTAACTTTGAGCAGCAAAATAGACCACTGATGAAAAAGGATTCATCCAATTACTATGAGCAAAGTAGCTTTAACTTCCTTTAGATATCCGCTAGCAAGATATAAAATGACACTTCCCGGACACATCAGTAGCACAATAGGGTTCTTATTGATTTTCATATCATGTTCTTCAGTCTGAGATGGCTCTCTTGAGGACTTCACTTCCCAGCAGGAAAAAATTGCCTTTTCTACGTTTGAATTCTCAGGTCTATTAATGCATCCCTAGCTGGAGACAGTGTCATTTTAGTTCTATTTCTTTGTAGTTGATGTGTCTACACCTTGCTATTGTAGTGCCCTAATGGATCCTAGGGTTGTAGGTTAAAGTATGAAAACAAAAAATGAAATTGCTTAGCCTGTGAATCAATAAAAAAGACTCAACATTTTTTCTAAGTATAAAATGTTCAACCAATGAAGTGTGATAAGTGCATTCAACCTTGTATCTATACTAAACTATAAATTGAATATTTCTAACTCTCAGTATTTATATACTCAAAATTAAGATAAATGGCTACTATTATTAATGTACAATATCTTGATCAAGCATCCAAACCAAAGTTCATTTGCTATGTTGCCTAAAAGGCTGTATTATAATTTTTATAAAAGTTATCTCTGAATGACATTGCATGCCCTTCTATAGTCATCCGTCCTAAATGATTTAATTTAAAATTCTGTGGAATAAAAGCACAAATGAGAACGATCTTCATCTTTTAATTTGGTCCCCCTAAAATCATTTATTTCACACTAAAAAATGACTTTCAGCAATCATTATATAATAAAAAGTAAATTGCTGTTTGAGACTAATTGAGATAAAATATACAGAATAAAAATAGCAGTATAGTAATTCCAATTATGAACAAAATATTTTTATCTATTCTCTTCAAAATTATTTTTGGTATTTGAACATTTTACAGATTTTTGCATATTTATCATCTAGTAATTTATTTTATTATACAACAACTAACTTCTATTTAATGATTCATTGTATAACCACTCTATCCCTAGAAATGACCCACAAATTGTCACCAGAAATTAAGCCAAAACTTTCCAGAAAATCTATTTTTTAGCCAATTCAAGTTCAATGGTATCTTTTTTTCCTGGAACAGTTTTTAAAACACAAATTCAACAAATTTTGTATCTGTTTCTTCCATTTAACTCTTTTCATTAATAGCCTATTTTTAAACTAAACTTAATTATTTGCCTTAGACAAAATGATATATATATCTCCTCAGTAGTGTGGAATAAATTTCATTGTTATGATTTTATAAACAATTTGTCTATGGTCCTTTACAGTAATAATCATATGACTCATATTGCCTTTTAATTACCATATCTTCAATGACTCTCATAACAAACTTCCTCAAAAGAGTGGTAATAAATATTTTGAAGTTTTTTTTTATTGTGTCAGTGGGTGAAACAACAATTTACTATCACACTGGCCACTCAAAACACTTGAAATATTATAGATGATTTTATAAACTGACATTCCCAAGCAACGTCTATTTTGCAAAGGATAATCTTTTATCAATTGCTAATTATTATTTGATTTTCACAGCTATTTTTAATTGTGGCATTATAAAACTTGGGGAGATGTATATGTATACATATATACACACATATATAGGTGTTAGATAAAATATTTAAAATATGTTATGCATTTTTAACCTGGTGGGTTATGGTCCACCAGGGTCACACAGAGTCAGACACGACTGAAGCAACTTAGCATACACGTACATGCATTCTTAAAAATAGAATCTAAAGACTCTAGTAAAAGCATATAAGTGCTATTACTATTAATGTTTTAGCAAAAATATGAGGGAAGAAAATTTGTCCCTCTGAACATTACTTAACAGTAAAAAAAAAAATTAACAAGGATAAAATTTTAAGCAAGGACTCAAGGTCTTTACAAAGTAGAGTACAGAAAAGAATGCAATGCAGTAAAACTGTTGTATCGAACTGTTGATAGTGCCAACTGCCCCAAATCAGTGAATCCAAACCTTGACCAGTTGGGCAAAATCCACAGAGCAATGAATGCTATTCATTTCTGTGCTCTGTCATGCAAAACAGAAATTTCAATATGCTCTACAGTATGTTTCTCTTTGAAAAATGACACTAACACACAAAGAATAAACAATGCTGATGACATACATAAGAGGAAGTAAAGAATTCAGAAAATGTGATGGTACTTAATAATTTTGTCTCACACAAAAAGTGGAATGTGAAATTTGGGGGAAGTTCAAATAGAATATCTAAGTTAAATACGGCTATATTCCTCTCTTTTTTGGAAAATCAGGACATTGGGAGAGTATTATTTTTTGTGGCAATTTATCAGGAAAACTTTAATCGATAATGTCAATCACAAATTTGAAATTTTTCAAAGTTTGCATGATCCCATTTAATGGAAAGCAGTAATAATTATAAAGTAATGCCTCTATTGTGCTTTTATCAGTCATGGGTAATCATCTTCACCAATTTTATTGAAGCATAATTGACAAATATAAATTGTACATATTTAAGGTGTACAGCTTGATGTTTGGATGTACATATACACTGTGTAACAATGAATCCACAATCAAACTAATTAACAGATCCATCACCTCCTACAATTATTGCTTTCTTTTCATTTCCCTTTCTCTCTCTCTTTTTTGTGATAAGAACCCTTGAACTCTTTCTTAGTAAAATTCAAGTTCAGATGTCCCTCCATATCCTCAAAGAACTAGTTTCAAGATCCCTATGGATACCAAAATTCTGGGATGCTTAAGTCTCTTACACAAAATGGTGTAGTATAGTTGACCCTTCATATTATACTGTTCTGCATGCCAACTATACACAATAGAGTACCGTTAAATATGGTCACATTGCTGTTCATTAGATCCCCAGAATTTATTAACTTTGTAAAACTGAAACTATGTACTTCTTGACAAACATCTTCTCATCCCCCCACCCACTCCTAGTCCCTGACAATCATACTTTCTGCATCTGTGAGGCTGACTATTTTAGATTTGACACATAATTGAGATCATGGGTATTTATCTTTCCCTGTTTAGCTTATTTCACTTGGCATAATGTTCTCTAACTTAATCTATGTTGAAAGTGGCAGGATTCCTATCTTTTTAAGGTTGAATAGTAGTCCACATTTTCTTTGTTCATTTATCAGATAATGGATATTAAAGTCATCCCCATATTTGGGATACTGTGAATAAAGCTGTAATGAATATGGGAATGAATATATCTCTCTTATGTACTCATTTAATTTCCTTTAGCTATATACCCAGAAGTAGGATTGCTGGATCATATGATAGCTTTAGATTTTTGGGGAACCTCCCTACTGTTTTTCATTATGACTGTACCAATTTACCTTCCCATCAATAGTGTTCAAATATTCCAATATCTCCAAATCTTTGCCAGCACTTCTTTTGTCTCTTTCACAATAGTCATTCTATTAATAGCAGTTGTGAGGTGATATCTCATTGTAGTTTTTATTTGCTTTATTAGTAAAAGGAAATGAAGATTAAGTTGTGCATATCACAAAAGGATAAACAGTTTTAGAAGTAAATTATATTTAAAATTTTTCTTTTAATAATAACTTGATAACTCTTTACAGTGTGTATTAAAATACACTACCAGAGAGACGAGCCTCTGAGGAAAGACCTAAACCCACAACTGAATACCACAGTCAGAAAACAAAGAAATCACTCTAAATTTATCCATGTTTTCCTTACTAAAAATAGACTGAAAATTTTCAAGTCTTCTTGAGTTTCAAGTTAAATAGGTAAGTTAGAGTGTTTTAGAGTGGTAAAGAATCTGCACAAATGCAGGAGACCCATGTTCGATCCCTGGGTCCAGAAGATCTCCTGGAGAAGTAAATGGCAATCCACTCCAGTATTCTTCCCTGGAGAATTTCGTGGACAGAGGAGCCTGGAAGATTACAGTCCATAGTGTCACAAAGAGTCAGACACAACTGAGCAACTAACATACACAGAGAGAAAAATAAACTACTCATGTCTTCATAACTGGAGATAGCTTTGCAACTTGGAGCAAAGTGCCTGCGGAAGTTCACCTCTTCTCCCACAGAAAGTATTATCATACTTGATTATTGCTTGTCAAAGATATGGTTCCCAGACCCTTGAATATTCATTTCTGTATCATAAAATTGGTAAGAGGCTTACAGCTTTTATAAAAAAGATTTATGTACATTTCAAACAGAGAAAAAGCTCATAATTAGAAGTTCTCTAAAGCAAATACTCATGGAATAGAGAGTAGGAGGAGTCTCTTCCCTTATTTTCAACATGGGATTTTTTTTTCTTTGATTTGTATTTACATACCCTTAAAGAATGATCTATATGGGATTAATTCACAAGCATTAACCAACATAAGATCCCATAACAATAAACAATTTGCAAGCTGTCAGTTCTGTTATTTTATCTATACTTTTGCTTCTTATACTATTTATACATCTTATACTTCTGGCTACTTTTAATAATAAATAAAACTGTTAGAATAACTGTTATTAAAAATAAGACAAAAGAGAGCATGTAGAGATATTGGATCACTTATGTACTGTTGGTGGGAATGTAAATTGGTACAGCCACTATGGAAAATAGTACGTAGCTTCCTCATAATGTTAAAATTAAACTATCAAACAATCCAGCAATTCAATGCTTGGGTATTTATCCAGAAGATGAAATCAGTATTTCAAAGAGTTATATGCATGCCTATGTTCAGTGAAGCATTATTCATACTAGCCAAGACATGGAAATAACTTAAACATTCATCCAAAGATGAATGGACAAAGAAAATGCAGTATATCCAAGTGCTGTGCTGTGCTTAATCATTCAGTTGCATCCAACTCTTTATGATCCTGTGGACTGTAGCCTGTCAGGCACCTCGTCCATGGATTCTCCAGGCAAGAAGACTGGAGTGGGTTGCCATGTCCTCCTCCAGGGGATTTTTCCAACCCAGGGATCAAAGAGGGGTATCTTGCATTACAGGTGGATTCTTTACCAGCTGAGCTACCAGAGAAGCCCAGTATATCCATATATACAATCAGATGTTATTCAGCACTTAAAAAGAGCGACATCCTCCACTTGCAACAACATGGATGAAACTGCACAACATCATGCAGAGTGAAATAAGCCAGTCTCAGAAGGACAAGAATTGTGTGATTTCATTTATATATGGAATATAAAACAGTGAAACGCAGATGTAGAGAGTAGAATGACGCTGCCAGGGCCAAGGGGAAGAGGAAATAGGGAACTGTTCAATAGGTATAAAGTCTTTGATTATGCCAGACGACGTTCTATACATACACTATACAACATAGTGTCTATAATTGACAACACAATATTGTGCACTTAAAAATTTGTTAAGCAGATATATGTCATGCTTAGCATTCTCACCTCACATAAAAATAATGGATACAACGAAACTTTTGGATGTGATGGGTGTGTTTATTACCTTGATTGCAGTGAGGCTTTCGCTAGTGTATGCATATACTCAAACTAATTAAACCACATGCATTAAACATGCAATTTTTGGTATATTAATCATACCTCCACTAAGCTATTTTTTAAAGGGGAAAATTACATAAGCCTGCATTTTTTACATTCTTGTAAAAGAACACTACACAAAGATTATGTGCTCTCTATAAAATTTTTATTTCTCAAGACCTTTAAAAACTGAACATTGTGTTTCAAGATCATTAACACTTATATGCAACTATTAAAATATACTGGCTTTCTACATGACTCAGTGGTAAAGAATCCACTTACCAATGGAAGAGACACAAGAAACACAAGTTTGATCCCTGTGTCTGGAAGATCCTCTGGAGGAGAAACGAAAACTCACCTCAGTGTTCTTGTCTGGAGAATCCCATGGACAGAAGGGCCTGGTGAGACACAGTTCATGGGATCACAAAAAGTTGGATATGACTGAGCACATATGCAAGTTACAATATGCCACATTTTGCGTGCAATCATAAATCTATGTTTACTGTTATGTTTCCTTGTTATTCTGTTTTAAATAAATCTGAATCTTAATTTCAGTCTTTCACGTCTGATTTGTCACTAAAATCTGCACCTAGTTTGTTATACTTGTTGGAAATAATGATCACTTATGAATACATATTATTTGAGCATATGCATGCATAAAAATTAAAATATATGCTCTAGTTAAGATCACCTAGTGGGGAAGCTTGTTTCTATTGTTGCTAACATTTGAAAAGTTCACTAAAATATAACTTTATACTGAATTCAGTAACATTGATGCCATCATTCAAATAAAAAGATTAACACCTTCCAGCATCATCTATAAATAAGAAAATTCTATATACAATAAAGAAAACATATTAGCCAATCACGCATGACTAAGTTTTTTTTAATAATATTATAAAAGTGGTACAAGAGGCTTCCCTCCTGCTCAGTGATAAAGAATCTGCCTGCTCATGCAGGAGACACTGGTTCAATCCCTGAATCCAGGAAGATCCCACGTGCTGTGGAGAAACTAAGCCCATGCATGACAGCTATTGAGCCTGTGCTCTAGAGTCTGATGTGAGCCACAGTTACTGAAGCCTATGAGCCTCAGAGCCCATGCTCAGCAACAAGAGAAGAGGCCACAAAAGGAAGCTCACACACCACAACTGGAGAGTAGGCACCACTTGCCACAATTAGAGAAAACCCTGTGCAGTAACAAAGACCTAGCACAGCCAAGAATAAATAAATAAATAAAATTATAAAAAATCAAACTATATTTTCAAAAAAATTGGTACAAATATTATAAAACTAGCTATCTATATAAATTTAACTTGTCAACAAAGAAATTTTCATTAATAAATTCCATATGCTTTCCCTAATTTTAGTTAATTCAAAATATTTACATATATGTGAATTTAACTAGAAAAGTAAAAAATATTTATTATACAAATTTAAGCTCATATTTTAATTATGTATGATATAGTATCAAACTATTTCAGAAAAGGTCAAATTTATATATCTTATTTATCAAATGCCTACTTTTAATGCTTATATTTTACTGTTATTCATCAAACTCTGGAGAAGGCAATGGCAACCCACTCCAGTACTCTTGCCTGGAAAATCCCATGGACAGAGGAGCCTAGTGGGCTGCCGTCCATGTGGTCATGAAGAGTTGGACATGACAGAGTGACTTCACTTTCACTTTTTACTTTCATGCAGTGGAGAAGGAAATGGCAACCCATGCAGTGTTCTTGCCGAGAGAATCCCAGGGACAGGGGAGGCTGATGGGCTGCCATCTATGGGGTCGCACAGGGTCATATACGACTGAAGCGACTTAACAGCAGCAGCAGTAGCATCAACCTCTGTTAATGCATGTGGATGGGCATAATTATTACTACTCTATAGACTCAATATAACAAAGGTTATTTTCCTTGTCATTATTAATCCAGGCACATAGGAGCAGTGGCAATCAAATATAAATTTTTTCTAGGCAAGGCTGCACCAGAGAAATGGTAGCAAATATTGGAAGGCTGAATGCAGTATGTTTTTTTTTTCCAGATTTGATGATTAACTATGTTCAGAGACCATGGTATAATATAATTTTAGCTAGAGGCCCAGTAGTGTATCACAGAGTTCAGATTTGACCTTATCAAAAGTTTCTCAGTGACTAGTTCAAAATTATGGAAAGTATATCCAAGTTAAAGTTGATATAAACTGTTCAGAGATAAAATATCAAGTGAGCCTTTACATTATTATTCATGCATACATGCACACAAATAATATAATGATACAACTATATATATATATATATATATATGTATATATGTATGTTAGAATATAACTATATCTTATATCACTATAAGAAAGTAAAGGGAATAACCTGATAATGATAATGAAGACCAATTTTGATAAACATAAAGCATTCTAGTTAGTAAAAAATCAGCTGCAGAACATGAAAGATATCTAAATTGAAAGCCGTTCCTACCAATATCACCTTAGGTTCACAGATCAGAAAATCACAGTGGCTACAAAAGAGAATACCTGATTGGAGCAAAACTGATTAAAGCAGAAACTAAAGAATGCAGTAGTTAATGAAGCTGTTGTGTTTGCTGGTTGTGAGCAACATTGGGAGACTTAGCTTAACTTCTAGGGAGCAAATTTCAGGCAGGGTTTTAAGAAATAGTAACCCACACAGGGAAGTTGCACTAAAATATATAAAGTGAAGATACCTCATAAAATGAGGATTGCTTAAGGAAGCTTGCCTTAGACTCAAGAAAATGAAAAATATACGATCATAAAACTTTTTCAAATACATGAAAGTTTAACACAGGCTTCAAAAAAGTATATGTAACTGCAACAAATGAATACAAATAAAAGGCAGGTTGATTATGACTGAACACATTGAATATAACTCTATTATTAGTTCAGTTTCTGTAAGACAAGGAGCTAGCATCTCCACTCACAGGTCTTAAGACTTCTAGAACATGGTATCAGTTCTCTTGCAAGTAAAAAATATTTTCTCATGTGATTGATATTGACCTGTAGATGGGTCTGTAAGTGATATGACCTGTAGATCTTTATGACTAACACAACACTGCATATTTTTAATACACAATAGTCATTGAGTATTACTAATTCTTAGAAGAAATATACATTTTAATGTTTTCTGAATGGGATTACAACTTTGTTCTAGACAATGAATTTGATATGATGTGTATTTATTTACTGGGGAGGGGGTGTTCTTGATATAATTGGAAGCAAGTTGATTTGATATATTTCTCAGACTTCTCATTTTGCTTTCAGCAATATAAAGGAGTTTGGAAAAACCTACAAAAAAGACATTTTTCATATTGGATTGTTATATATTTCACATTTTCCAAATTTTTATTATAGCAAAATATTTAAGATTGAACTATTAATTATACCTCAATATAGCTGTTTTTAAAAAGAGAAAAAAATAGTGTAGGCACAAAGTATGTGCTATTCTTTTTTACAAATGAATGAAATGTGACTGTAATATCTTGTAAATCTCTACATGGGAGAGTATAAATCTATAAAATATGTGTATGTCTGTGTGTATGTTTAATGTACACTCTTATATCATAAAATTATGCTGTGCAAATGGTTGATAATAACAAACTAACTGCCTCAAGAATGTTAAAACTAGCTATCCTGCTTTCCTATGGTACAATGACAGGGCTATTTGTAAATAGCTTCTCAATGGAAGAGGCTTGTCTCTTTTAAATTCCCTCAGCACTGACAAAGGAGTGGAGCTAGAAATAAGAAGGATATCTTCATTTTGTATCTTCCTTGATAGTTCTAGGAAATGATGTAGTTGTACTGGTTAGAAATTTTAATAAAATGGGGGTTGGAGAAAGACATCAGTTGAAATTCCAGCTTCAACTTTCTAAAATTGTACTGGGACACACACAGTTTATGGGGATTTCTTTATGTTTTGCGTTATAACCACTTGGTTTATAAACAATATGCTACTGGAGAAGAGTGGAAAAATAACTCCAGAAAGAATGAAGAGACAGAGCCAAAGCAAAAACAACATGCAATTGTGGATTTGACTTGTGATAAAAGTGAAGTCCAATGCTGTAAAGAGCAATACTGCATAGGAATCTGGAATGTTAGGTCCATGAATCAAGGCAAGTTGGAAGTGGTCAAACAGGAGATGGCAAGAGTGAATATCAACATTTTAGGAATCAGCAAACTAAAATGGACTGGAATGGGTAAATTAACTTAGATGACCATTATATCTACTACTGTGGGCAACAATCCCTTAGAAGAACTGGAATAGTCATCATAATCAACAAAAGAGTCTGAAATTCAGTAGTTGCAATCTCAAAAATAACAGAATGATCTCTGTTCGTTTCCAAGGCAAACCGTTCAATATCACAGTAACCCAAGTCTATTTACCAACAAGTAATGCTGAAATAGTTGAAGTTGAACAGTTCTATGAAGACCTATAAGACCTTCTAAAACTAACACCCAAAAAAGATGTCCTCTTCATTACAGGGAACTGGAATGCAAAAGCAGGAAGTCAAGAGATACCTAGAGAACCAGGGAAATTTGGGCTTGGAGTACAGAATGAAGCAGAGCAAAGGCTAACAGAGTTTTGCCAAGAAAATGCACTGATGACAGCATTTTCCCTCTTCCAACATCACAAGGGAAAACTCTACACATGGAAATCACCAGATAGTCAATACCAAAATCAAATTGATTATACTCTTTGCAGCCAAAGATGGAGAAGCTCTATACAGTCATCAAAAACAAGACAGGAGCTGACAGTGGCTCATATCATGAATTCCTTATTGCCAAATTCAGACTAAGAAGAAAGTAGGGAAAACCACTAGACTATTCAGACATGATCTAAATCAAATCCCTTATGATTATACAGTGGAAGTGCCAAATAGATACAAGAGATTAGATCCAATAGAGTGACTGAAGAACTATGGACAGAGGTCCATGGCATTGTACAGGAGGCAGTCATCAAGACCATCCCAAAGAAAAAGAAATGCAAGAAGGAAAAAAGATTGTCTGAGGAGGCCTTGCAAATAACTGAGAAATGAAGAGAAGCTAAAAGCAAAGAAGAAAAGGAAAGATATACCCATTTGAATGCAGAGTTCCAAAGAATAGCAAGGAGAGATAAGAAAGCCATCCTCAGTGATCAGTGCTAAGAAATAGGACAAACCAATACAATAAGAAAGACTAGAGGTCTCTTCAATAAAATTAGAGATAACAAGTAAATATATCATGCAAACAGGAGCACAATAAAGGACAGAAATTGTATGGACCTAAAAGAAGCAGAAGATATTAAGAAGAGGTAGCAAGAATACACAGAAGTACTACCAAAAAAAGTTATGAATGACCCAGATACCTACGATGGTATGATCACTCACCTAGAGGCAGATTCTGGAATGCAAAGTCAAGTGGGCCTTAGGAAGCATCACTATAAACAAAGCTAGTGGAGGTGATGGAATTCCAGTTGAGCTATTTCAAATCTTAAAACATGATGCTGTGAAAGTGCTACACTCAATATACCAACAAATTTGGAAAACTCTGCAATGGCCACAGGACTGGTAAAGATCAGTTTTCATTCCAATCCCCAAAAAAACGCAATGCCAAAGAATGTTCAAATCACAGCACAATTGCACTCATCTCACATGCTAGTAAGTAATGCTCAAAATTCTCCAAACCAGGCTTCAGCAGTACATGAACCATGAACTTCCAGATGTTGAAGCTGGATTTACAAAAGGCAGAGGAACCAGAGATCAAATTGCCAACATCCACTGGATCATTGAAAAGGTAATAGAGTTACAGAAAAACGTCTATTTCTGCTTTGTTGACTATGCCAAAGCCTTTGATTCTGTGAATCACAACAAACTGTGGAAAATTCTACAAGTGATGGGAACACTAGACCACCTGACCTGCCTCATGAGAAATCTGTACTCACGTCAAGAAGCAACAGTTAGAACTGAACACGGAAGAACAGATTGATTCAAAATTGGAAAAGGAATACATCAAGGCTGTATATTGGCACCGTGCTTATTTAACTTATATGCAGAGTACATAATGAGCAACGCAGGGCTGGATGAAGCACATTATGGAATCAAGATTGCCTGGAGAAATATCAATAACCTCAGATACACAATGACATAATGTTAAGAAAGAAAATGAAGAAGAACTAAAGAGCCTCTTGATGAAAGCGAAAAAGTTGGCTTAAAACTCAGCATTCAGAAAACTAAGATTATAGCATCTTGTCCCATTGCTTCATGGCAAATAGAAGGGGAAACAGTGGAAACAGTGATAGACTATTTTCTTGGGCTCCAAAATCAGTGCAGATGGTGACTGCAGCCATGAAATTAAAAGCAATTAGTATAAATATTGAATAAGACCATACCCATATCATCTAAACTTTGGTTATAGTAACTTGCCAAATTATAAAGCCATTCCATTATATTATCTCATAATGTGTGGTTCTTTATTTCACACACACACAAACACATATACCACCACCACTACCAGCAGTACCCAAAGGTATAAAAAAGTAAAACCAGCCCTTGTATTCAAAGTTCTATATTTCCAAGAGTGTTAACTCTGTTAAAATTGAGGGAACAATTTGAAACTCAACATGAAAAACTGTCATTTTTGTTACAGAAAATCTCTCATCTTGAGGCTATTAAGTGAGGAAAGAATTCCCTGCTGCATGAAGTGCAGAGGAAGAACAAGTGAAAAATAATAATTGTATTAGAAGTCTTTATTATTTTCATAAAATATTATCTATTTGAATAGTATGATTATAGTAAATGAAAAGATTAATTATAAAAGATGACATTGATGAATTAATCCCAAACAGTGTCATTAAGTATCTTGTGAGTTAAAGTTTTACAACTTCACCATCAGAATTGTTAGAAAAGATGTATTTTAAGTAAAGCAATAAAATTTATATTCAGTTCAATCACTCAGTCATGTCTGACTTTTGTGACCCATGAATCGCAGCACATCAGGCCTCCCTGTCCATCACCAACTCCCAGAGTCTACCCAAACACATGTTCATCAAGTCAGTGATGCCAACCAGCCATCTCATCCTCTGTCGTCCCCTTCTCCTGCTGCCCCCAATCCCTCCCAGCATCAGGGTCTTTTCCAATGAGTCAACTTTTCGTATGAGGTGGCCAAAGTATTGGAGTTTTAGCTTCAACATCAGTCCTTCCAATGAACACCCAGGACTGATCTCCTTTAGGATGCACTGGTTGGATCTTCTTGCAGTCCAAGGAACTCTCAAGAGTCTTCTCCAACACCACAGTTCAAAAGCATCAATTCTTCGGCACTCAGTTTTCTTCACTGTCCAACTCTCCATCAATACATAACTACTGGAATAACTATAGCCTTGACTAGACAGACCTATGGTGGCAAAGTAATGTCTCTGCTTTTCAATATGCTATCCAGGTTCGTCATAACCTTCCTTCCAAGGAGTAGCGTCTTTTAATTTCATGGCTGCAATCACCATCTGCAGTGATTTTGAAGCCCCCCAAAATAAAATCTCTCACTGTTTCCCCATCTATCTGCCATAAAGTGATGGGACCAGACGCCATGATCTTAGTTTTCTGAATGTTTAAGCCATCTTTTTCACTCTCCTCTTTCACTTTCATCAAGAGGCTCTTTAGTTCTTCACTTTCTGCCTTAAGAGTCGTATCATCTGCATATCTGAGGTTATTGATATTTCTCCCAGCAATCTTGATTCTAACTTGTGCTTCATCCAGCCCAGCATTGCTCATGATGTACTCTGCATATAAGTTAAATAAGCACGGTGCCAATATACAGCCTTGATGTCCTCCTTTTCCTATTTGTAACCAGTCTATTGTTCCAAGCCCAGTTAAACTGTTGCTTCCTGACATGCATTCAGATTTCTCAGGAGCCAGGTCATGTGGTCTGGTATTCCCATCTCTTTAAGAATTTTCCACAGTTTGTTGTGATCCACAGAGTCAAAGGCTTTGGCATAGTCAATAAAGCAGAAATAGATGTTTTTCTGGAACTCTCTTACCTTTGCAATGATCCATCGGATGTTGGCATTTTGATCTCTGGTTCCTCTGCTTTTTCTAAATCCAACTAGAACATGTGGAATTTGCGGTTCATCTGTTGCTGAAGCCTGGCTTGGAGAATTTTGAGCATTACTTTACTAGTATGTGAGATGAGTGCAAATGTGCGGTAGTTTGAGCATTCTTTGGCATTGCCTTTCTTTAGACTATAATCTGTAAAAACATTGAATTATTATGTTGTAAAACTGCAATTAATGTATTTGATAATATTGTTAAATAAACAGAAACAACAAGAGCACAACAAAAACCCTTAACTGCTGAAGGATATGATATCTGAACACAAAGTGTGCAGTCTATTCATGGTGGTGGAAAGCAAGTTTAATTCCTAATTTCACAGGATCTCTTATTTTAAACACTTAAACTTTGGGAGGATGTGAGACCCTAAAATTCAGGGTAAGGTCATATGGGATGCATCAGTTGAAGCTGGAGACGATAAAACCCTAAACTTTGCTTCTAGATTCACCCCTTCCTTTCCATTTGAAGAGGTTAGTTTCCCCTTCCCTGGATTAATAGAATCTATAGTGGTTGCCTTGCAAGGAACTGTTAATACTGGTAAGAATATTACCCTATCATATCTCACTGCTTCTAGATCTATATAACACTCAAGGTGCCAACTGTCATCATAGGCTGAATAATAAAATATGACTTGTGAGATGGTGCAGTGCATGCCAAAAAAGAATCACAAAACTTTTACCAAATTATGTTTAAAAAAATAAAGGGAATATATGTACGATTTCATCTTAAGAGTCAGTGATTAGAGCAGAAGAAACAGAAAGGTGTAGTCAGTCTATGATAAACAGTGAAATAACAATTTTCCTGTTATATTTTTAGAGAGATGACCTCAATAGCTCAGACAAATGAAATGCTGAAGCAAATTTATCGCTTAAGATCTGCTTCCAGCCTAACCATTGTCCTAGAAAACATTCACAAATTCCTCCTTTCCACGAGGAAAATCCAGGAGTGACAGCATCCAGGATGAATTCTATTGTGACTCTTCTCCAGTGATCAGCTAAATTTCTAATGTCAAACTCAGCTTCCCGAATTTAGTGGTCATGATGCAGTTTTGAGCTATGTCTAAAGCACCTTTAATCTTTATGTCCAGCTGCCTTGGAAGCTCTGTGAGGCATTTCAGTAGATGACATTTTAAATAAGTTTATACACAGTGCATAGTTGCTTTTATTGGGAGCCTAATTCTGCTACAAATTCTTGCCATAGACATGGGGACTATTTCAATTTTAGTGTACACCTTCACACTTCACATCATTTTCAGTCATATCTTATATTCAAAAAATTTCTCATAGGTACCTCAAAGTTTGTTTTAGTATAGAACTCCATTCTTATCTTTTTATTTACATATACCTTGAATTTGATAACTCGATTTTTTTTTCTGTAATTGACTTTCAGTGTTTTCATTTTTCTAGTTTCTGTTACCATTCTAATAAATTGGATATATATTATTAATGAAGACTACCAATTAAGTTACCCTTATATATTTGTTGGGATTTTAATGTATCAAAGTTGCAGATGATTTTTATTTTATACATATATCTCTTTATCTTATTATATTTATTATACCCCTGTTATTTAAGGCACTAAACTATGTGATAACCTTATTTTTCTCTCTCTGCATCATTAAATTATCAGTCCTTCTTACTAATATATGAAAGCCTCATTGTAGGTTAGAATCCAAATAAGGACAATTAAATTTCAAATACAATATATATCCACTATATATTGGAATATATATATCCACTATACCTATAGCAACATATATAAATATATTCTAATGTTAAAGGGAAACTCCATTTGAATTGCATAAACAGTAAAAGAATTGGTTAATAGCTTTATTTTAAAACTCTGAGGATAGGGAGAAATCACTATGATTAATTCCAAAAGGAATAAAATCCGAGAAGTTATTAAGAAGTAACATATACTTCTAAGTTTAACAATAAATTGGTTCAACTTGGACTGGTTCTTTGATATTCATGCAAATGAATTTATCAAAACTTACAACTGTTTTAAGTTACCATGATTCATTTCTAGATAAGTCTTCAAATTTTCATCTTTGATTAAATTCATCATTGAAGGTAGTCATCAGGACATTGCAAAAATTATCTTTCAAAACAATAAGAATGATTGTTTTATTTTAATCTTTCAACATGATTTTTTTTCCAAATGCAGGTAGAGGCAAAGCTCTTTAAATAGGCAGAGGAAAATGTAGCAGGGCATTGTGTGTCAATGTAACAAAGAATTGGTATTGAAAATTGTGACAAACTCTGGTGTATTCTTTTCTAAGGCTTTTCAAGTTCTACAATCACACCAAATCTCCTGACTCAGGGGCTTGATGTCAGTCCTGGATTGTGTTTTGATGTTTTTGCAAATCAACAATTGAGTTCAATTTTAAACAGTCAAAACAGACATTTGTCATTGTGTTTGCATCCGATTTCCTGTGGCACCCTGCCCACTTTATCATGCAAGGTGGGGGATTGCTGGCTAAGCAAGAGGGACCAAGACAAGCTGCTGTGACCCAGCAAGAAGCATGTCACATGTAATTACCATAATTTATAAGGATCACTCGGGGCTCACTGGTGGTGTTGCTGCACACCAATTGGACTGTGCTAGAGTGTTTAAGTAAATATTTGCACGCAAGCCGAAGCTGTTGAGAATTTCTGCTCCAGCTAGAGCCCCTTTCTTATGAAATATTCAGTACATGAAATGTCTCCAGTGGTGCAGAGTGGTGGGTTTTCTCTCTGATTTGATTAGCAGTGATGATTCTTTCATGAACTGTGAATGTCCTTCTAGATTAGCATCATCTAGGTTCTTTGGTCTTGTCACGGAAGAAGAGGACTAGAGGGACTATTGCTTATGAACATGTTAAAAGTATGCCTTTAACAATCTATGAAGTGTTTCAAAATGAGATTTTTAAAGATCATTCAAATAAGTTCAAATATATGCCTTTCTAATCAATAATGTGCTGTTTAAATCTGAAATCTAATGGTGTATTAGAAGTATATAGAAACTCAAGATTTAGAAATGATACAAATTAGGCATTGGCATAATTTCATTTAATGGATGCATAGTCATTAAATGTTACACAATTCTAAAAAAGATATATATCTATTTCATCAAGTTTTGTGTGTTTTAGTGATTTGTTCTTTCAATTTAAGGATCATCCAAAATATCCAAAATAATTCTTAATTTAAGAAGGAAGGCTTAACAAACTCGTTAATTGAAATCATGAGTATTTGAAATAAAATGTTCAGGATCAATATAAAATAAATGATTTTTCATCATTCATGAGAAACCTCTAAACCCTATTTTTTGAGTGAATGAGTGTATGTATATAAATATAAATCACAAATATGTCTATGTATAAACTCTACGTGATATATAGATGCCTATTATATATATATATATATAAATTTATTTTTAATCTAAGAAAAGCAAGTATATGAAGCATTTACATGCAAAATCATTTTTTTTTGTTCAATTTGTTTGTGCCCCACAAATAAGGGGCTTTCCAGGTGATACAGTGGTTAAAAAATTTGCCTGCCAATGCAGGAGATGAGGGTTCAATCCCTGAGTGGGGAAGATCTCCCAGTGAAGGAAATGGCAACCCATTCCAGTATTCTTACATGAAAAATCCCATAGATAGAGGAGCCTGGCAGGCTATACAGTCCATGGGGTCACAAAGAATCAGACAAAAACTGGACAACTGAGCAGCAACATCATCCACATATAAATAAGATCTCATTTCTTTGGATAATGGGAAAATGTTCTCACTAAACTTAGGATCTGTGATAAGTCTCCAATTTTTTTGAAAATTTAATCCAACCTATATTTTTTAAATTTTTATTTATTTATTTATTTATTTTTACTTGTTTTTGCCATACAATGTCATGATATCACCATGGGTTTACATATGCTTCCCCTCCGGAACCCCCCTCCCCCCCCCCCCCCCCCCCCCCCCGGGAAATCTCTCTGCACCAGTCCCGAGCATCAATCCTGGGCTGGCGATTGATTAGACACATGACAATTAACATGCTTCAAATTTTATAAATTTTTTATTTCTAAAGTAAAAAATAGCCAAAGTGAGGAGTACTTCAATTATTTTAATTCCATTATTTAAATGATTTATTTATATCATCGTAAATTATTTTTTTAACACATTCTTCTCACTTTTATGAATATTTTCCCTTAGCAGAGTAAACAGGTGGGTTGTATACATTATGTATGTAAGACTGGGTACTAAGTTACTAAAATGCACTTAGATACTTTTTATATTTGTAAAATATGTAATTATTTCAATTATTTTCCAATTTCAAAGGGTTATAAAAGTGACTTTTTTTGCCATATCTTGTAAGTATTTAGAAATCTAAACTAATGTAGACATTTAATTAAAATACATCATCCTTCTAAAATCTCTGCTCTATTATTTTATGAATTATTCTTAAATCTTAGCTATAAAAACCTCATGCTATAGTTGTTCATATTAATTTAGCATGTGCTTTATGAACACATTTTTATAGTAATAAATTTAAATGGCTTAACATTAGGTTATCTCTGTAGGGACTCAGAGATCCTCTATATGAAGACAATTCTAAAGACCTGCTTTAACTGATAGTAAGTAGTAATAATTAACTGCTTGGAGATTTAAAACAGAATTTAGTTATTTAAATAATAATTAAGAAACACGTGGTTTGGTAACTTTGAAACACACATAATCAAATCTGTAGTACCTTCATTAATTGAAGGGGCTTCCCAGATGGCACAATGGTAAAAATCTACCTGCCAGTGCAGTAGACACAAGAGATGCATGTTTGATTCTTGGGACAAGAAGATCCCCTGGAGAAGGGAATGGCAACCCACTCCAGCACTCTTGCCTGGAAAATTCCATGGACAAGGAGCCTGGTGGGCTACAGTCCAGGGGTCACAAAGAGTTGGATACAACTGAGATACTGAGCACCGCACAATAATTGAAATATCTTTGTCTCTTTGAAAAAAATTCGTTTTACCTGGATTGTTTTTATTTTTTCAAATGAAAAAGCACATTTTATAAGGTTGTCAAGACCATATTGCATACTTACTTAGGACCATTAATACTACTTTGGAAAAACTATGAAGAATATTCATGGAGCATGAGTGAAGATCATACACAGATTATTCAAATTTTATAAATTTAAAATAAATATTTGAATTTGATTAAACCACAAAGTGTATATGCAAGTATTAGTTTTCTAGTCCTATCACGGCAAATTTATCATCTCAAAATACTGTAACGTAGAAGTCCATGGGAACATGGCTTATTTCTCTGCACTGCATCTCATAGACTGAAATCAAGGAAGCAGTTTTCAAGACTCTTTCCAGAAGTCCCTGGGAGAGAATCCACTTCCAGATCCATTCAAAGTTTTGACAGAGTTCAGTTCCATGCAGTTGTACAGCTGAGGTGACCCTTCTGGCCAGGGATCACAGTCACCTTCTACATGCCTCCCATTATTACCTGCCCTATGACCCTTTCCATCTTCAAAACCATCAACAGTAGGTCAAGTTCTTTTCACTCTCTGTCTGAAACCTCCCTTTGTCTCATTTCCCATGCCCCTAGTGAGAGAAAGTTTTCAGATTTAAAAGACTCAGGTGATTAGATTGTGTCAACCTGGATAATCCAAAATAAAGTCCCTACTTTAAGATCCATAATATTAATTACAATTGCAAAGCCACTTCTATCATATAACATAAAATATTCACAGGTTCCAAGAATGAAAATACAGTACCTTTTGCGGAGGCCATTCTTTCAGCCATAACTAAAGAACATAAAGATTTATTTTACATGTGTGTTTGTAGTGATTCATTGATAAATATTGTAAAACTAGTTCTCCTATTAGGAGAAAAAGAACTCTATGATTTCCTTTATTTGTCTGTTTCTGTGATGTAAATAATTGTAGCATGGCAGATTTCAAGCTTTTGGTGTGAATTCCAACAACTCACAAAATTCTGAAAATTTAACACTGAAAAGCAGAGACATTACTTTGCTAACAAAGGTCTGTCTAGTCAAGGGTATGATTTTTCCAGTAGTCATGTATGGATGTGAGATTTGGATAGTGAAGAAAGCCAAGCACCGAAGAATTGATGCTTTTGAACTGTGGTGTTGGAGAAGACTCTTGAGAGTCCCTTGGACTGCAAGAAGATCCAACCAGTCCATCCTAAAGGAGATCAGTCCTAGGGGTTCATTGGAAGAACTGATGTTGAAGCTGAAATTCCAATACTTTGGACACCTCATGCGAGAGCTGACTCATTGGAAAAGACCCTGATGCTGGGAAGGATTGGGGGCAGGAGGAGAAGGGGACGACAGAGGATGAGATGGCTGGATGACATCACTGACTCAATGGACATGGGTTTGGGTAGACTCTGGGAGTTGGTGATGGACAGAGAGGCCTGGCGTGCTGCATTCATGGGTCACAAAGAACTCAGACATGACTGAGCAACTGAACTGAACTGAACTTACAAACTGTTTGTTATGACTTAATTCCAAAACAGCACTTTGCATATGTAGAATTTATCAAATAAAATCCCAAAGTGTAATATAACAAAATGGAGATTAGAATAATAATAGTAAAATGATGACATGGTACATGTTCTTTACACAAATATGTCAAAATACATCTTAAATAAAAAGAGAATACATTTCCTATATTAATCATTTTAATGCTAGTAAAAATACATATTCTAGCTAAAAGTTGAAAATCATAACATAGACTATTTATTTCTAGCAAAACTTGAGGTTAAAGAGACTATCTTTACTTTGTATAATGATTATAATGTCTCTATTATATATTGTGAATAATTACTCAAAGCCATTAGAGGTACATACATGAACTGAGCGATATACATGCATATAGCACATATTTTCTTTATAAAATGCTCATTTGCCATTAGAATACACAATAGATAAATAACATTTCAGATCTATTTGTTTTTAAAATGTAATATTCCAGGTTAACTTGATAATCAGTTACTTAAACTGATAAATGAGTGAGTTCTAAAATGAATATAGGTAATATGTGAATACAAAGTACAAAGTTTTCCTTATCTGCTATCAAATAAGTTTGCCTATAAAGAAAGACCAGATTCATGTTAAGGCAAACAAATTGACAAAGTGATTCTAAACACTCTGGAACCAGTTTTCCTACCATATCCGTGCTACAAAAATTATTTCAACATTTTCATTGCAACATAGCAAACTCTTTATATGGACCTGGTCCTGGATCTGTCACAATTTGTATTGGCTGTTTTACTTCTAGTTACTAATAAAATTAATAGGTTACAAAATATATTCATTCAAAATTTAAAAATTTCTAATGAGCTATGTACAATGTACTGAAACAAGCACTTAGTGATTCAAACGTGAATTTTATTGATAAGGAGACAAAAAAATCTTTGTTGATTCACAGCTGTCTTTTATTTTAAAACAACATCTGTAGATGATTTGGTAGTTAAATGGTTACTTGCTGTAAATAGACTACAAGGTATTTTCAAGCCTATTGTGTACCTATTATTTTTATTTGTACAGTCACTTTTGTGTGTGTGTGATGACTTTCTCTTTGTGCTGTGCTTAGTCACTCAATTATGTCCAACTCTTTGCAACCCCATGGACTGTAGCCCACCAGGCTCCTCTGTCCATGGGATTCTCCAGGCAAGAATACTGGAGTGGGTTGCCATGCCCTCCTCCAGGGGATCTTCCCAAACCATGCATCAAACCCAGTTCTCCAACATTGTGGGCAGATTCTTTACCATCTGAGTCATCAGGGATACCACTTTGACTTTCTCTCTAGTGAGTTCATACAGCTATTAGCAGCGATGTGAAAAAAATTCAATAGACCACATTTGATTGCAATCATAAACTTATTATTCCCCCAAAGTATTTTTGGATAAGTGATATAAATTACAGTCTCAAAGAATGTATTTCTTTGCCATATTTACTTAATATTTGATAAATGGTTATTTTGTCATTCTTCAGTCATAAACAGCAAGAATATAAAAATATTATGAAAGTTAAAATTGACATTCTACATATAAAAAATTCTACATGCACATATCATGAGAAATTAAGCTTTGGGGATCATTTTTCTTTAAATATTATAATTAGTATGTCTAAGTACAATCAGTCAGACTCTTCTAGGATTCGATTTCCTATGATCTCCTACTGGAGAGAGGGACTCTGGTGATTTGGAATGGCATATTAGCGTGGTGGAGTTAGTGCAGCATCCCAGTGTGCTTAACCCATTCCCAGGGAATAATTTTGGCCCTAGAAAAATTGTTTCATTATATTCTAACATTATATTCAATTCAAAGTTGACAAAATGATAACATAGTTATTATAATAGTCTTCCATTGCTCACAAATTTAAACAGATTCATAGAATATATAGACAAATATTCAAATTGAAATTGAAGTGATGAAAACTATGTGTGTAATGAAAAATACACTGATTGGTTTCAAAAGAGACTAGATATTGTATAAGAAGATATTAGAGAACTTGAACACATAGAAACCAAAAAACCAAAATGAACCATAAAGAGCAAAAAATAGAATTTAAAAAATGTAGAAATATCACTGAGCTTTGGGACAACATCAAGCAGCTTCATATGCATATAATTGTTATCCCTGAAAGAAACCAAAAGGATATCATAAAAATATTTGAATAATAATGGATGAATAGTTTCCAAATTAGATGGAAAATATATAACAGAGATCCAAAACCTCAGTAATACTAAGCAAAACAAGATAAATGTAAATAAAGAAACAAGTAAACTAATGCACATATATTCAAATAGTACAAAACCAGCTATTAAGAGAAAATCTTTAGTGGAGACAAAATAGAAAGCAGTTAGATATAAGGAATCAAAATAATTATGACACACATTTCTCTTCAGAAATACAGGAGGAAGAGGATCTTTAATGTACTGCTACAAAACCTGAAATAAAATGTCAATCTAGAATTCCATTACCAGAGAAAATATCTTCCAAAAATGTGCATTAAATAAAAATGATTTAGACAAGTGAAAAGGAAAAGAATATATTAGAAGAAGCCTGCACTATAAGAGATGTTTGAGAAAGCTCTTCAGACAGAAAAAGTACACCAAATGGAAATACAGGCATCTACAGAAGAATGAAGGGCACAAAAATGGTAAGTAATATATAACATATATTAATATAATAATATAATACATGATGTACATATTATGTAGTTGCTTTTATTATTTAATTATTTTAAATTATAATTGACAGCTAAACCAAATGTATTTTGGAGTTCACAGTACATGTATAAATAAGATGTATGGCAAAATGGCATAAAGGCTGGAAAGGAAGTGCAATTATACTTTTTTCCTTAATGTACATTCATTGTGATAAATGTTAATATGATTAAAGTTAAATTTTGAGAAATGAAAGCAATCAAATGTAATTATAAAATTATTCAATTAATTCAAAAATCTTTTAAGAGTTAAAATGAAAGCAAATGATGGGACCAAAAAGAAACAAAAAAGCAAGATCATTCACTTAAAACTAACTATATATATAAGCACATAAATAACAAATGAGGATGATATACATATTCACTGTTGTGATTGTGTTGGCTTTTTCATAGTTGTATCAATATGTCAAATATATCAAATTGTACACTAAAAATAAGTGGTTTATTGTATGTTATTTAGAACTCAGTAACAAAGTGAACTAAATATGTTTTCAAACATACAAATACTGGAAGAAGTCAATAAAGCAGTCCTTAAACAAGAAATGTTAAATAAAATTCTCCAAGCAAAGGGAAAAAGATAACAGATTTTAGTAGATATAAAGTACATTTTTAGTATTGAATTTACCTTTAAAGTTGATTCCTAAAGAAAGAAATGACAAAATAAATTTGAGAAATATATAAACTTTATCAGAAATATTGTCGATTACAGCACTTTCAACAAATTTGACTTAATTGGCTTTTACTGAAAAGTCTCAAATCAAAAACTGGAAGTCAATAATATCCGAGTTGAATCTGTGGGTGAAAACATTGATTTCATCATTGTCAGACTCTGAGCTAAGAATTCAGTTAAGCCTAGAGTTCTGATCTGCAAATACTGAGATAATAATTGAATGTTGTCTAAGCCAATAAGTATTTTGATAATTTGTTGCACAGAAATAGGAAGCTAATATAAAGAAATTGCTCTGCTCTTTGCACTGTACCTAGAGTTTATGAAAACGAAAATCATAAGAAAAAAAATGAGATCATCTAAGGAGTGTGTGGGGCTTATCAGGTGGCACTAGTAGTAAAGATGCTATCTGCCAATGCAGGAGACATAAGAGACATGAGTTCAATCCCTGGATCAGGAAGATCCCTTGAAAGAGGGGACGACAACACAGTCCAGTATTCTTCCCTGGAGAATCCTATGGACAGAGTCCTGGAGGGTGACAGCATGGGGTCACGAAGAGTCAGAATGGTTAAAGTGACTTAGCATGCACACACCCAAGGAGTGTGTAAAGACTGCTCCAGAGAGAAAAGAAAGAGAACAAAACAATTAGATCCTGGATTAATCTAACCATAAGTAGAAGATACGGGAATAGATAAGTAAAACTAAAAGGGTTAAACAGTGGGTTAAAAGTAGGAGTTAGTGAAATACTGATAATTGTAACACACTTTTTCAAAATCTATATGAACACATGTTTTGTTTAAAAAAAAAACACTACTGTTTCAAATTCTACTGAGAGGTCAAAAAGGATGACTAGTTTTGTAAGGATACAATTAGAAACAAGCGACTAACAAGAAAACTTTTGAAATGAACAGGTACTAAATCCTGATTAGACTGGATTCAAAAGAAGATAGAAAAAGGAGCAGTAGAAAAGGACTATAAAAAATACTAATAAGTGCTTCCATATATATATTACATGCATTCATGCTATTAAATTTTATTAGAAAGAATTATTGAAAAGATTATTTTTCTGTCTTATGATGAATTCATTTCAAAGCTGTTACATGAGAAATCTGCTACCTAATAATTTTCTACACTCATGATGTATTCTTCAAAACTAAAAGCAAACTAAAGAAAATTGCAGTTAAATATAACTGAAATAATTTATTGCCAGTAGATCTACATTGTAAAAACCTACTACATCATGTTCTTAGCTTGAAGAAAAATGGCAAGAAGATGGAAATCCAAGACTTCAGAAAGTAATGAACAACAAAAAATGAAAAATTTGAGAGTAAATATGATTGCTCATTTTTCTTGTCATATTTTTAAAAAACATATAACTTTTAAAACAAAAATCGAAGCACTATTTGAAGATTTATAAGCCATATAGATGTAATGTATGACAATAATAACTCAAAGGATAGAAGTAGATGAATGGAACTATACTTTTGTAAAGTTTTCACATTTTATATGAAGTAGAATGATATTAACACTAGATACACTATAATAATTTAAGGGAACATAGTCTAGTGCAAAAATTTTAATACTGAAATAATAAACAGCTAAAATAAAATTAAAGGAATATAATTACAACAAAATATTTGGAAAAAGTTGTGGCTAAAATAAACACATGAAATTAAGGAAAAAGACAAAAAGCTGATGTCAGAATAAGAGTAAAAACAGCAGAAGAATAAACATATCCAAACTTATCAATAATTATATTAATTATACATTGACTTTATTAAATGCAGAGATTGTAAAAAAAAAAAAGAATTTGAAAACAAAGCCTTGCTATGGAATGTCTACAAAAAATACATTTATGATATAAGAAAACAGAAATTTGGAAGTTAACATCAGGTTAGTCAAGCTCAAGACAAGCAGCATTACTGGAGGTAACAGAAAACATTTAATTATAAGGGTGTTCCACAAAAAGATTTTATACAAATAAATGCTTTCTGCTAATAATTGAGCTTTAAAATATGGAGTATAGATATTTATTTGGAAAAAAAATAAATTTTAACTCTAATCTCACTTTATATAAAGCGTATGTAAACCCATGGCGGTTTCATGTCAATGTATGGCAAAACCAACACAATAAAGTAAAGAAAATTTAAAAAAAAATTAACCAAGACAATTAAATGATAAACTTTAAAATTTGGTAAGAAAACATGGAAAAAAATCAGGGCTTATATAATAAATAAATGAACATAAACATAAACATATATCCACCACCCTATTGCAAAAAGTGAAGAGAAACTAAAGAGCTTCTTAATGAAAGTGAGAGAAGAGTGAAAGACCCTGCTTAAAACTCAACATTCAAAAAGTAAAATCATAGCACCTGGTCCCATCACTGCACGGCAAGTAGATGTGGGAACAAGGGGAACAGTGACAGACTTTATTTTCTTGAGCTCCAAAATCACTGTGACGATGACAGCAGTCATGAAATTAAAAGATGCTTGCTCCTTGGAAGAAAAGCAATGACAAACATAGACAGCATATAAAAAGCAGAGACATTACTTTGCCTATAAAGATCTGCATAGTCAATGATTTCTCCAGTAGTCATGTATGGATGTGATAGTTGGACCATAAAGAAGGCTGAGCATAAAAGAAGTGATGCTTTTAAACTGTAGTGTTGGAAGAGACTCTTGAGAGTCCCTTGGACTGCAAAGAGATCAAGACAGTGAATCCTAAAGGAAACCAATCCTGAATATTAACTGAAAGGACTGATGCTGAAGCTGAAGTTTCAATACTTTGGCCACCTGATGTGAAAAGCTGACTCAGTGGCAAAGATCCTTATGCTGGGAAAGATTGAAGGCAGGAGGAAAAGGGGGTGATGGAGTACAAAATGGTTGGATGGGATCAACAACTCAATGGAGATGAGTTTGAGCAAACTCTAGGAGATGGTAAAGGACAGGGAAGCCTGGTGTACTGCTGTACATGGGATTTCAGACTCAGATATGATTGAAAGACTGAACAAAAGATAAACATAACTACTAAGCACTATATATGAAAGTATAACATTATTATATCCATAATATTGTGAATGTATACTATAATTAAAAGGTAGTTATAATAAGGAGAACAGTTTGATAAGTTTTATAATTACCCACTTACATTGTTATATTGGTATCTAATTATACTCTTGAGGCTTCTCTAGTGGCCTAGGTTTAAGAATCTTCCTGCCAATGCAGGAGACACAAGAGATGAAGGTTCTGTCCCTAGATTTGGAAGATCCCCTGGAGAAGGAACTGGCAACCCATTCCAATATTCTTGCTTGAGAAATATCATGGACAAAGGAGCCTGGTGGGCTACAGCCGATGGGGTCACACAAGAGTTCAACACAACTTAGTAACTAAACAACAACAACAAAGTACAGCAATACATTTGATTTATGTAGAAATATTTGAAACAGACTGGCGTTATTGGAGAACTAGACAAGTACACAAATACACAGTTGGAGATTTCATGCATCTTCCTCAATAGTTGGTAGAATATTAGCCCAAAATATCCAGTAAAAAATTATATACAATCTTTATCTCATTGACCACATTGATCTAAGTGATGTTTACACTACAACCAACAACTGTGAAATCCTTTTCAACTGTTCAGGGGACATTATGATGATAAAATTTATTCTGATTTATAAAATACATTTTAACAAATTTCAAAAGACTGGAATATTATAGAAGATTCTTTTGGCTGAAAAAATAAACTTCTAAACAATAATTATGAAATAATTAGGAAAGGTCAAAGTATGTGAAAGAAGCATGTGAAAATTTCAAGCACACTTAGTTAAAAGAAATAGCTCAAAGAAATATTCACAAGATGTATTAGGAAATATTCAAACTAAGTGATTATGAAAGCATATCCAATCAAAATTTGTGTAAAGAAGTTAAAACATGCTTGGAAATAACTACATTTTTATAAGATACATTTTAAGAGAAATAAGTAATATAAATTCCTTTTTGGGTAACAAATATAAGGAACAGAACAAAGCAAAAGTTAGTTTAGAAAAGAAATAACATAGACCATGAAAGTATCAGTAAAATAGAAAATAACATAGAAAGCATCATGCTAGTGAAATATCAGGTACAGAAGGACAAACACTGCATGAGCTCACTTATATGTGAATTCTGAAAAAGTCAGACTCATAAAACCAGATTGTAACATGGTGGTTTCCAGGGTCTAGGGTATGGGAGAAACTGAAAGATGTTGGACATAGGGTACAAAGGTTCAGTTATATGATATAAATATTTCCTGGAGATCTATATACAGCCTGGTAACTGTCACAGTAGTGAATACTTGAAATTTTCCAGGGGAACAGATGGCAATTTAAATCTTCTGAACACACAGAAACACACACACAAGAGGGTAACTATGCAGAGGTGATGGATAGCTTATTTAGGTTGACTCTGGTGATCCTCTGACAATGTATGTTTGTTGTTTAGTCTCTCAGTCATGTCCAACTCCTTTGAGACTCTGTGGACTGTAGCCTGCCAGCCCCTCTGTCCATAGGATTCTCCAGGTAAGAATACTCGAGTGGGTTGCCATTTCCTTTTCCAGAGGATCTCTACTACCCAGGGATCAAATCCACATCTTCTGCATTGTAGGCCAAATCTGTACCATTGAGGAGCTTCCCTGGTGGCTAAGCAGGAAAGAATCCACCTGCCAATTCAGGAGACATGGGTTTGATCCTTGGGTCAGCAAGATCCTCTGGAGAAGGAAATGGCAATGTACTCCAGTGTCCTTGCCTGGGAAACCCCATGGACAGAGGAGTCTGTTGGGCTAAAGTTGAACAGGATTTAGTGATTAACCAACAAGGACAACAACAAGTGGGAAGCCATTCACAATATATATGTATACACAGAATCATTAAGTTATATACCTTAAATGTATGCAATTTCTATTTGTCAAGTTTATCTCAATAAAATCATTTAAAAAGAAAATAAGTTTAAAATGTGTTTCTTGAAAATATAATTAAAACTAATAAAATAAAATAGGACTTATAAGGATGAAATCTTTCAAGTACACAATAGCAATGTAAGAAGTGAAAGAAGAGAAAAGATAGACTCCATAGATGTTAAACATTAATAAGAGAATATAATGAATAACTAGTTGCCAATAGACTTTAAAATGTAGTAGAAACTAACAAATTCTTTGAAAAGCTAAATTTACCAATATGACATAATATGAAATAGAAAAGCCAAATAACTCTTAACTAGGAGGCAGACTATATTTTAAGATAAGGTCCATACACATAAATACATCCAACTAAATAAAACAAGTCAAATAATTTTACACAAGAATTGCACCAACATATAATAAGGAAATAATATCAATGTTACATTAAGTCTTTGAGAACAAGCATTTAGTATCATTAAGTATTATTAAAATTCCAGTGAGAGCCTGCTATCAGAAAGGCTAAATTAGAAAGACTAGTCAAATTCCATGTTAGCAAGGACATGGAACATCATGTCCTTTCTTATATTGTTGGTGACACCATAAAATGTTACAACTTTGGGAAAATATTTGAAAATGTCTCATAGATGAGCATGAAAGTGAAAGTTGCTCAGTCATGTCTGACGCTTTGTGACCCTGTGAACTCTAGCCTGTAGGCTCATCTGTCCCTGGAATTCTCCAGGCAAGAAAACTGGAGTGGGTTGTTGTGCCCTTCTCCAGGGGCTCTTCCCAACCCAGGGATCAATCCCAAGTCTCCTGCATTGCACATGGATTATTTACCATTTGAGCCACCAGGGAAGACCCATAGATAAATATAGACCTACTCTATGACAAAAGAATTGCTTGCTAAATATTTAAGCCAATAACTTAAAACCTGTGCCCATAAAAAGACTTGTATCATAATGATTACAGCAGCTTTATTTATAACAGCCCAAAACAGGAAACAACTAAAATGCACATGAAGTTATATTACCATATGTGAAATAAATCACCAGTTCTGTTGGTCTTCTTTACAGACCGGGACCTGGTGGACTGGAGTCAATAAAAAGAAAGAGAAAGAGAGAGAGAGAGCAGTATCTCTTGGGTTATGTGGAAAACCAATAAAGCCCATACACAGGACTTGTACCGCTCTCAAAGGCAAAGGGCGTCCTTTCAAGGAGGTCTTGAAAGCCCAGGAAAGAAGGTGAGCTTGGTAGACTTCCACACTTCAAAGAGAATGAAGACAGAAAGAAGGATGTGGGGGACCCAGGTCTCTAGTGGAGCAAGGGTATTTTATTGGCAGAAATGCAGCCTTATATATCTTTAGTAAAATGATTATTCAGCCATTACAAAGAATGAAATTTCATCAGTTGCAACAAAATGAATAGTCTAATACATACAAGGTCACTGACTTTGAAAAGTCACTGAAAGGAGTTACTGAAAGGAATCCAAGCAGGTGCCCTTTACCATGATCTCAGTCCTGAGAACTGCGTGCAACTCTACTTGTTCCTGGAACAGGAACTGATAAGGAACAGAGAATCCTTGAGAAATGGCACACAAATGGTTAAACATATCGGATTCCTTAAAGTTGAACGTCCCCTGACAAGTCTAAGCTCGATGCATGAAACAGGGCACTCAAAGCCGGTGCACTGGGACAAGACTGAGGGATGGGATGGGTAGGGATGTGGGAGGTGGGTTCAGGAGGGGGGGACACATGTACACCCATGGCAGATTCATGTCAATGTATGGCAAAAACCCACTACAATATTGTAAAGCAATTTGCCTCCAATTAAAATAAATAGATTAATTAAAAAAAATAAATGCGCATAAGGAGAAGAACAAGGAAACAAACTGGCACATGCTAATTAAATAAAGTACTGCTTAGTGATGCAAAGAAATGATTCACTGATATGTGCATGGTAACGTATGAATTCATCTTTAAGCAAAGAAACCAGACAAAGAAGTATACCCACTGTATTATTACGACTGTATGAAATTCCATAATCAGAAACATTAATCTATCAGGAAAACTCAGGGGAAAAGTTGCCTCTGTGTGGGAAGTGTCTGTTTATAAAAAGTGAGGAAATTTTCTCTCGTGATCGACAATTCTTTATCTTGAATATACTCCAAACTCATCCTCATCAAACTTAACCAAGGTATACATTTATAATGAGTGCTGTTCACTATATGCAAATAGTAAAAAAAAAATAATAATAATAATTGAAAGTAAAAACCCTGGAGGCCCCTGGAGTTTTAAGGAAAATCAGAGGTAAAGATTGTACTCAGTAAACTGATATAGCCACTTTTTCCTTTTCTATTCTAAATAGGAATCTCAAAAAATAATAATAATAATAATAAATAAATAAATAAATAAATAGGAATCTCCTAGTTATTATAGAGAAATGAAAGATATGTTGAGATTAATATATCTGTGATTTTGAAAATATACTAAACTCCATATTTCAAAGCTGTGTACAAATAATGAGCTTCATTTTCACTTGCTAATTTTTTGAGGCAGTCTAAAGGAACTCATATCTAAAGACATAAATATAAGAAGATCACAATTTTATAGAGTGCAGCAAAGCATTAATTCAACAAATATTTTCAAATAATCAAACACAACAGATTTTAAAATCCCTCCCTTCATGGATCATGTAAAAGAAGATGTCTTTCCAAATTATTGTGTATGTGCAAAGAGGTTTCAGTCATGTCTGACTCTAAACTATAGCCCACCAGTTTCCTCTGTCCATGAGGATTCTCCAGACAAGAATACTGGAATGGGTTACCATGCTCTCCTTCAGCAGATCTTCCCCACCCAGGGATTGAACCTGAGTTTCTTACATCTCCTGCATTTGCAGATGGGTTCTTTACCACTAGCGCCTCCTAGGAAGTCCAGATCATTAAACTATTACAATTAGCACATATGTATATGCCAAATATTGAACAACTTGATTGTGCATGTGTGCATGAGCTCAAAAGCACACACACACACACACACATAATGGGAAGTACTTAAACATAGTATTTTCATTGGCTTACCACTGGAACTTAATCAATAGTTGAATTCTAGGAAGTCGTTAGTATATTAGGTGATTATCAGAGTTTAACTTGTTAATACATGAAAATACCCATATATTTTTTCAAAATTCATTGTAAACCTGCTGCACTATGGTGTTAGAGACAGTTAATCTAGGAAACTTTGAAACAGTGCTATATAGTAAACTTGAGTGTTTATTAATGTGGATTTTACAATTTTTTCAAAACTCTAATATTGACCTAGATTTAAAATGTTTAAATCCCAGAAACGTCCAGAGATTACTATCTTAAATATACCCTGATACTTATCAGAAGGAAATAATAGAGAAATATTTGCAGAATTAGAGGCAAGCTTCTATTTTAAAACCCCCTGCACATTTATAAGGAAGAAAGTAATAAATATATTCAGGGTCATAGGACCATTGTATAGAACAGTGGGATAATGATGCTGAAATGATTCACAGAAACCAGCAATAATGAGCCACAAAATTAAGCCCAACGTAATTAACCTGAGGATCCAATCAATGGCTCATTCACTGAGGAATAATGTAGAATTTTGTATAGTTTCAGGTTACACTTGAGATCCATTAATATCATGAGTAGTGTACAGAGTGAACATATAAGTAAGAGAAAATTTCAACAAGGAAATCTGGGATTGTGGTAAAAATTTCAGACAAGAGAAAACTAGTGTATTAGGTGGATATCATATTGGGAAATGGCATGCAAAAATAAAGATTGTTATTATAACTTTTTTTCCATTCACATATGATATTATGTCTCTGTCTCTTGCAGAAGTATGGGTCACAATGGTGGCCTGCTGCCGGATCAGGGGCATTCAGTGCAGCAATGCATTCATGCAACCTTTTGAAAGAGGTCACCATTATCTTCATTAACTCAACCATAGTTTGGCCTCAGGTCAAACAACAGGTAGGGAACACAGCACCCCTGCATCCCCCCATCAACAGTAAATTGGATTAAAGATTTACTGAGCATGGCCCCACCCATCAGAATAAGACCAAGTTTCCCCTTTAGTCAGTCTCTCCCATCAGGAAATTTCCATAAGCCTCTTATCCTTCTCCAACAGAGGACCAACAGAACAAAAAAATCACAATCACAGAAAACTAATCAAACTGATCACATGGACCACAGCCTTTTCTAAATCAAAGAAGCTATGAGCCATGCTCTTTAGGGTTACCCAAGACAGATGGGTCATGGTAGAGAGTTCTGACAAAATGTTGTCCACTGGAGAAGTGAATGGCAAACCACTTCAATTATCTTGACTTGAGAACCCCATGAACATTATGAAAAGACAAAAAGATAGGACACAGAAAGATGAACTCGCCAGGTCTATAGGTACCCAATATGCTACTGGAGATCAGTGGAGAAATAACTACAGAAAGAATGAAAAGATGGACCCAAAGCAAGAAAACACCCAGTTGTGTATGTGACTGGTGATGGACATGAAGTGAGATGTTGTAAAGAACAATATTGAATAGGAACCTGGAATGTTAGGCCCATGAATCAAGGCAAATTGGAAGTGGTCAAACAGGAGACGGCAAGAGTGAACATCAAAATTTTAGGAATCAGCAAACTAAAATGGACTGGAATGGGTGAATTTAACTCAGTTGACCATTATATCTACTACTGTGGGCAAGAATCCCATAGAAGAAATGGACTAGCCATCTTAGTCAACAAAAAAGTTCAAAATGCAGTACTTGGATACAATCTCAAAATGACAGAATGATCCCTGTTCATTTCCAAGGCAAACCATTCAATATCACAGTAATCCAAGTCTAGGCCCCAACTAGTACTGCTGAACTGAAGCTGAATGGCTCTATGAAGATCTACTAGACTTCCTAGAATTAACACTCAAGATAGATGTATTTTCATTATAGGGGACTGGAATGCTAAAGTAGGAAGTCAAGAAATACCTGGAGTAATGGGCAAATATGGCCTTGGAGTATAGAATGAAATAGGGCAAAGGCAAACAGAGTTTTGCAAGAGAACACACTGGTCATAGCAAACACCTTCTTCCAACAACACAAGGGAAGACTCAACACATGGACATCACCAGACATTCAATACCAAAATCAGATTGAATATATTCTTTGTAGCCAAAGATGGAGAAGCTCTATACAGTCAGTAAAAACAAGATTGGGAGTTGACTATGACTCAGATCATGAACTCCTTATCGAAAAATTCAGACTAAAATGGAAGAAAGTAGGGAAAATCACTAGACTACTAAGGTATGACACAAATCAAATCCCTTACAATTATACAGTGGAAGTGACAAATAGATTCAAGGGATTATATCTGATAGAGTTCCTGAAGAACTATAAATGGAGGTTCATGACATTATATAGGAGACAGTGATCAAGACTATCTCCAAGGAAAAGAAATGGGAAAAGGCAAAATGATTGTCTGAGGAGGCCTTACAAATAACTGAGAAAGGAATAGAAGCTAAAGGCAAATAATAGGAAAGATATACCCATTTGAATGCAGAGTTTCAAAGAATATCAAGGAGAGATAGGAAAGACTTCCTCAGTGATCAATGCAATGAAATAGAGGAAAGCAATAGAATAGGAAAGACTAGAGATCACTTCAAGAACATTAGAGATACCAAGGGAACATTTCATGCAAAGATGAACAGAATAAAGGACAGAAATGGTATGGAACTAAAAGAAGAAGAAGATATTAAGAAGAGGTGGCAGGAATACACAGAAGACCTATACAAAATAGATCTTCATGACCCAGATAACCATGATGGTGTGATCACTCACCTAGAGTCAAACATCCTGGAATGTGAAGTCAAATGGGCCTTAGGAAGCATCATTATGAACAAAGTTAGTGGAGGTGATGTAATTCCAGTGGAGCTATTTCAAATCCCAAAAGATGATGCTGTGAAGGTACTGCACCCAATATGCCAGCAAATTTGGAAAATTCAGCAGTGGCCACAGGACTGGAAAAAGTCAGTTTTCATTCCAGTCCCAAAGAAAGGCAATGCCAAATAATGTTGAAACTACCACACAAAAATTGCATTCATCTTACACACTAGCAAAGTGATACTCAAAATTCTTCAAGGCAGGCTTCAACAGTATGAGAATCATGAACGTCCAAATGTTCAAGCTGAATTTAGAAAAGACAGAGGAACCAGAGATCAAAGTGCCAATATCCGTTGGATCATCAAGAAAGCACGAGAGTTCTATAAACACCTACTTTTGCTTTATTGACTTTGCCAAAGCTTTTGACTGTGTGGATCACCACAAACTTTGGTAAATTCTTAAAGAGATGTGAGTATCAGACAACCTGGCCTGCCTCCTGAGAAATCTGTATGCAGATCAGGAAGCAATAGTTAGAACTGGACATGGAAAATCACTGTTTCCAAGTTGGGAAAGGATTATATCAAGGCTGTATATTGTCGCCCTGCTTATTTAACTTATATGCAGAATACATCATGTGAAACGCTGGGCTGGATGAAGCATAAGCTGGAATAGAGATTGTCAGGAGAAATATGAATAACCTCAGAGATGCAGATGACACCACCCTTATGGCAGAAAATGAAGAATAACTAAAAGAGCTTCTTGATGAAACTGAAATAAAAAAGTGAAAAGGCTGGCTTAAAACTCACCACCATTCAGAAAGCTAAGATCATGGCATCCAGTCCCATCACTTCTGGCAAATAGGTAGGGAAACAG
The DNA here is from genome assembly GCA_007570785.1 of Antilocapra americana. Lineage (NCBI taxonomy): Eukaryota > Metazoa > Chordata > Mammalia > Artiodactyla > Antilocapridae > Antilocapra > Antilocapra americana. Next base: position 13,101,957 of record ML664163.1, on the reverse strand, counting down.
TAGAAACAGTGAAAAACCTTTTTTTGGGGGGCTCCAAAAATCACTGCAGATGGTGACTGCAGCCATGAAATTAAAAGACATTTGCTCCTTAGAAGAGAAGCTATGACCAATCTAGACAGCATATTTAAAAGCAGAGACATTACTTTGCCAACCAAGGTCTGTCTAATTAAAGCTATGGTTTTTCCAGTAGTTATATATGGATGTGAGAGTTGGACTTTAAAGAAAACTCAGCACTGAAGAATTGATGCTTTTGAACTGTGGTGTAGGAAAAGACTCATGAGATTCCCTTGGACTACAAGGAGTTCAAATAAGTCCATCCTAAAGGAAATCAGTCCTGAATATTCATTGGAAGGACTGATGCTGAAGCTGAAACTCCAACACTTTGACCACCTGATGTGAAGAACTGACTCATTAGAAAGCCCTGATGCTGGGAAAGATTGAGAGCAGGAGGAGAAGGGGATAACGGAGGATGAAATGGTTGGATAACAACATCGACTTTATACACATGAGTTTGAGTAACCTCCAGGAATTGTCGATGGACAGGGAAGCCTGGTGTGCTGCAGCCCATGGGGTCACAAATAGTTGAACACAACTTAGTGTCTGAACTGAACTGATATTATTTTCATATTTCTTGAACAATTGCCTTTTTAAAATGTCTTACTACATCTCATAAGAAATGTGATAAATAACGATTTTGGAGAACAATTTTGAACATATCTTTAGGAAGTGTTTGATTAAGTCCCTTGAAATGACAACTTAGTATAGGAAACTAAATAATAATAAGAAATTACATCAACTTACTAATATCATTATTGATATATGGAGAAATATCAATAACCTCAGATATGCATATGACACCACCCTTATGGCAGAATGTGAGGAGGAGGTTAGGAGCCTCTTAATGACAGTGAAAGATGAAAGTGATACCTGGCTTAAAACCCAACATTCAATAAGTTAAGATCATGAAATCTGGTCACATCACTTCATAGCAAATTGGAGAAAAAAATGGAAACAGTGACAGACTTCATTTTCTTGGGCTCCAAAATCACTGCAGATGGTGACTGCAGCCATTAAATTAAAAGGTGCTTGCTCCTTGGATGGAAAACTTTGACAAACATAGACAGCATATTAAAAAGCAGAGACATCACTTTGCCAACAAAGGTACATATAGACAAAGCAATGGTTTTTTCAGTAGTCATGTACTGACGTGAGAGTTGGACCATAAAGAAGGCTGAAAGCCAAAGAATTGATGCTTTCAAAGTGTGGTGCTGGAGAAGACTCTTGAGAGTCCCTTGGACTGCAAGGGGATCAAACCAGCCAATCGTAAAAGAAATCAAGCCTGAATATTCATTGGAAGGACTGATACTGAAGCTGAAGCTCCAATTCTTTGGCCACCTGATGCAAAAATCCTGCTCATTGGAAAAGACCTTGATGCTGGGAAATACTGAGGCAGGAAGAAAAGGGGGTTGCCAGAGGATGAGGTGGTTGGATGGCATTATCACTCAGTGGACATGAGTCTGAACAAATTCAGAAGGAATAATAATGAAGAACAGGGTTGCCTAGAATGCTGCAACATGGGGTGGCAGAGAGTCGGACACTACTGAGTAACTGAACAACAACAATTATGTGGTAATACATAGTTGTGTAGTTATGTGATAAAATTATGTAATGAAATCTTCTAATTGGAAGTACATAACCACATCATTATGTTATAGATTGTAAATAAGCACATTAGCAGAAAAAAATATGACATGCTCTTTCATTTTTTCACTGATTAACTCATCCCTATCTAGGTAAAATTTTGGATACCAGTTTATAATAATCCATGTTATAATTTAGATTTAAAGTATGTAATACATAAAACCAAAGGTATAATATTAGGAGATAACACATATTAGTACATAATATAAAATTTTTTGAACTGAGAAATCTCATGGTACATTCAAAGACAATTATAAACATAATGAAAGCAACACTTAACCATGATTACATTCTAAATGATTAAATGTCCATGTCTACATGGACAGCTGGTTGTACATTCAACTAGACACAGTCTATCATATAAATTCCACTTGCTCATTAACTTTATCTTTTAATGCTCAACTACCATGTTTAAGATCAACAGGGAAAATATATATATAATAGGAAACTATTGCATCTATTAACAAGTAAAATATTAAGTCTTTTGAATTGTATTGTTCAAATAAATTTTTAATTTTCAAAGTTATTCAGTTTTTTTAAAATGTGTCATTTATATGATATGCTTTGTTCTATTGAGTTGTTTTTGCCTTTGTGAAGTGTTTCTGTCCATTCACTAAAATCAAAAATCATTCTGTTGATTCATACTTAGTATAAAAGTTGCATTTAGTTCAGTCAAGCTTTGTTTCCAGTTATAACACCCTGTCTATCCCATTTGGATCAAACAAGGCAGATACAAATTCAAGAACTTTTCTCCCTTCTTTAATTCCACTGCTCAGTGAGTTATGTTTATTTTGTTTATTGTAAAGAACTTCAAGTAAACCTGGTTATTTGCCTTACTAATTTAAAAGTGCATTGTCAATCTCACTACCCTGCTGGAGTAGAGTCATAGCTAGTTGAGAGTACTCCATCATCCATCTTTTAAAATTCATATGTTGCTTAGTATTGTTTTAAATTATGCATGAAATATTAAAGAATATTAGAATGTATCACCTTGTCCTTATAGTGGCAGTTATTCTATTAATAAATCACTCTTAAACTTATATGCCAGTTATTTTTCTTATTATCAAGTGTATCACTAGCTTGATTCACAATGAATTTTTCATTGTGAAAAATTCACAATTCAAAGGCTTTCTTTGAATCTACTCTTATGTCTTGTGTGAATTCCTTATTCCTTTTATAACACTGTAGCCAACTTTTGGCAGAGGAGATTATTACTAAGCATTCCGTAAATTTATAAAATAATTTCGTTAGTATAAAAATCATAAGATTTTGAAAAGTACTTTTCTTTTGTAACCCAGAATCTCCACAGACATTGGGATATGAGATACCTCCCACAGCAAGTAGGCCTGTGAGTTAAATGAGTTAATTTTATTCCTCTGTTTATTTTTTAAAATAACTTAATTTTTGGAACAGCAGTTTTAGATTTACAACAAAAATAAACAACAACAACAACAAATACAGATTTCCCATATCCTCCTTGCCCTTACATGTGCATAGCAGCCCCATTAACATTATTAACCAGAATGGTACTTTTTTTTTTTTTTTTAAGCAAGGATGAACCTACATTGACACAGCCGCTATTCTGGATCTGAGACATTATAAAAGGTGTGTAGTGATATCTCATTATAGTTTTAATTTTCATTTTTCTGATGACATAAGATGTGGAGCATTTTATCATAATTTATTTTTTGCATTTTTATACCTTTGGTGAGCTCTCTGTCATCTTTGGCCCATTTTTATTATTGGGTTGTCTGTTAACTTATTGTTGAGTCATTAGTTCTTTGTCTAGTTTAAATAACTGTCTTTGATCAGATATGTCTTTTGTGAAAATTTTCTCCCAGCCTATGGCTTATCCTCTCATTCACTTAATATTATTTATAAAATATTAGAAAATACAATCTTCCCTTAAGGCTGTTGACACTCTTTGATGTAATTATGATTTATACAAGGAGAAGCTAATAGAAGTAACAAAAAACTAATAAATCATGAATAAAATGTGCTATATCATCAAATTCAAAGTTTAGAAGAAACAAAAAATTTTATGTGACAAGAACTATAACCCATTTGATACTGAAAGGTTAAATACATATTTCACATTAATAACCAGAATTTAAAAAATGAACTCAGTAGAATTAAGCATAAACAAAATCTGAATCTGAAAATTTTAATTTCTCTCTATATATGTAGTTCTATATAGGAAGAAATTTTAATTTAAAACTTAACTGCAAAGACAAAAAAGAACTTGAATAAATGCTAAGGGCCGAAAATACTAAGATACTATATTCCAGTTTGGAAAGAATTAATGTACAGCTGACCCTTGAACAACTAGGGGATTGTATTCCACGCTTTGAATCATTGGTTCCTTCACATCTTCGAATTCGATCAATGACAATAGACCATGGAGTAGTGTAAAACTTACTAATGAAAAATATCCTTATTTAAGTGGACCTACACAATGAAAACCAACTTTGTTCAAGGGTCAACTGAAACATATATATGTCAGGTAAAATTTTACTTACAAATTTTCCTGTGTAGTTATATGAAATTTCATCACATGTATAGATTTGTCTAACCAACAAATATAGTCAGATTATAAAGCTGTTTAATAACCTCAAATAAATTCCCTTTTGCTACACTTCAGTAGTCACATCCTTTCCTAAAGTTAAGCTTTGTCAAATATTAACTTGTTCTCTATAATTAAAATTGTGTCACACTGAGAAAGTTATAGAAAATGCACCAAATTGTTTTTTGTCCTCAAAATAATGTCTTGAAATTCACAAAATTCTGTGAACCAATATTTTGTTCCTTTTTATTGCTGAATTCTATTCCATGGTATGTATACAGCACTGTTTTCCTAGTTACCTGCTGAAGAAAATGTATATTCTTTTTTTAATTTTTTTTTAACTTTTCAAAATAAAATGGCTATGAAGATTTGTGCAGGTTTGTGTTAAATGTAGGTTTTCATTTCTTTAGGAAAAATACCTAGAGCATAACTGTTGTGTAGTATGGTAATGTAGCTTTGGCTTTGTAAGAAACTGTCAAACTTTTTCCAGAGTGACTGCGTTGTTTTACGTTTCCACCATTACATAAGAGGGACAGTTCTCGTTATATTTGATATTCATTGCTTTGCTTTTGACATAGGTCCATAAACTGCATGTTACTACTTCTAACCAAATGCCATAGTATCCTATGGTAAGCTTTATTATATTTTACTTGAAAGTGAAAGTGTTAGCTGCTCAGTCACGTACAACTCTTTACACTCCATGGACTGTAGCCTGCCAGGCTTCTCTGTCCGTGGAATTCTCCAGGCAAGAATACTGGAGTGAGTAACCATTTCCTTCTCCAGGGGAACTTCCCCACCCAGAGATAGTACTCGGGTCTCCTGCATTGCAGGCAGATCCTTCACAGTCTGTTCTCTTAACATTGCACTGTCTTATTACTAAAAAATTACACATACTGTATAAAACATGTGTGTTTGTAAATTTCACTGGTTTATACCCTAGTAGCGAGATCACAAGATAACAATAATGTTAGTAAGTAATGCCAGATTTATCTCCAAAAAATCTGTGCTTGTGTGCTTCACTGGAATGTATTTCTATTTTACATACCCTAAGAAAAACCTGGCAAGGAATTCACCTGCAGATGCAGAAGTGGAAAACACGGTTTGATCCCTGGGTCAGGAAGATCCCTGGAAGAAGAAATGGCAACCTGTGGGGCCTCTCTATTTTCCTTTTCTCTCCGACTCTCTAACCCTCCCTGTAGCGCTCCAGGGCGGGAGTCAGAAAGCCTGGCGAGCCCTCAGTCTCAGACAGAAAGATTCTCCAAAGGTATCTTCCGAGGATGGGAGCCTCTGGAAGATCAGCCCCGAGGAGGGGGTGAGCGGACCGCTGGCCCCACAGCCTCCCTCGCCCAGAGAGAGACACTCAGACACAGCAGGGGTTCTGTCAAAGCAGTTCCGTTTTATTGAGCTGAAGGGCGAGCTTATATAGACAAATAGCGCGAGAAGGCAAACGGCCCGGGGGTTTCAAATGGGGCATTCCGGGGAGCTTGGCCAATCACTGTAAGGGTCACGTATCCAGGTGGTGGCGCACCAATGTATACTGGTCATGTCCCAGCATTGCTAAGAGGAAGTTAGCCATGGCCAATCGCATTTTTTTGTAAATAGCCTCAGTTCCGCCCTCTTGATCTCCGCCAAGCATCATCTTGTCATGAGCACATGTGAGGTGCCCTACATATCCCCCTTTTTTGTTTTATTTTAGGGGAGCCATCAGGGGGCAGCCCACATGGCCTCGTTGGGACCTGGTGGTTGTGCCTGTCTTAGGTTGTCTCCCTCTGGAGACCCGTCATTGGCTATCCAATCAAGCATGGTCAACAACGGTTATTATGAATTGGCACTTGGGGGATTAGGGCCTGGGAGGTCTATATGATTTGGGATTGGCCAGCTTGACTTTTGTTGGATTAGGTTTGCCATGTCTATAGGTTTGGGCCAGGAGGACGTTTTTTACTTGATCTCTGGTAATGGTCCTGATCCGATCTTGGAGGAACCTCTTTACTGTGAGGAGGTTTTTGGTTTCTCTCCCCAGGGAAAGAGTACAGGTTTTTTTTGGGGGGGGGGTACTGTAACACAAAGAGTGGAGAAAGGTGTATATATGGCTGCATGAGCTGGGGCAATGGGTTGCAGAGCAGACGGCTAAGACAAACACCAAAAGCAAGGGGGCCATGTTAAATGCAGGTCAGGTTGGTGGTCACAAAGGTGTATGATGCCATGAATATGGCACTACAGCCAAGATAACTCAGTGCTAAAAGGACACGTGGCATTATGGCCCAGTCTCTGGGAGCAGCTGACGCCAGGCCAATGGCGAAGAGCAAGGCCAGGAGTATAATTATGGCTATTTCTGAAGGGTCTTATAAGATGATCATCGGCTCGGGTAGCTTGGAGGATATTTCAACAGGCAGGCAGTAGCTTTTTCGGTGGGAAATCTGTAGGAAGACAAAAAGGAAAAAGTAACCTCATGAACTTTTTATCATTCATGGGCTGAATGGCTGTTATTTTGTAGGGTGGTCAAGATATTTGAGGTTTCTAGCGGGCACCCAGATTGGACTGGGTTCTCCTATGGGGTAAATGCACCCAAACCCTCTCCCTGTAGTAAGTAGTGGATCAGGCCCCCTCCATTGTCCTGTGAGGGGGTCTTTCCATCTGACCATTACCTCTGGTCTTAGTTCTTGGCCAGTCCAATGCTGTTGGAAGGCCGTGAGTGGCTCATTTTTGGAAAAATTTAAAATATTTAAGGTGAAGAGGGCCATTCCAAGTTGTTGGTGGGGGCTTGTTCCCCATTTTTGTTTTTGTAATTGAGATTTTAATGTTTTATTGTGTCGTTCTATAATTGCTTGTCCTTGGGGATTGTAAGGAATGCCAGTGGTATGTTGGATGTTCCATTGTTTAAAGAATTTTTGTAATTGTTGGCTAACAAAACATGGTCCATTATCAGTTTTTATCTGAGCAGGCAATCCTAGGGTGGCAAAACACTGAAGGAAGTGGTTCTTAGTGTGTTGTGCCTTTTCTCCAGTGTGGGCCGTGGCCCAGCATGCGTGGGAATAAGTATCGACTGAGACGAAGATGTATTTAAGTTTACCAAAGGGAGAGTAATGTGTGACATTTCTTTGCCATAGGGTGTTAGGCTTCATTCCCCTGGGGTTTGTCCCCACTGATTGTAGGGAGGGAACCTGGAGAAAGGGAATACATGACTGACAAGTATATAGGATTCTTTTTAAATTTTTTATGGGGATTTGAGGGAATCTCTGGTGAAGCCCTCTCCAGTTAACATGGGTTAGGTCATGGAATTTTGGGGCTTGTTGAACAGTATATGTATTGGTGGAGGCTGTCTGATCTGCCAGGGAATTTTCTAAAGAGAGTATTCCTGGTAGGGCCTGGTGGCCTTGGAGGTGATGTAGATAAAGGGGTTGGTCTCTGGCCTGGAGAAGGGAGCGAGCCTGTATCATGAGAGGGGTAATGGGATTGTCATCTAGCCAGATATGAGAATTAATAAGCCATGGGAGGAGATTTTTGACATAAAGCCTATCAGTAAATAGATTCATAGCTTCGGGGATTTTAGAAAGTACAAGGACTACAGCGAATAATTCTTTGTATTGGGCTGACCCTCGCAAGGGGAGTAATGCCTGTGAGGGGTTGTTTCTGAGTTTTTAAAAACAATCAATGCTGCCCCTCGTCTTCCCCCGTCAGTGAATACATTAGCAGCAGTGGGAATGGGCTTAAAGGGGAATAACTGAGGGGCTTTCCATGGTAGCGGGAAAAGGCGGGAACCCATTTATGGGGCCCATAGTGACAATCAATTTTTCCCAGGAAGCCCTCTAGGGCAAGTGCAATTCTCTCATTGTTTTTTTTTTTTTTTGAACCCAGTGGAAGTCTGTCAATCGATAAGGGACCACAACCTTATCAGGTTCTTGGGCGGAGCCCCTAAGGGCTGTCTCTCTGCCTTTCTGGATCAAGTCTGCCATTTGATCTAAATGAGTGTAAACCCAAGAGGCCCCTCCCAAGGAGATATGTATCCACTGGAGGGGTCTGTATTTTTGTATTAGGGTGGCCAGGAGGGTCTCGGGGGAAGACATTATCCATAGTTTAAGTTCTTGGGTGGGGTCGAATCTGGAGAGCTGAGAGGCATCAAGAGCTTGTTGGAACTTTTGGAGAATCTTTTTATGGGTGTGTGTGAGGGAGGAGTGGGGGAGTTTGTCTTTTAAGAGGTTAAAAAGAGGGGCTAATTCACCAGTGGACAGGGAGAGCCAAAGTCGTAGCCAATTAATTTCTCCCATACCAGCATCTTAATGAACTGATCTCTCAGAGGGCCCAGGGAGAATTTTCTTATCATGCTCTTCTCTACTCTATCTATAAAAGTGGATAAGTCTTCGCTGTTTTTCTGAGTAATTCCCGATATAACAGGCTCGCTGGGGCCCTCTTCTAGCTTTTTCCATGCGGCTAGGCAAATGGCTCACACTTGATCTGTATAAGGGGGTGGTGTAGCGGCCTGCTGTATTCCTGTGCTCCATTGATCAGCTGTCCCAGATAGCATCCCAAAGGTTATAGGGATGGGGGGGTTGGCGGCTTGGTTTCTTTCCTCTTGGGTGTGGCATTCCTCTTTAAAGAAGGCCCACCATTTAATGTATTGATTGCTAAGGAGGACTGCTCGGCATAGCATTTTCCAATCTTGGGTTGTGCAGGGTTGATGAGCTAGGCCTTGGAGGATGGTCTCGGCCCATGGAGAATTGGGGCCGTTGGTCACTGCCTTTTAAGCTCTTTTAAATCGTTTGGCCCCCAGGGATACCAAGCCGCTGGTCGATTGCCCCCAGGGTTTACATTAACGGGAAAAGCTCATATGGGACCTGGGGCAATCTTTCCCAAGGGTCTTCGAGATAAGTCCTTCCTCTCCATGGAAACCTCTCTACTGGGTGGGGTTGAGTCTCATTAATTTCCTTCTTATGGGTGGACTCTTGTTCAAGTTCAGGCGCGCTAGGCAAAGCCTCACCCTTATTGGGTTCATTTTTGTCCCATCTGGGGGGCCACAGGTTACTATTCATGGTAGTGTCATCATTTTTTCTCTCTCCTTGGTCTAGGGTGGAGCGTTCTTCCCACATCTATCAGGATCGGGCATAGGAGCCTTTTCTTCGTTAGGGGGTTTGGGCTTGGCAGAGAAGCAACTCTTGAGAGCCGTAATAGTGGGATAGAATCCCAGGGGTGGGCCTTTCCCATCTTGTATTTCTCTCTTCCTCGCTAATATGTGTACCCTATCCCAAGTATCCCAGGAAAACAGGTTGGCCGAGTCTATCCACGGAGCTACCCGGGTAATGGTTCCCCAAACCTTAATGGCCTGGGCATCAGAGACTTCTAACCCTCTACTTTTAAGCATGTAACACAGGGCCTTAAGGGCTGGCTCATCTGATTTACTAATTGAGTTTCCCATATTTTGATGGAGATCCCGGATAGTTGGAAAGGCTGCCGAGAGTATCCACCATGAAAAACTCCTAATGGAGGGGGTGGAGGCCTAGATGGTGGGGTTGTGGTGTGTTTTACTAGAGTGCCTGAGCTGTTGCACGGAAGTTTGCTTGAGGGAGGCGGGGGCCCTAGCGCCTCTGGCCCATTCTGTGACCTCCTTATCCTATCACCGGAGTCTTCAAGTGGCGGGCGCCCTAATGGCTCTTAAGTGCCCAACCCGTGCCCACAAAAGGAGATTGGCCTTTTTCTCGGCGTGAAAGATAAAGAAAGAGTTCACCCAGCTGGGCTCCCACTACTAGACCATCAATTTGGGGGGCCTTCAGTTATCCCCCAGGGAGTGCCCTGGGCAGGAAACATCAGTTGCCCCACCGAATGATAGTTGTTCGCTGAACTCTTTAGAAAAAGAAGAATGGGGGAAGGTTAGTAGGAAACGAAAGGCAAAGGAAGGAAGTTACCGCATGTACTCACCCCTGGGGGATTCATCTCTCAAATGCTTACCTCAGGGATGTGATCCTCAGCAGGATCGCTGCACTGAAGCCAGGAGGCTGTCTCATCATCTCTCTTTCAAGACCCCGCAGTGGGCAGGTCTTCCTCGGAGAGAACCCAAGTCACGACACCAGATGTGGTGCCTCTCTATTTTCCTTTTCTCTCCGACTCTCTAACTCTCCCTGTAGCGCTCCAGGGTGGGAGTCAAAAAGCCAAAGCCGGGCGAGCCCTTGGTCTCGGACAGAAGGACCCTCCGAAGTTATCTTCCGAGGATGGGAGCCTCTGGAAGATCAGCCCCGAGGAGGGGGTGAGCGGACCGCTGGCCCCACAGCCTCCCTCGCCCAGAGAGAGACACTCAGACACAGCAGGGGTTCTGTCAAAGCAGTTCCGTTTTATTGAGCTGAAGGGCGAGCTTATATAGACAAATAGCGCGGGAAGGCAAACGGCAGGGGGGGGGGAGTGTTTCAAACGGGGCATTCCGGGGAGCTTGGCCAATCACTGTAAGGGTCACTTATACAGGTGGTGGCACAACAATGTATACTGGTCATGTCCCAGCATTGCTAAGAGGAAGTTAGCCATGGCCAATCGCATTTTTTTGTAAATAGCCTCAGTTCCGCCCTTTTGATCTCCGCCAAGCGCAGTCTTGTCATGAGCACATGTGAGGTGCCCTACAGCAACCCATTACAGTGTTCTTGCCTGGGATTCCCATGAACAGAGGAGCCTGGCATGCTGCAGTTCATGGAGTCACAAAGAATCAGACATTACCGAGTGACTGAGCACAAGAAAAGCCTTCATTATCTAATTTTATCATACTGATTTCTATAAATAAGAATTTTCAAAAATTGTGTATCTCTAACAGATAGTGAGTTTTAGAATCCCTTTGTAATTGCTTCCACTTCAGATGGTCCCTTTAGTGAACTGTGTGTTGACTCATATGTTGTCTATGTCTTTCCTGGATTTTCTAACGTTTTCTTATTTTAAATAATTTCTTTGAATCCTCTATTATCTCCTTGTTTCTTCTAGACAGTACAAGAATTTGATTCTAACACAAATGTGCTCAGTCACTTCAGTCATTTTCAACTCTTTGTGACCCATGGACTTCAGTCTGCCAGGCTCTTCTGTCCATAGGACTGTCTAGGCAAGAAGACGAGTCTTCCTGATCCAGGAATTGAACTTGCATGTCCTACATAGACAGGCAGATTCTTTACCACCGAGCAACCTGGGAAGCCTTCCAGTATGACACTTTGCTACACTTTCCCCTGAAAACAAGTTCTTTGTGTTTAATCAAATACTTTATTTTTTTACACACTGAAAAAAGAAAAACATTTTGGATATTAGTAAGGTTTTCTACAGTTTAACTACAAAACATTCTGTCTGCATAATTGGGGCTTATATAAAAGGAGCATAGTTGGTGAATGAGAATTAATTTTTAAAGCTTTAAGTATTTTCTATACTATCAGCTCTGCCTTTAGAAGAATTAAAAAATACTAAGCTGCCAATTTAAAACATTTATCACACAAGCTTGATTACAATTTTTTGATTCTAACTCATTTTTGTCGAAGTATTGAATTCACATTTTCTTCCCCTTATTTTCATGTTTGATTTTAAAGTCTGAAATGGCACTCTTAAAAATTTATATCGCACATAGCATATTGTGAAAATTTGAATTATATCAACAAGAAAATTTATTTTCTTTCTTTCAGAAAACAGACTTTTCTCATAAAGATCCTGACCCAAAATTACACACAGCATAGTATACTGTGTTACAAGAGCAAAGTTGCCTGTAATTCAAAATACAATACTGAAACTTACCTCTCTCAAAAAGGATTCACAATGACTGATGAGACTTAACTTAGATAGAAAGGAAAATAGATAGGTAGGAAAATGAAACAAGTCTTTCATTTTGTCTTTTTAAAACTATTGTGAAAAAAAAAAAGTCTTCCTTAAGCAGTAGCATGCCTAAGGAATGGTACTTTTGAGGGAGGAAAACAGAAGTAGAAAGGCAGCTACTATAAACAGTGTTCAGGGTTTTTCCAACATTCCATCAGACTCACTTTATTTTTTATCTGAATGTTATGTCTTCGTGCATGCAATCACAATTATATAACTTCTAACTCCCTGAAAGTTGACTTTATTTAAATAGATCAAATTATTATAAGGTATTAAGGATGAGAAAGCGAGAAACAGGTCCTAATGGGTAGGAAAGGAAAATAAGACTGAGAATGAAAATCGACCATGCCCCTCTAGAAAAATATGTGTGAAAAACAACAGAACAGCAGTGAGCTATGTTAAATATAAAGTAGAAGAAAGTTTTACAATATATAGTGCTCATATAGAGAAGTATGTTGATAAGAATGTTGAGTGGCTATTGAAGAAGTCTGAAGATCAATAAAAGTACAGCATTTCTTGAGTTGTATTCTACCCCAAATAGCACATTTGTTTAAATATAAAAAAAATGTTTTTATGATACTTTGAGATTTTCCTCAAACTCTAATATACGACTAAAAATTCTGGACCATATTTACTTTATGGCTCAGAATGTTAAACTCACCTTAACATGAGATTCTAAAGAATAGGGATTGAAAATATCACTCTCAACAAAATGGCAAAGGAAAATAAAGCAAAAATAGAAATGAATGGTGACAACAGGACTTAGAAGGCTAAATTAATGAGTAATGAATTTGCACTAAATATACACAACATTATTTAGCTAAAGTCGCTGCAGGAACAAAAACACAGAATTGCTAAGCTTTATGCAAAAGTAATTTAATATCTATTTGATTAGACAAAATAAATATGTAAAAATAAAATTTCAATGCAAGTTAGAAATGTTATACATAATGTCATTTTAAGATAAGGGTAACAGTGAACTGTAAATGGCCCAATAAAAATTGTGTCAAAAGGATTCTAAGAGAATTTTTGATTCTTCAGGAGAGGTCAGATTTTTGATACACCAGCTTGGACAGGGAAAAATGAAACTTGTTTAATATTATTGTAATATAATTATCAATTCAATTATTTTCCTTAAAGCACCAGAGAGAGTACCTTGCATGTAGGCAGCACTGGAAACACATGAATGTGTAAACATACTATATATAATATTTAGAGCAGGCATTAGAAAATGGACCAACTTAATTTCTATGTGAGCAGAGCAATGACTTTTATATCTGAGACTGAACATTAAAGTAATCTATCCTCCTGATACCCTGAAAGTTAAAGTAAAATTCAGCAGCACAACAATAAATAAGTACTCTTTTCACATTTCCATCAGTTTTAGTGTTAATATTTATTGTAAGGAAGACTGAATGGTACACTGTTTCCAATTGATTTTTTTTTTCCTTTGCAAAAGGTGAAAAATGTAGTGAATGGAAAACCTTTGCCTTCTAAATAGTGTGGGAAAATATATGAATAATTCATTTGACTCAACATCTAATTGACTTGAAAACCAAAATAGCACAACTACATGACTATCTACTTGATTATATCAATTAATTAAAACAGGCATTTTTTTTCAAAACAAATATTTTTGTTCTATCATTGTTTCCCTGTTATGTATAAATATTTATAATATTGGAAAGATAAAATTGATTTATTTAATTTTAAATTAAATTATACTAGTTGAACATGTCTAGGTATCAGTCATGGGCTTCCCTAGCAGCTCAGATGGTAAAGAATCCTCCTGCAATGTGGGAGACCTGGGTTAGATCCCTAGGTTGGGAAGATCCCCTGGAGAAGGGCATGGCAACCCACTCCAGTATTCTACCCTTGAGAATCCCCATGGATAGAGGAACCTGGTGGGCTATGGTCCATGGAATCGGAAAGAGTTGGACACAACTGAGTGACTAAGCACAGCACAGATATCAGTCACCTGTCACTTTAATCTAAAGATTGAAAAAATAACATATTATTTTGTGACAGCATACATATGATTTAAAAAATCAAGTTCAGAATAATAGTACTGTGAGCAATTCATTTTACAGAATGCATGAGAATTAGTCCTAAAGTTAACTGATTATATGTTGGAAAGTTACGATAAAAAGGAAATCCTCCTTTTGCTTATTCTTAATAATTTCAGTTGAACAATGGAATGATGTTCTTTTAATTTTCTAAATTTTTGATATTAGATACTACAAGCTATTGCCATCTCTACTATTCATAATAACTGGCCAAACATAGATGAGAAATGTCAGAATCCATTTTCTCTAATAATATTTAGATCTCAGTCATGAAGTGTTCTAGAAAAATAATCATATCAACAGTGAAACTTAAAAACATATTGCAATGCATATTTATTAGATAATTAGTTGAAAAGGACATGATGAAAAAAAAAGTGTTTTTGCAGAGATATTAAAAAAAAAAAGTGTATCATATCTCTGACTGAGAGATTCCTGAAACCCAGCCTCTATTAAAAGTAAGGACAAGTCCTGTATTAAATCACCTGCTTAAGGTTTTTTTTTTCCTTTTTATTTTTTCCTTATTTTTATTATTTATTATTATTATTATTAGTTAATTAATTAATTTTCCCTTTATATTATATTATTGAGAGAGTATAAAGCCCTTTCAGGGCTTAAAACTAAAGGCTTCAAAACTAAAGACTAATTGCATTGTAGATATCTTTCTTTATACTTTTGAAAGTGTAGTTACCCTCTCAATAATACTGAGGCATCTTGACAATGGATTTTTGAAGAAAATGGTTCTGCTTTTATTGCTTATTTCAGAAGAATAGTACTAATAGTATAGGATATAGACAAAGTAGGAAGAAGTACCTGTGAAATGATAGAAGTTAGTGTGAAGTTCTTGGGAGAGAAAAAATGCTAACATTCCTCAATGTCCATCAACAGAAGAATGGATAAGAAAACTGTGGTACTTATACACAATGGAATATTACTCAGCCATTAAAAAGAATACATTTGAATCAGTTCTACTGAGGTAGATGAAACTGGAGCCTATTATACAAACGTGAAGTAAGCCAGAAGGAAAAATAACAATAGAGTATACTAACACATATATATGGAATTTGGAAAGATGGTAACGATAACCCTGTATGCAAGACAGCAAAAGAGACGCAGATGTATAGAACAGTCTTTTGGACTCTATGGGAGAGGGCAAGGGTGGGGTGATATGGGAGAACGGCATTAAAACATGTAAATTATCATATGTGAAATGAATCACCAACCCAGGTTTGATGCATGATACAGGGTGCTCAGGGCTGGTGCACTGGGATGACCCGGAGGGATGGATTCGGGAGGGAGGTGGGAGGTGGGTTCTGGAAGGGGAGCACATGTATACCCATGGTGGATTCATGTCAATGTATGGCAAAACAAACACGATAATGTAAAGAAAAATAAAATAAAATTTAAAAAATATATTTATTAAAAAATAATAATAAAATAAATTAAAATATATGATTCTAATGATTGACTGAAGGAAGTAACACCTGATCAACTTAACTCATGAAGACATTGTTGTAATTCTAAGTAGTGAATTATTTAAAAAATTTTTTCAACTATGTTTACATATTTAACTACTCATCAAATATTTTTGTGTTATGTCTATTCAATCTTATATAATGATTAATCATATTTAAAAAAATGAACAAGTAACTTTCAACATTTTAATTGTTTAGGTCCATCTATGTAGTCATTTGGGGATTCCCTAGTGGCTTAGATGATAAAGCATCTGCCCACAGTGAGGGAGACCAAGGTTTATTCCCCTGATAGGGAAGATCCCCTGGAGAAGGAAATGGCAACCTACTCCAGAACTCGTGCCTAAAAAATTCCATGGATGGAAGAGCCTGGTGGGCTACAGTCCATGGAGTCACAAAGAGTCTAACACGACTGAGCGACTTCACTTTTACTTTATGTAGTCATTCAAGTCATAAGGTAATTAGATATTTACTGTCTAACTTCTATGTGCCAGGGTTTTTTATATCACTGTGATTTCAACACAATGAGAAAAGAGCCTCACCCATTCTTTGTCTCTCTCTCTCTCTTTCTCCTTCTCTTTGTATATTCAATTGAGAGAATTGAATTTAAAATATAACTAAAAAAGAGAACATCAGATAACAAAAAGTGTTATCAGGAAAATTAAAGTAGCATTATGCTAGACAATGTTTTCTAATTTTGTTATTTTAATGGAAAATCTGTCTTAGGAAGTGACACTTAAATTGAAGTTTTAAGAAAGGAGAAATTATTGCAAAATCAAAACCACTGTGAAGAGCTTTTAAAGCAGAGGAAATGGATCAAGGTAGAAATAGGCTTGATCTGGAAAACTGTCTAAGGTTTCTTTGTCTGGACCAGAAGGATAGGAGATATCTAAATAAAAACCAAACAGAGACTAGAATTGAAGCTCCCTCAAGCATACAAAACCATTTAAGCCAGATAAGTAAAACTTTAGTTTACTCTTTTCATAAACATAATCAAAACTTTACTTGGGTTATTTTTTTTTACAAGTGCCTCTGATAATCTTAAAGGTTATTAAAGTCATTCCCATTTTCAACTTTTAAGTTACCCTGTAACATCATGCTTCTGAATTTCATAACTGTGTTGTTTTTGAAGTATCCCAGTTCGTTGTTTCTCACTCAATAAAATGTTCATTTCAAGTAAAGAATTTTCTTTTGAAAGATACAAAAGTGTTCAGGAAGTACCTGATTAGGTGAAGTAAACTTTTGTGCCTCGCTTTTATTGGCTGACATATATTCCCTCAAATTCGTATGTTGAAGTCTTAATCTCAATACCTCAGAATGTGACTGACTCTAATCCAGTATGACTGGTAACTTTAAAAGGAGAGGGAATTAGAACCCAGACACACAGAGGGAGAACACCAAGCAAACATGAAAAAGGCCAACTATAAGCCAAGGAGAGAAGCCTTGGCAAGAAAAAAAAAAAAAAATCCTGTGGACTCCTTGATCTCAGATTTCTAGCTTCCAGAACTGTGAGAAAATTCTGTTGTTTAGGGTACTCTGTTGTATAGCATGCTGAGTTGTTTCAGTCATGTCTGACTGTCTGAGACCCTATGGACTATAGCCTGTCAGGCTCCTCGGTCCATGGGATTCTCCAAGCAAGAATACTGCACTGGGCTCTCATGCCATCCTCCAGGATACTTCATGACCCAAGGATCAAATCCACATCTCTTATGTCTCCTGCACTGGCAAAGGGGTTCTTTACCACTAGCACCAACTGGGAAGCCCAGAAAATTAATACTCTGGTTTAGGAGATTTTATTTTATTCTAAGTGTGAGAGTCAATCATTGAGAGCTTTCAACAAGGGAACGACATAATCTATCTGATTTGTATTCTTCTAAGAATATTCTGGATACTGTGTACAATTAACTTCTGTAAGGTACTAGAGGGGATAGTAAAGAGCCATACAGAGAGCCTTCTGCAGGTGAGCAGAGTATATACATATTAGTGTGATTGTGTGTGAGATGGTGGTGGTGGTGGTTTAGTCGCTAAGTCACGTCTGACTCTTTGCGACCTCCATGGATTGTTGTCTGCCAGGCTTCTCTGTCTGTGGGATTTCCCAGGAAAGAATACTGGAGTGGATTGCCATTTCCTTTTTCAGAGGATATTGCCAATCAGGGATGAAGCTTGGGTCTTCTGCATTGCAGGTGGATTCTCTACTGACTGAAATACTAGGGAATGCCAGGAGCTGTCAGGATGCCCCCTCACTCGCATGACAAGGTCACGAGACTTAGAAGGAAACTGCAAAGTGGGTTTTCCTTATCGGGCATCCTGGGGCAAGGCCCCTCCTGGTATTTTTCTTGGGAAGTTCTTTATGCTCATTAGCTTATCTCAGTAGGTCAATCCCAGTTAGAAAGAATAAGATAATTCCCTCAGACCAGAGGATCAGGGAAGGTGGATTCCCTCCCCCGAGGACAAAGGAGGAATAAAAGGGACATTTAAATAGATTATTTTACCTCCTACTCATTATTGGAGAGTTTACCAAGAGTTCTCTGGGGGTCATGACAAGGCCACCACCAGAAGGGCTTGTACTTGGGTCACCTTTCCACCTCCCACTCCTCTGACCACTCCAAGGTGGAAGCTCCCTTTCTTGAAGAGAACAGGGTGGAGGGACTTAGGAATGATCATAACTGTAGCCAGCATAGTTGGAGACATTGATTGCTTTAGGATAGTGTAGACATAGGAATTCATTATAGTACTTATATAAGGTTAATAGGGTTTTATTGCTAAAGCAGTGTTGCTAGCCTGTCTCATTGTCCTCTTTCCTTATAAGAACCAGAGTATCAGAACAGAATAGGACAGGTAGTGGTTGAGGTTACTAGAATAAAAACAGTTTCAAGCTTAGCCCTTCCCTCAAGCCTCTACACAGCTGCACCTGATAAGAGAAGAATGTAACCTTTTTGCTTAGATTGATGTACTTATCATGATTGAATGAAGTATGCTGAAGACAATAAAATAATAAACATACTATTGTTAAATCTGATTATGCAGAAATCTGACTTCTGCAAGGGGAATGTTTCCATGATAGATTGGAGAATGAGCTCAATGATAAGGTTGTTGATGGAAGATAGAAAACAAAATATTGTATAGAATGACATATGATGTAATGGGGATGCTTCTTGGGTATAAAACTGTAAACCAACCACAGTAAAGTGAGAGACTGCTCCATCAACACATTGATTCAGCTTAGTACTTCGCCTATGCCACTCATCCCTCAAGACCCCTGGACAAGCTGGGGCTGGACCCCCATAAGGGAAGCCCTTCTGTTTGTATAATTTATTTATTATCCATACATTAATTTTAGCCGCATGTGTAACCACACTGCTTTATGGTATGTATTTATTTTGGCAGATCTGCTATAACTCAGAGTTAAATGTTTGTTTTAAAATTATATATCAGAGATAATTATGAATGCTTAGGTAACTGACCATATATCACCGCCCTATTAATGACAAATCAATTTTTTATAATTTTGTTTTGTTACCATTTTTTAGTAAACAGTTTGCTTTATATCAGAAACAAAGAAAAGAGCATATTTTCACATATATACACACATATAATTAAACTAAAAATCAAGTTATTAATCTATGAAAGAAGACAGTTTAGGAAAGTTTGATATATTGAAAAATGCATCAGTACTGGGAATGAAGGAACACATAACTTAATTCCTTTACAATATGATGTAAACAATGTAATAACTCTTAATTACTATGAATCTATGTATTAATAGAACCTATTGGAAATGTTGAATTGATAAAAAAAGACAGTGATTTAATAGCAACCAAGCAAAAACCAAGCAACTATTATAGATATTAAAATACTGATATAAACAAATTGCTTTGTTAACCAAAATCCCAGATATAAATAACTCTCCTTTTAAAATGATATATTCCATTTTAAAGTACCTTATTTACATCTGACTTAATTTACAAAATTATATCATAATGGAATGTAAAGTCAGTGAACAGCATTCTTTATAGATATAGAACATATGTTACTGGTAGCCTTTGCCTGATGAAGCTTCATTATTCAGCTCAAAAATGTTGAAGCTGTAATCATTAAACATATGTCAAAGACACAGAAACATAATAGCTTTAGTATAAGAGAGAAGTAAGATGGGAAAGAGGAATATAAAAGATTTTTATAGAGGCACAAAGAGAAATGGGAATCTAATTATAATCATGTTTTATTATAAGAGATTCAGGGTTGTCTTCACATCATTTAATTAGAACAAATGAGTAATAGGCAGAGTCACTTTAAAAGGGACATTTAAGATAATATTTTACAGGAAAGTTGGTGATTCATTCAAATGGCAGCTACTGTTTCCACCTAGAAGCTGATTACAGTACTAGAAATAACATAGAGGAACCACATTTTAAGTTTTCCATTTCTGTGCACAAATGTATGTAAAGGAAATGTCCAATGGGTTCTCTATAAGCCAACTCTGATATGAAGATTGAAGTTTTTATCAGATATTAACATTTATTAGGTATTAATATCTGTGAAAAGAAAAGAGAAGGATAACGGGGATGAGGAACTAGTCAAACTGTGGCACAGGCTGGACAAAGCCTCAGCCAGTCTGTGGAAGGGAGAGAGAGTGACATCCATCGAAGTTTTACCTGATGGACAAAAATGGCCAGGCCTTTATATCACTGTCTTGCTTTGTCATTCTGTCTGCAATGTCTGATGGATAAAGATAACAGGCTTGTGGAAGCTTCCTGATGGGAAGGACCTGTTGTGGGGGAATCTGGGTCTCATTCTGATGGGTAGGGCCATGCTCAGTAAACCTTTAATCAAATTTTCTGTTGATGGATGGGGCTGTGATCCTTCCCTGTAGTTTGGGCTAAGGCCAAACTATGGTATAGGTAATGGTAACCTCCTTCAAAAGGACTTATGCCAGCACACACTGGGGCTCCCAGCACTATTGTATTCAATGACCCTGACCCCATGGCAGGCCACTGTCTACCCACACCTCCTCAGGAGACTGCTAAACACACACAGGCAAGTCTGGCTCAGTCTCCTGTGGGGTCACTGCTCCTTTCTCCCATGTTTTGGTGTGTACAAGGTCCTGTTTGTGCCCACAAGAGGCTGTTTCTCCAGTCCTGTGGAATTTCTACAATCAAATCTCACTGGCCTCCAAAGTGAAATTTCCTGGGGGTTCTCAGCCATTTGCTGGGTCCCCAGACTGGGAAATCCATTGTGAATCACAGATGATCAATACCAAAATCAAATTAATTATATTCTTTGAGGCCAAAGATGGAGAAGCTCAATGAGTGAAGTCACTTAGTCATGTCTGACTCTTTGCGATGCTGTGGATTATAGCCTACCAGGCTCCTCTGTCCATGAAATTTTCCAGGCAAGAATACTGAAGGGAGTTGCCATTTCCTTTTCCAGGAGATCTTCCAACTGAGGGATTGAACCCAGGTCTATCACACTGTAGGCAGATGCTTTACTGTCTGAGCCACCAGGGAAGTCCAGAGAAACTCAAAACAGTCATCAAAAACAAGATTGGGAGCTGACTGTGGCTCAGATCATTTATGCCTTATTTCAAAAATCAGACTTAAGTTGAAGAAAGTAGGGAGAACCACTAGACTATTCAGGTATAACTTAAATCAAATCCCCTTCTGACTATACAGTGGAAGTGGCAAATAGATTCAAGGGATTAGATCAGATAGAGAGAGTACCTGAAGAAATATGGATGGAGATTCATGACTTTGTACATGAGTTGGTAATCCAAACCATCCCCAAGAAAAAGAAACTCAAAAAGGCAAAATGTTTGTCTGACAAGGCTTTACAAATACATGAGAAAAGAAGAGAAGTGATAGACAAAGGAGAAAAAAAAAAAAAGGTATACCCATCTGAATGCAGAGTTCCAAAGAATAGCACATAGAGATAAAAAAAAAAAGCCTTCCTCAGGGATCAATGTAAAGAAATAGAGGAAAACAATAAATGGGAAAGATTAGGGATCTCTTCAAGAAAATTAGAGAAACCAAGAGAACATTTCTTTCAAAGCTGGGCAAAATAAAGAACAGAAATGGTATGAACCTAACAGAATCAGAAGATATTAAGAAGAGGTGGCAAGAATACACAGAAGAACTATACAAAAAAGATCTGAATGACACAGATAACCATGATGGTATGATCACTCACCAAGAGCCAGACATTCTGGAATGTGAAGTCAAATGGGCCTTAGGAAGCATCACTATGAACAAAGCTAGTGGAGGTGTTGGAATTCCAGTTGAGCTATTTCAAATATAAAACGAAGATGCTGTGAAAGTGCTGCACTCAATATACCAGCAAATTTGGAAAACTCAGCAGTGGCCACAGGGCTGGAAATGTTCAGTTTTCCTTCCAATCCCAAAGACAGGCAAAGCCAAATTGTGCAAGTTAGGCTTCAACAGTTTGTGAACCAAGAACTTTCAGATGTTCAAGTTGGATTTAGAAAAAGTAGAGGAGCCAGAGATCAAATTGCCAACATCCAATGGATCATAGAAAAAGCGAGATTACTCCAAAAAAGCATCTATTTCTGCTTTATTGACTATGCCAAAGCCTTTGACTCCATGGATCACAACTAACTGTGGAATATTCTTAAAGAGATGAGAATACAGATCATCTGACCTGCCTCCTGAGAAATCTGTATGCAGGTCAAGGAGCAACAGTTGGAACTGGGCATGGAACAACAGACTGGTTCTAAATTGGCAAAGGAGTATGTAAAGGCTGTATACTGCCACCTTGCTTATTTAACTTATATGTAGTGTACATCATGCAGAATGTCAGGGTGGATGAACACAAGCTAGAATCAATATTGCAAGGAGAAATGTCAATAACCTCAGATGTAAAGATGACACCACCCTTCTGGCAGAAAGTGAAGAAGACCTAAAGAGCTTCATGATGAAAGTGAAAGAGGAGAGTGAAAAAGCTGGCTTAAAACTCAACATTCAAAAAACGAAGATCATGGCATCCAGTCCCCCCATCACTTCATGGCAGATAGATAAGGAAAGCATGGGAACAGTGACAGAGTTTATTTTATGGGCTGCAAAATCACTGCATATGGTGACTGCAGCCAAGAAACTAAAAGATGTTTGCTTCTTGGAAGAAAAGCTATGACCAGCCTAGATAGCATATTAAAAAGTAGATGCATTATCTTGCTGACAAAAGTCCATCTGGTCAAAGCTTTGGTTTTTCCAATAGTCATGTATGGATGTGAGAGTTGGACTGTAAAGAAAGCTGAGCACTGAGGAATTGATGCTTTTGAATTGTGGTGTTAGGGAAGACTCTTGAGAGTCCTCTGGACTGCAAGGAGAGCCAACCAGTCCATCCAAAAAGAAATCCATCCTAAATATTTATTGGAAGGACTGATGCTGAAGCTGAAGCTCCAATACTTTGGCCACCTTATGCAAAAAAGTGACTCATACAAAAGACCTTGATGCTGGGAAAGATTGAAGGCAGGAGGAGAAGGGGACGACAGAGGATGAGATGGTTAGATGGCATCACCGACTAGATGGACTTTAGTTGAAACATTCTCCAGGAGCCAGTGATGGACAGGGAAGTCTGGAATCTTGTTGTCTATGGGGTCACAAAGAGTCAGACACGTCTGAGTGACTTTACTGATTGAGTTGCTTAGTCATAGGATTCAGACATCCCTGAGAAAGAGTGACTTCAGATAAGGCAGGTCTCTGCATCCAAGCCAAACTCTGAAATACTTGACAGCTGGAGGTAGTCTGCTGACCACTTTCCTCAGTTGGAGGCAGCAAGCTGAGTCTAGAAATTCGATGTGGGTGGCAACATGATCCTGTCTACTTCTTTAAATCAATTGTGCTACTTGGATCCACTCTGAGTATGTGTTTGTGGAGCACCTCCCTCAAAATTCCATTGAACAGTTCTTTCTGAAAGGAGACTAACAGAGGATTGTGACTGTAAAAACCTCAGACTTTACAAAGGCAGTCACTGTTGGTACTTCAGTTGTCATTCATTATCATCATCCTCTACTGTTCACTCTAGATTCTCCTTGCCCTCTGTTCATACTTTTTTGCCTTGATGTCTTACCCATCGGTGCAATCCAAAGTTTCATCCACAAGATGAGTCCTAGTCACTATGCCCTTCTTATGAAGTTACTGTACTTTTCTAATTATATTCAGTTGGGCAAGAGCATCAAAAATCCCTTAAATTGATTATCTGTATCTTCCCTGCATTTACTGGGTAGAATATACCACCTTATCAACAGTATCAATTACACTTGCAAAAAACATTGACTTTCCTTCTTCTTGCTATTTCTTGAATAAAAATAACCCCAAAGTGTCTGGGCAACAGGTATATGTAATAGTCCTGTAGAACTCTTTCCTCTGTTACTTTGGGTCTAGGACCTATAATCCTGCAGTGCCCATATGCATTTCAAAAGTTCCTGGTATATCATTAGAAGTGTTAATAATAACTGAGGATATTCTTGTTTCCATGCCTTGCTTCCCATTCCCATGTATTTGTCCTCTGGAGAAACAGTGCAAAATAAACATTTTTTTCAATACATATTAATGATCCTGGATGATGCATGCTATTTTTACAAAATATTTCTTTAGAGCTATTTTGTTCAGTGTATCTTCTGCAGGCCAGTGGGCTTCTGGGTGGTGCAATAAGTGACAGAAATGTTAGATCTTGTGGACAAATGCCACTCCTATAGCATTTTTAGTTTAAATGTGCTCAGTATTCTAGGGGATTCTTTGTCCATAGATCAGATGTTCCATAAGCTCAATGAAGTGAGTACTAGTCAATGCACTGCTAACAAGAAAGGCAAACTCATACTCAGAATACATGTCTATGCACATGAGAACAAACTCCTGATCTGATCAGAATGAAAGGAATACAATACAATAAATTTGCCACCAAGTATAGTAGGTTTCCTCTAGAATGATACAATTGGGGGTTTTATTGTTGGTGTCTATTGTTGGCAATTTAGATCATTTTTGGCAGTGGGAGTTCATTCTGTTAGGCTTCTGCCTCTGCAACCATAGCTTCTTCAGTCATATCTTTTCACACAAACACTAGCTTGTCCATTGAAAGACAAGGTGGCAGCTAGTTGGAATTTTATTTACCCAATAGTTCAGTGCTTCTTCAATGGTGAAAACTCTCTAGTGGACAATAATATACAATAAAAATGTCATTTTTACTTCAATATGTCCATCTACATGCATTTACCTCATGATGAAAAAGAAAGTGAAAGTTACTCAATCATGTCTGACTCTTTGCCACTCATGGACTATATAGTCCATGGAATTCCCCAGGCCAGAATCCTGGAGTGGGTAGCTTTTCCCTTCTTCAGGGGCTCTTCCCAACCCAGGGATAGAACCCAGGTATCCTGCATTGCAGGCAGATTCTTTACCAGCTGAGCCATGAGGGAAACCCTTACTTCATAATACTTTCCTCCTATTTTGTCATCTGATTTCCTTCAATTTCTTGACCATTTGTGCAGGAGATTTGTCTCTATTCTCAAAACTGTTTATGTTCTAACTTTGATTCATTGTTTTCTGCTAAAATGGAAAAGTAGGTGCACTATCCAAAGAATTTCCTTAGATATCTTTCAAGTTCACCTCTGAATAGGCTATAATAAAACTGCTGTCCACTTTTTATGTGCACCCATACAATGAAATGACCCCTCTATAAATCAAGTTCAGACATTTTTATCCCCATTTAGGAGGTCATACAGAATTTCCCATCAGCCATTGGTATGAGTTGAGAGTAGGGTACTGGTATAAACTATTAATGCCTTGAGAATTGTATGGTTTTGTAAGTGAAAAAGTTGCAACAACTTCATGTTTACTTTAGAGAGAATTCCCATAACACTCCTGATTATATTTCCTAAGTAGTTTTAGAATACGTCAGGTTCCTGAATCTTCACAGAGTTGATATTCCACCCTCTAGAGTATAGATACCTTACCAAATCTTCCAGGATGCTAGTCATGTCATGTTCATAAAACTCAACCAAAATATTATTATCAATGTGATAAATCACTGTGATGTTCTGCAGTATGTCCGAGATATCCAGATATCCTCTGACTATATTGTGATGGAAAGCAGAATAACTGACATGACTATAAAACTAAATCAGTATAGTTGTTCATGACATGAGGATATACAGTTTCTGACCTTCTTTTTTGATTGAAATTGAAGATAACATATTCACTAAATCAATGGCTAGATGCCATGTCCCCAGGCTATATTAAACTGCTTTAGCAAAAATACTATATTTGATTATTTGACTGAGTTTTCAATAGTGTACAGTTATATTTCATGATCCATTGAGTTTTTATAGGAGTTTAACTACTGAAGTATAGGAATACACATAGGACACTGATTACCTGCTCTACATCCTCTAGGTCTGTAAAGTGATACTAATCTCACAACTCTGAGTGAGATATTATTTTGTGCTTACTACCTTGACTGGAGACAGCCAGTTTAAGAGACTTTTAGTTTACTTCCCACTTAATAGCTTCTATCCTACAGATCAAGAACATAAGGGTTGTGCAAACTACCAACTATGACAATTCCTATTACATATTTGTTGTTGTTTTAGTTGCTAAGTGAAAGTGAAAGTAGCTAAGTCATGTCCGATTCTTTTTTGACCCCAAGGACTATACAGTCCATGGAATTCTCCAGGCCAGAATACTGGAGTTGGTAGACTTTCTCTTCTCCAGGAGATCTTACCATTCCACGGATTGAACCCAGGTGTTCTGCATTGCAGGCAGATTCTTTACCAGATGAGCCACCAGGGAAGCCCAGTCTCTAAGTCATGCCCAACTCTTTTGCAACCCCATGGACTATAGCCTGCAGGACTCCTCTGTGCCTAACTTTTCCCAGGCAAGAACACTGGAGTAGGTTGCCATTTCCTTCTCTAGTGGATCTTCCTGAAACAGGGATCGAATCTGTGTCTCCCGCATTGGCAAGCAGATTCCTTACCACTGAGCACCAGGAAAGTCCTAAGGAAATGTCATTAGATGAGTTCAGACACTGTATATTCATCCAGTGTAAGCCAGACCCTAGCTAAGGTTTAATTTATTGTTTGATTTTTATGTATTACTACATTAAGAGAATGGTCATGATGACACTTCAGGATTCAGGATATCAGTGACAATTAGGTACCTCTACCCAACAGTCATAACAGTGTTTAGGTATTCTCCATTTCCCAGTTGTTACTCATGTAAACTATCCTATGGTCCTTTGAAGAAGTACTGATGGATTCATTTCATATATAAATAACCTTGAATTGCAGAGTCACTTCTTCCTAAGAATGCAGCCACCTCTTTAGTTCAAGAATTTTGTGTCTAATCACCTGACCAGTTTTAAAAACTGGGATGGAAATCATGAATCTTTATTTGCAGGGTTGACCTCAGGATTCTAGTTATTTGTTCTTAATTTCTTTTCTCATGGTACAGGCATCCATTTATTTATACATCAGTTCAGTTCAGTTCAGTAGCTTAGTCATGTCTGACTCTTTCCAACCCCATGAATTGCAGCAGGCCAGGTCTCTCTGTCCATCCCCAGCTCCCAGAGTTCATCCAAACCCATGTCCATTGAGTCGATGATGCCATCCAGCCATCTCATCCTCTGTCGTCTCCTTCTTGTCCTGCCCTCAATCTTTTCCCAGAATCAGGGTCTTTTCCAATGGGTCAGCTCTTCATTTCAGGTGGCCAAAGTATTGCAGTTTCAGTTTCAACATCATTTCTAGGACTGATCTCCTTTAGGATGGACTGGTTGGATCTCCTTTAGGATAGACTGTTTGGATCTCCTTGCAGTCCAAGGGACTCTCAAGAGTCTTCTTCAACACCACAGTTCAAAAGCATAAATTCTTCAGTGCTCAGCTTTTTTTTATAGTTTAACTCTCACATCCATACATGACCACTGGAAAAATCATAGCCTTGACTAGATGGACCTTTGTTGACAAAGTAATGTCTCTGCTTTTTAATATGCTGTCTAGGTTGGTCATAACTTTCCTTCCAAGGAGTAAGTGTCTTTTAATTTCATGGCTGCAATCACCATCTGCAATAATTTTGGAGCCCAGAAAAATAAAGTCAATCACTGTTTCCACTGTCTCCCCATCTATCTGTAGTGAAGTGATGGGACCGGATGCCATTATCTTAGTTTTCTGAATGTTGAGCTTTAAGCCAACTTTTTCACTCTCCTCTTTCACTTTCATCAAGAAACTCTTTAGTTCTTCTTCACTTTCTGCCATAAAAGTGGTGCCATCCACATATCTGAGGTTATTGATATTTCTCCCAGCAATCTTGATTCCAGCTTGTGCTTCCTCCAGTCTAGCGTTGCTCATGATGTACTCTACATATAAGTTAAATAAGCAGGGTGACAATATACAACCTAGGTTGGAAATAGTTAATATAATAGCAATTTAATTATCTCCATAACTATTCATGAGTCAGATTCTTTTGGTCACCACATAAACCTTGGTAGTTATTATAATTATAATCTTCTGGCTTGTGGCAAATAAGTGCTGCAATATGCTCTTTACTATGAGGTGTTATAATAACCATTACTATCAGATAAGGTTTGAAACTGACTCTTTTACTGTAAGGTTTGGACTTACAGAAGAAAACTACCCCTGAATTCATTGGCGATGCTAGTACCCTTTTCACCAGCACATTCATTATAAACATCTTAAGTGGTATGCTTGTGGTCTGTTATTTTCCTTAGAGCACACACTCTGGTGGGTCTTCCAGTATATCTTCCATCAAGGAAGTGCCTGAAAAAGCTAAGTACAAAGGCTTTTATTTTCAGATAATTTCTTATTTTGCATATCCACCTCTAGCTGAAAAGAGTGTGTGATCACCAATGGCTTGGTGTTTTCATCATGATAACTAGGTTCCATGAGAACACTTTCTAAGAAAGTAATCATTCCAGAGAAACGAGGGAGAAGATGCATGGTCTTTTCTGATCTTGCTTTGGTTGGAAGTTATCTATCATCAATTCTTCCATACTCTACTACCTAAAACTACACAGTCTTGTCCAGATCTAAGGGAGAGGATATAGACCTGATCTCTCAAGGGAAGGATGTCAAAACGTGGCATTTTTTTTTTTAAATTGCCACATGCAGAAGTAAAGTAAAAAGGACTGGTTTTTGTGTTTTCAAGAATTGATCTAGATGAGTAAAAAGGTAATATTGGGTATTACTAAGTATTACAAGTAAAATGTATTTTAATTTGAGTAGAATAGCTGGGTGATAGATGAAACAAGTCAAATCTTTAAACATTCTCCGATACAACTTTGGGTATCAAAACTTGAAACAGTATTTTCAAACATAAATAGTGTGGCTTTGTTACCTAACTAAGGTCAATTAAACACAGCTTTCAGCATTTTGATATCCAAAGTATTCCGTAAGCTCCTACCAAATAATACCATGACATTAAAAAAGGATTACCAATTTTTAATAGTAGTCTCTCAATTCTGATTGTAAAAAGATCATCTTTACATAATGTTGAACAAATGTACCTTTTATTTTATAATGTCTGATTTTAAGTACTTCTACTAATACTGGTAACTCTATAATAAAGATAAGGCAAAATCAAGTACCATCTCCAGAATCATATGATTAGTTGCGCCATGTATTGTACCCTACCTTACAAAGAAGAAGACAGTAGAAGGAATGCTCATGAGATAGAGCTAAATATTGTAACTAATGTGAGAAATTTCTTTAAAAGATCTCAATAGGATTAACTAGGAAGTTTCAATTGTCACACTCCCTCCCCATAAATATCCTAGATACATGTTTCACAGTAGGATAGCAGCTCTTGAGATGTAAGAATATATTTTTAATAAAACAAATTTTTATTTTTCTTGTATTTCAAAATCATAATGCTTAAAATATTTACTCTCCTGTAAATAGGCCACTCTAGAACTTTCAGAGATGATTTTACCAATGGCTTAAGCTTATCTAATGATGTAGATTCATTAACGAACTAAAAAGGAGAAAAGGAAGGGTCTCTTAAAAGATGCTTTCAATGCTGAGTAATATTCCATTGTGTATATGTACCACAGCTTTCTTATCCATTTGTCAGTTGATGGGCATCTAGGTTGCTTCCATGTCCTGGCTATTGTAAACAATGCAGCGATGAACATTGGGGTACACGTGGCTCTTTCAATTCTGGTTTCCTCAGTGTATATGCCCAGCAGTGGGATTGCTGGGTCATATGGCAGGACTATTTGCAGCTTTTTAAGGAACCTCCACACTGTTTTCCATAGTGGCTGTACTAGTTTGCAGCAAAAGGAATGCAGATGTATAGAATAGACTCGTGGACTTTGTGGATGAGGGTAAGGGTGGGATGATATGGGAGAATGGCATTGAAACATGTTAATTATCATATGTCTAATCAATCGCCAGCCCAGGATTGATGCTCGGGGCTGGTGCAGCGAGATTTCCCGGGGGGGAGGGAGGAGGGAGGAGGGTTCTGGAGGGGGAGCATATGTAAACCCATGGTGATATCATGACATTGTATGGCAAAAACAATAAAAAATAAATAAATAAAATTTTTAAAAAAAGATGCTTTCAGAGGTTTTTTCACTCCACAGGAAAAGCAGGATTCATGTGAAAGCAATTTTTTAATAAAAGTGTTTTAATAAATCTATTAATTATGTAAAAATATATTCAGAACATAATTTAAAAACAATAGGCTTAGGCAATGAGACAGTAAACAACTGTGAATAACAAAAATTTATAGTTGTTTTGCTTGTTGTGTGGTGGACATAGTAAAACCTCTGAGTTATATTAAACATTCTCAGAATTGACATTGATCTAACACAAAGGGCTTTGAATCTCTAACAGTTCCAATGGTCTGTACATTATTTTGGTTGCAATGCCAAGAACACCGTGTCAAATCTTTTATGGAACCAGCATTCCTGTTACTTAACTGAGTACAATTTAGTACAGTACAAAGTTTTTCATTTTGTTTTATCTCTGGTCCTTACAGCAAAAACATATCCAGCTAGTACTTAATCAATACATATTGCAATGCTTTTCTTTAAAAAAAAAAAACGGAGAATAAGAAGAAAGAAATTTTGTTAAGATTTATTTAATCTAATATATAAAAATTGGTGCAAAAGTAATTGCGGTTTCAGGTCATGAATTTTAAAATCATTTTAACTAGGCTCCATCACATCTTTATTAATCTAAATAGGAACCATTACAATCAATACATTTTTTGTCAATGAGAAATAAATTCGTTTGTTCTTGTAGCATTAAAATCTGTGCTTTGGGATTCAACAAATTCAAGGAAAGCATTTTCTGCCTCCTGCTGGTTGAGGAAGCATCTTTCCCTGCAAAACCTTGTCCAGATGCTTCAAGAAGTGGCAGTTGGTTGGTGAGAGGTCAGGTGAATACAGCAGATAAGGCAAAACTTTGTAGCCCAACTTGTTCAACTTTTGAAGCATTGGTGTGCGACATATGGTCAGGCATTGTCATGGAGAAGAAGTGGGCACTATCTGTTGACCATTGCTGTCTGCAGGCATTGCAGTTTTCTGTGCATCTCCTCACTTGCTGAGCATACTTCTCTGATATAATGGTTTTGTCAGAATTCGGAAAGTTGTAGTGGGCCAGATGGGAAGCTGACCACAAAACAATGACCATGACCTTTATTTTGGTGCAATTTTGGATTTGGGAAGTGCTTTGGAGCTTCTTCTCAGTTGAACCACTTAACTGGTCATCATCAGTTGTATAAAATCCACTTGTCAAAGCACTTCACAATCTGATCAAGACATAGTTTTGTTGTTTTGCACAGAATAAGAGAAGACAACACCTCAAAATGTATATATATATATATTTTGTGGTCAGCTCATGAGGCACCCACTTTCAAGTCTTTTCACCTTTCCAATTCACTTCAAATGTTGAAAGACCATAGAATGGTTGTCTTCAAGTTCTTTGGCAACTTCTCATGTAGTTTTAAAAGGATCAGCTTCAATGACTGCTCTCAGTTTTTCATTGTCACTTTATGCTGGCTGGCCACTACATTCATCTTCAAGGCTCTCATCTCTGCTAAACTTCTTGAACCATCACTGCACACACACACATTTATTAGTAGTTCCTGGGCCAACTGTATTGTTGATGTTTGGAGTTGTCTCTGCTGCTTTAAGATCCATTTTAAACCTGAATAAGAAAATTGCTCGAACTTACTTTTTGTCTAACATTATTACCATAGTCTAAAATACATATAAAATAAACAGAAAGCTATAAAAAGTACAGTGAGAAATATACATTAAAATGGCATACAACATAACCACATTTATAAAGAATATATTGCAATATCAAATGGAAATTTCTACAATGCAAAACCCACAATTCCATTTGCATAAATCTAATAGTTCTGCCAAGAGTAAATTTAGGTGGAGGAGGGCATGGCAACCCACTCCAGCATTCTTGCCTGGAGAATCCCATGGAAAGAGGAGCCTGGCAGGCTACAGCCCACAGGGTCAGAAAGTGTTGGACATGACTGAAGGGACTTGACACACATACACACATAACATCTAAATCCAGTTTGATTCTTTGTGATAATGTCTGTCTATAGATTAGTGAAAAGAAATATTTTAAGCATTTGATTTAAGTAGGATATTAAATATCCATATATATATAATATGTTGTTTAAAACCTATCGTATTGATGTCCATCTGCTATGAATGTGCATAAATAATTTATGTAACCATGTTAAAAACTGGCCCAAAGTCATCAAAAATAAAAAAAACTATGTATTGCATAAACTATATAGTGCAGCTATATATTACTTATGAATAAATAGGAAGCATAGTGCAAAATTCCAATTATTATATTCCTATATTTTAAAATTAGAGTAAATCGTTATTCACAATTTAAAAAATGGTTCAATTATTATAATTTAAGTATGTGCTTATATTTACTTAGATCAAAGATAAAACTATATCTTTAAAGATAAAAGATAAAAACTTTCTCTAATATTTGCTTTTGCTCTTGTCACAACATGTTAGAAATTATTTAGCACCTTTAAAGTTGATATTCACATATAAAATAGCAAAATAATATAAAAATTGCTTTTGTAAGTCATAAAAGGCAGATAATCAATGATATAATAATAAATATATATTTATCAATGATAGAATATAAAATATTATATTATTATAAAAATAATATAATCAAAGGATATAAAGGAATATTATTTTGAAATATGTTTTACTATTAGTTATTTAAATTTTAAATTATTCATCTTCAGGTTGTGTGATGTACTAAGTTGCTTCAGTCATGTCAGACTCTGTGTAACCCTGTGGACTAGCCCACCACACTCCTCTGTCCATGTGATTTTCCAGGCAAGAACACTGAAGTGGGTTGTTATGCCCTTCTCCAGGGGATCTTCCCAACCCAGGGATCAAGCACACATCTCTTATGTCTCTTGCATTAGGAGACAGGCTCTTAACATGAGCACCACCTGGGAAGCCCAAACATCTAGTCAGCCTCCCTGTCAGGGAATCAAACCCTGGTCTCCAGTGTGACAGGCGGGGATACTCACCACTATAGTAATGAGGATGCAGTACTAGGCATAAATAATACTAGGTATTTATATATTTGAAGAAAGTATTCTATTGCTAATGTGATACAATTGTAAAAATAGTGATGAAAGAGAGAGATGCTTAGAAGGAAAGATACAATAAGGATAAACAGGACAACAAAAAAGCTTTAAAATATGTAAATTTACATTCAGAATATACACTCGAGATTGATTAAGTTATCTCATTTTTTTCAAACCTTTTGTATCCTTTAGCATATTCCTTCTACTGGATATTATAAGCTATGATTTGCATGCCTATGTGCTAAGTCACTTCAGTTGTGTTCAACTCTTTGAGACCCCATGTACTGTAGCCCACCTGGCTCCTTGATCCATGGGGATTTGCCAGGCAAGAATACTAATGTGGACTGCCATGCCCTCCCCTAAGAGATCTTCCCAGCCCAGGGATTGAACCTGCATCTCATAGTTTCTGAATTGACGGGTAGGTTCTTTATGACTAGTGCCACCTGGGAAATGCATAAGCTACTATGTTTTATTTTATAGTTGTTGTTAAGTCAGGTCCAACTTTTTGTGACCCCATGAACTGAGGCATGCCAGGCCTTTCTGTTCTTAACCATCTCCCAGAGTTAGCTCAAATTCATGTCTATTGTGCTGATGATGCCATCCAACCATCTTATCCTCTGTTGCCTCCATCTATTCTTCAAATAATCTATTGATACTTAATATTTATGCTATGGTGGTGGCGGTTCAGATTCACATTTTTACAACTTTATTTTGCCTTTGTTTCAGAAAGTTTTTCATGTGGATTAAATTCTTTGCATGTTTTTATTATATATTATTCTAGCTGGTTTTTTTTTAAATTTTTTCCAACAGTTGGATCCTAGAAAGGTGCTCATTCTATTTTTATTTTGTTGTGGTTTTGCTTTTGTCTTTCCTTTGCTTGTTCATTGAGTTCACATCCATATCTGTACTGGCCATTCATTAAATGTTAAGAGATGCACAAAATCATTTGGTAAGTGTCCAGTCCTTACTTCAGAGCACTGGAAAGAAATATTTTTTGATCACCAGTCTCCCACTAGCATTCACAATCTTAGGAGCAGAAAGGACTAATCACATATTTTAGATTCACTTAGTTTGGGGTGGCACTCTGTTCCAGCTTCCTCTCTGTACCCTGACTAGAATCTGAGGCCTTTTGAGTCTAACATGGTTGGATGTTACTTGACTTTTGGCCTTACCAGAAATTCCGTACAGGAGATACAGTTTATGGTTAGATGGGAGTTGAGAATGTAGAGCCATACAGATGGATACTGTCCACCATCTGCTACAATAGTTTATTAAATATCACTTACTATTTATACTGGTTTTATGGTGTATAAAGAGTTAATTATATTCTTCACATTTGATAGAACATATATTAAAATTTTTTTTTTAAAAATAGGAGAAGTAGAATATGAAAATGAATTGAAAGCATGTAACATTATCCTCAAAATCATAAATTCCAATGGGGGTAGATATAAGGAAAAAAAACTATACAAGATAAATATGCCAAACATGAAATGAAAATGAGTTTAAGAGACACAAACTCTGAAGACAGGAGTCATATTCAGTGGAAAGATGGTCTTCATTCTGAGTCTGCATGTAAGGATGAGAAGAACATCAATGTGTGTAGAGCATGAACCAGGTGGAATGAAAGACACATTCATTCCAAGGAAGCATCTGTTCAATAGTATAGAAAGTCATGGGGGAAAACACATGATAAATGTGAGCAATAAACAGTTCCATGAGGATGAATTTTAGAAAATCTACAGAGGAATGTCAGTTGACAAGACTTTAAATGTCTGAGAGTGAAATCTGAAAAAGAATTAGCATTTATTGGATATCACATGTCAAACAGTGTACTAGAATATTTACATGCACAAACTCAATTTATTCCACACTCCAGCTGAAGGAGATTACTGGTATTATTTCCTTTTTGTTAAAGAGGAAACTAAGGTGTAAAGGACCTAATTTACTTAGCCAAGATCAAATTCTTGGTATAACTTCAAGTAACTACAAAATCTGCCAGGTAATTTTATGGAGTTAAGTATGCAAAAAATCAAGTTAATTTTATTTCAGAATGCATGTTAAGATACCATGATCTAATTAAAAATTGGATCACTCTTTATGGTTCTAGGGACTTCCTTGAAGCTATGGGCTAAATCATTAAATTCACATCAAATGCCTTCAAGTGTTATTTTGTAATTCAATACATAAATCACAAACATTAAATTTCCCCAAGACAGTGTACATAATAGTATCATTTAAGATGCATAAAATGTTTTTCTAGTGAACAAAATGGAATAGCATAGGACTATAAACATCTACTAATTAATTAATTATAACCCTTATTTATGTAGCTTAAAGTGGGTGAATGGCTCAGAGAATTATAAGTATTCTATTTCATATGTTTCTATTAAGGAGCTTATTATATACAGAATGTTCAAATAATGAAAACCCCCAGTACTATAAACTTGTTGAAACAACTTAGTATTACACTATATGAATAATCTGTTTACATCATCCTGATTTATAATAAAAGTCTCAAGATAGCAGCATTTATAGCTGTATAGAAAATTACAGCATTTTTCTGGCATGCTATGTCGTGTTATACTAATTAAAAATTTATTTTAATTTTATTCCAGTGAGATCAGTGCATTTTAATATGAGATGTCACAATATAATCAAAGATATTTTTAGCCAATTTCAAGCTTTTATATTTCAAGCTTTTTTATAAGACACAGTGTTTTACAAAGGAATCTCAGAAAAGTAGCAGGAAACATACTTTCACAGGTTGTCAGATTTTTCTCCAAACTTTTATAGTTTTGAAAAATATAATTTTAAAACTAAGAAGATCCTTTCAGTTCAGTTCAGTTGCTCAGTTATGTAGAACTCTTTATGAGTTCATGGACTGCAGCATGCCATACGTCCCTGTCCATTGTTTTGCCACCTACTTGCCAGGCAATGATGGGACCAGAAGCCATGATCATAGCTTTCTGAACGTTGAGTTTTAAGCCAACATTCTTTGCTTTCTGCCATAAGGGTGGTGTCATCTGCATATCTGAGGTTATTGATATTTTTCCTGGCAATCATGCTTGTGCTTCAACCAACCGGGCATTTTGCATGATGTACTCTGCATATAAGTTAAATAAGCAGGGTGACAATACACAGCCTTGATATAGTCCTTGCCCAATTTGGAACCAGTCTGTTGTTCTATGTCCGGTTCTAACTGTTGCTTCCTGACCTGCATACAGATTTCTTAGGAGGTAGGTTAGGTGTTCTAGTATTTTCATCTCTTTAAGATATTTCCACAGTTAGTTGTGATCCACACAGTCAAAGGCTTTGGCATAGTTAGTAGAGCAGAAGTAGATGTTTCTCTGGAACTCTCTTGTTTTTTCGATGATCCAGAGGATGTTGGTATTTTGATCTCTGGCTCATCTGGCTTTTATAAATCCAGCTTGAACATCTGGAAGTTCACAGTTGACATACTGTTGAAAGCTGACTTGGAGAATTTTGAGCATTACTTTGCTAACATGTGAGATGAATGTAATTATGTGGTAGTTTGCACATCCATTGGAAATGCCTTTCTTTGGGATTGGAATGAAAACTGAATTTTTTCAGTCCTGTGGCCACTGCTGAGTTTTCCAAATTTGCTGACATATTAAGTGCAGCTCTTTCAACAGCATTATCTTTTAGGATCTGAAACAGCTCAACTGGAATTCCATCACCTCCACTAGCTTTGTTTGTAGTGATGCTTCCTAAGGCCCACTTGACTTCACATTCCAGAATGTCTGGCTCCAGGTGAGTGATCACACCATCGTGGTTATATGGGTCATGAAGACCTTTTTTGTATAGTTCTTTTGTGTATTTTTGCCACTTCTTCTTAATATATTTTTCTTCTGTTAAGCCCATACCATTTCTGTTCTTTATTGTGCCCATCTTTGCATGCAACATTCCCTTGGTATCTCTAATTTTCTTGAAGAGATCTCTAATCTTTCTTATTGTATTGTTTTCCTCTATTTCTTTGCATTGGTCACTAAGGAAGTCTTTCTTAACTCTCCTTTCTATCTTTGGAACTCTGCCTTCAAATGGGTATATCTTTCTTTTTCTGCTTTGCCTTTAGCTTCATTTGACTTTGGAGGCAATTGGGATTTGATTACAAAACTTACACAGGACTGGGGAAACAGATTCTTGGAGGGCCACAAACAAAACCTTGTGCACACCAGGACCCAGGAGAAAGGAACAGTGATCCCACAAGTGACTGATCTTGCCTGTGAGTGTCCAGGAGTCTCTGAGAGAGGCCTGGGTAAGTGGTGGCCTGCTGCAGATTTGGGAGCAGAGTGTGGTAGTGCATGCATGAGATCTTCTGAAGGAGATTGCCATTATCTTTATTACCTCTACCATAGTCTGGTGTTACAGACAACAGGTAGGGAACACAGGCTTGCCCATCAATAAAAAATTAGATTAAAGTTTTACTGAGCAAGGCCCCATCCATCAGAACAAGACCCAGTTTCCCTAACAGTCAATCTCTCCCATCGGGAAGCTTCTATAAGCCTCTTATCCTTATCCACCAGATGGCAGGCAGAATGAAAATCACAATATCAGAAAAGTAATCAAACTTGTCACATGGACCACAGCCTTGTCTAACTCAGTGAAACTATGAGCCATGCCATGTAGGGCCATCCAAGACAGATGGGTCAGTTCTAACAAAACATAGTCGACTGGAGAAGGAAATGGCATACCACTTCAGTATTCTTGCCTTGAGGACCCCATGAACAGTATGAATAGTCAGAAGATAGTTTTCAACATTATCTTCATCTAAAACATTACCCATTGTGGTATAATGCAGGCAGCAGAGTGAAGTCCTTAAAAATGTGTTTAAAAGTATTTGCTAAAATAAAATTGCTCATTGTTTATCCAGATGACTAACTTTTGTACTGGGTTTCCCTCATAGTTCATTCGGTAAAGAATCTGCCTGCAGTGCAGGAGACCTGGGTCAATTCCTGGATCGGAAAGATCCCTTGGAAAAGAAATGGCCACCCACTCCAGTATTCTTGCCTGGAGAATCCCATGGACAGAGGAGCCTGGCAGGCTACAGTCCATGGGGTCGCAAGAATCGGATACAACTTAGCGACTAAACCACCACCACCACCACCACCAGCATTTATATTATTAGTGAAATGGTACCTATATTCATGAGTGTTATTTATATTATCACATTATTATGCTACTATTCTAAGTATGAGATATCTAAATTACTTTTAATCTTCTTATCATCAAAGTCTTTTATAATTATTTTACAATAACAAGTACTTTCACTTCTATTTTGAATATTATGTAACTGATAAGGGTTTGCATCTCTCAGAGTCAATGTTAATTTCAACTACTGTTGATTTTGCTTTTGTTTTAGTTATTGTGTTTTTAAATATTTTGTAGCCTCAATATCATATACTCTATTATATCACAGTAAATATTGTTGTTCTAAATATTGTCTAGATCTCTCTACATTTATATTCTTTTCAGATTTATATTAAAGTCTCAGTTCTTCATTAGAAGTTCAATTTTCCAGTACTATGTTAAAAAGTTTTAATTTTAGAGTACCATGTTAAAAAATTGAAAGATTTTTTTAAAATTATTTGAGCATTCATTTTCTGAGAAAGTCACCCTCTGATGATTCACCTGTACATTGGATTTGAGAATCTCAGTGGTTCCTGGAGTTCATGTAAGAGGGTCTTTAACCATTTACACTTAATGAAAGGCAAACGTTTTATGCCTTACTCATTGTGACCAAATAATTAACTGTATTTTTATCTTATAACCAATTATTATTACCAAAATACTATAAGTGTGAAGTTTAGTATAATAGACTAACAACATAGAAAAAGATGATTGATAGCCTTATTTACAAAAATGTGTATTTTTAAACTACAACTCAGAAGATGAGTCTGATGCATCTCATTATAAAGAAAAGAATAATACTAATTTGAATTCAGTGGGATTTGTAATGGTCGGTGAGGTAAACAAAACTAAAGTCCTGGAGAATGGGATAGGCATGTTTTCTATATACCTTCCTCAAGGAAGAAGAATTGAGGAGATCACTTAGGAAGGAACAGAAAACAGTCTCAGTTCAGTTCAGTCATGTCTGAGTCTTTGCCATCCCATGGACTGCAGCATGCCAGGCCCCTCTGTCTATCACCAACTCCGGAGTCTACTCAAACTCATGTCCATTGAGTCGGTGATACCATCCAGCCATCTCTTCCTCTGTTGTCCCCTTCTCTTCCCACCTTCAATCTTTCCCACCATCAGGATCTTTTCCAATGAGTCAGTTCTTCGCATCAGGTGGCCAAAGTATTGGAGTTTCAGCTTCAACATCAGTCCTTCCAATGAACATTCAGGGCTGATTTGCTTGAGAATGGAGTGATTGGAGAGTCTCTTTGCTGTCCAAGGGACTCTCAGGAGTCTTCTCAAACACCACAGTTCAAAAGCATCAATTCTTCAGCACTCAACTTTCTTTATAGTCCAACTCTCACATCCATACATGACTACTGGAAAAACCATAGCCTTGATGAGACAGACTTTTGTTGGCAAAGTAATGTTTCTGCTTTTTAATATGCTGTCTAGGTTGGTCATAACTTTCCTTCCAAGGAGTAAGCATCTTTTAATTTCATGACTGCAGTCACCATTTACAGTGATTTTGGAACCCCTAGAAATAAAGTCTGCCACTGTTTCTACTGTTTTCCCTTCTATTTGCCATGAAGTGATGGAACTGGATGCCAGAAAGAGAGTCTAGACAAACATAAGTTGAAAAAGAAATATATACTTGAAATGCAGTTTTTAAATTACGAGTGCTCAACATGTACACTTGCTTATTTTTATCCAGATTTTCAGAGACCAGTTGAGATTAAAAGGCCAAATAGTGTGTGCTTTTGTGTGGTAAGGAAGAGTGAGAATGGCCTGGCTGGTAGCTGGAGATTTTATTTCCAAGACAGGAAGAGAGGGGTGGAAGACTTTGAGAGAAAGAAATCCAGGTGTACATACTCTCATACAGCACCTATAGCTGCAGTGACTGTGTAGCTTTTTGAAGACTGAAAATTAAGCCCTAATTTGAAAGATGCAATGAAGGTCCAAGTGACCAGCCATGGTATGTAGGAGTTGGATTCTAAGAGAAGAGTATTGTCCACCTTACAGAACCAGTCAAGATAATATAGTGGAAACTATAAATATACTGCAGTCCTGTCTTCAATCAGTTTCTTTTGAAATCCCCAGGAGTGCCCACATAAAATGACTGATACTGGAATACCAATATCAGTCTGTATATGACTGATACTGGTCAATCATATTGATTACAATCAATATGTCTGTATCAGAATATATTTTATTTAGAAATATCAAAAGTGTGATCTTTTATCCTACCTTTACTAAGCAACTGAAACATATTCAAATATATGAATGCCTAATGATTAAATGTATTTATTGAAAAAATAACAATAAAATCCTAAAGCCTCTTTAAAGGTTCCCATGACTACAACAAGCCCACTCACAGTAATGTGTTTTGGTTAACTCAAAGTCAACTGATACAGGAGGTTAATCACATCTGCAAAATGCCATTTAATGTAAACAAATCATCATGTGATATTCCATTGTATCCACAAGTTCCATCCTCAGTCAAAGAGAGGGGATTATTCAGGGCATGTATATCTGTGTGAGCATGAACCTTGAGAGCCACTTTAGAATTCTACACATGATAATAAGAACTGTTAAATATGAGACAGTTTGTTTATTAATAGATTGTTTCTGAGTATATTTGGGTATAGTCAGAAAAACAGTACCATGAACAGAAAAATTTTAAATAAACTAATTTCAGTGTTGTTGGCAGAGATGTAAAACAAAAAGGTTAAATTAATACAACAGGAAGCTTTAATAAACTTTAGAACTGGATGGGCCAGAGGGAGACCATGCTACAGAGCACAACACTATGAGATAGTTCCGGAAACAAGTCTTGCTGTGCAGAGGCATCAGACAGTACCTGGCACTCTGGGAGGAGTCATCTGGCCATAGCTAGAGCTGAGGGTCTTCAGAAAAGTATAGAAGCTTAAACCACCGAAAAGGGCTGCTGCTGCTGCGAAGTCACTTCAGTCGTGTCCGACTCTGTGAGACCCCATAGACAGCAGCCCAACAAGCTCTGCTGTCCCTGGGATTCTCCAGGCAAGAACACTGGAGTGGGTTGCCATTTCCTTCTCCAATGCATGAAAGAGAAAAGTGAAAGTGAAGTGGCTCAGTCGTGTCTGACTCTTAGCGACCCCATGGACTGCAATCTACCAGGCTCCTTTGTCCATGGGATTTTCCAGGAAAGAGTACTGGAGTGGAGTGCCATTGCCTTCTCCACCAAAAAGGGCTATACAGGCATTATTTGGGCCTTCAGAGAGGAAAGTCCTCTACCTCTCTTCCTCTTTCCAGCCAAATTCTCCCCAGTGGTTTCCACTGACTGAACTCAATGAGAATCCAGGGCACACTGACTTCTGATCAATGAAGCATGTAAAGCCATTCCCATCACTCTAGAGTTCAAAGCAAAGAAAAGGAATCTGAGAACAGACAAACAGCAATCAAACCAGACTTGGGTTACAAACAGGTCCATTGGGAAAATATATTCTTGTTGAGATTCTGAAACATGAAGGAGTGAAGATAGACAAGATTTTTCATAACAGTAAGTGATTTTAGTACATATTAAATTTTGTATATGGGCATGTATGTATACAAAAATGTCTTATATGTAAAAAAATTGGAAAAAAGTATTTTAGAAAGCAATATAACTGAGCTACAAAGTAGAGAGATACTAAGAAGAAAGAATTTCAGTTCCAGCAAAGCTGCTATGTTGTGTGACTGTCTGTTCAGTCAAGCATAGCCACAGTTTATGCCTGCTGCCCCTGTCACAATCAAAAATTTCTCTGGTTTAGACAAATTGTATGTCAACCTACCTAAAGATAATGAACCAATTTGAGTGGAATAAACTATTAGAAACTCACTTACATCTTCCTGAAAGGAATAGGGAAATAGATGAAAATTAAATACTTGAGGCATACCACACTACTACAGAAGGAAATCTGGCATTTTCAAAAATGTTATCCAATTAAATGTTCAGGCAGAATTCTCATAATACTCATAATACACAGCATAAGCATTGTTTTTAGCATTTCTCAGGGACCCAGCATTCAGAAACACTAAAACAGCTTCATTTCAGCCATCTGTTAAGATTGGTTTTACAGTGACAGGGACCTTGGATATTAGGGCTAAATTTGCCCTAAAGAAACAATTTCTCAGGCCTAAGCATTTCAGAGAGGGAGTAAAAATCTTGGAAATTCTTTTTCTCAAGAGAGTCTTAACTCTGTCTAGAACATTAGGATTCAAATAACAACAGGAAAGGGAATACAGAAATTAAGACCTTTGAGTATGCTTGATCAAAAGTAAAAGCACCTCAAAAATGATCCAGTGGGCTATCACAGTTTCAAATGTTTAATCTTTGGGATGTCAAGAGTATTTTCCAGTGTCTTTCTCTTATCTTCTGGTGTTTACCAACAATTCTTGGCATTCCTTTTCTTACAGAGTTTCATCATTCCAAATTCTGCCTCTGTTGTCACATGATCTTCTCCTCGTGTGTCTCTGTGTCTCTTCTCCACTTCTTATATGGGTAGTTGTACTGAACTCGGGTCCATGCCAATCGAATATGACTTCATCCTAACTTAATTACATCTGCAAGAACCCTATTTCCAAATAAAGTTGTATTCACAGATAACTTGTGAGCAGCATGGGCTGTTGACAGTTCTTTTCTTCTCTTTTACAGAATGGTCAATAATTATATATATATATCTATATATATATATATATATACACACACAAATGCATGCATACATGTGTGTGTGTGTGTGTGTGTGTGTGTGTGTGGTGGTATAGTCACTATATCATGTCCAACCCTTGTGACATCATGGACTGTAGCCACCAGGCTCCTCTGTCCCTGGGTCTCCTGCATTGCAGGTAGATTCTTTACTGACTGAGCCACCAGGGGAGCCTAGTATAGCCCTGTACGACTCTTTTTGATCCCATGGACCATAGCCTGCCAAGCTCCTCTGTCCATAAAGAATTCTCCAGATGAGAATATTGAAGCGTGTTGCCATTTCCTCCTTCAGGGAATATTCCAAACCCAGGGATTGAACCTGGACCTCCTGCATTGCAGGCAGTTTACCATCTGAGCTACCAAGGAAGCCTATACATACATATATCTATATCTATATCTATATCTATATATATATATATGTAAAATCAGTTGAAGATATTGCTGCCTCTCTATATTTGGGTAGGGCCACAATAGAAAATTTTAACAAGGATGACCACAAACTCTAAATTTTTGATAAAGATATTTTGACCATACATATGTTTTACTCAGCAGAGCACTCCAACAATCAAGTTTCTGACAGTAAGTTTCTGACTACAGACAAAATGCTTGAAATTAGGGAAAAAAACAAAGCTACTAATAACTTCTCCTTTTCCCTCTCCATCTCCTCTCTCTCTTCCCAGCCTCTATTGTCTTACTAAAAAAAATTGTATGCAGTTTATTCTTGAACAATGCAAGGATTAGGGGTGCTAACATGACTGCCCGCAGTTAAAAATCCATGTATAACTTTATAGGTGGCCCCCTATATCTGCAGTTCTGCACTGGCAGATTGAATTAATCTCAGATCATGTAATAGTATAGTATGTATTTATTGAGAAAAACCCATGTGTAAGTGGACCTGTGCAATTATATTTGAGGGGGGACCCAATTACACCCACAATAAAGCATAATTTTTTGTTTCTCTTTATTACAGTTTCAAATCAGAAGTCTTCTAGAGACCAAAGAGAATCTGGAGGGATACACGATACTTCAAAATTTTAAAGTTTTCCAACTAAAAATAAATTTCATGTATTTTATTTTGTCTCTAGCATAACGAATAATTTTTCAAGACTTGATTTATAATAATGTAAACGTAAAATGTTCCAAAATGT
Source organism: Antilocapra americana (assembly GCA_007570785.1). NCBI lineage: Eukaryota > Metazoa > Chordata > Mammalia > Artiodactyla > Antilocapridae > Antilocapra > Antilocapra americana. Next base: position 13,057,712 of record ML664163.1, on the reverse strand, counting down.
TCCAGTTGGGAATTGGATAGAAATGACCTGCAGTAAGTCCAAATGGTTTACTGTGAGAAAGATAATATTTTACCATATCATAAAATAAGTCTTGTATCAGACAATTCTTTCCTAAACAATCTTTCCCTATGTTCTTGATGGTATACACAGATTGTGCTCAGTCACTTCAGTTGTGCTTGACTCTTTGAAAGACTATGGACAATAGCCCACCAGGCTCCTCTGTCCATGGTTTTCTCCAGGCAAGGATACTGGCGTGGGTTGCAATGACCTCCTTCGGGGGATCTTCCTGACCTGGGAATGAACTCATGTCTGCCTGCATCTCCTGCATTCCAGGCAGATTCTTTACCCATTGAGCCACCTGGGTAGTCCATACACAGACTGCTCAAATTAAAATACTAATATATATTGAAAAAAATTTTCCTATTATTGAAATAAATCAGCTGAAAGGATTACATGCTTCTTATGTCTCCTGACTAAGTTTTTATATTAAAGAAATATTCTATTATTAATAGAACAATGCATTAGCAAGCTTTGTCAAGTGGGAGATGAGATTTATGTGTGATATTAAAGTTGATGCAGTTCAATAGCAACTTGTTTCCTGATGGCCTTTAATAAAAGATATCTGTTTTATTAGATTTTTCTCTAACAACCACAACATTGTGTAGTAGAGTAACACATTTAACAGTAAGTATTTGCGTCACAGATCAGGTAGAGAATATTCTAAAGTTTCATACAGTCAGGTGTACTTTGAAAATTTGTCTTTTTTCTATCTACCTTTAGCTTCTATGATACAGTTCATTTAAGGCATTAGACAAAATTGTAACTTAGTAAAAAATACATGACTATATTTAGAAAACTCATAGACACAAATTTACATATGAAAACAATGATGATCTCAGTCTGTCTTGATATTTTATGCCTGTTGTATCAAATTGATAACTTTTTGACAATGGTTAAATTATGATGTGTCTATAAAAATCATACATGAATGCAAATACTTATATACAGCTTTATATTTAGATTACATTGCATAATGATTTTTTGAAACTCAAGGAGATGGTACAAACAATGTTCTAAATGTTGAACGAGTTCTAATATTACAACTTTTTTTTCTTTCTTATAGTTTGTCTTGGTTTTAGAGGAGGAAAAATTTCACAGTTAAAAGTATAGAACTATCACTGCAATGTAGTAATAAAACAGAACAGAGAGACTGTTGGTATGATATTTGTGTATGATTTCTAGCATTCATGCAAGAGCATTTTTAAGTAGTAAAGGATACAGTTTTGTTTTTCTCTTTTTGATAATTCTCAAAGATATTCACAACTAAAACCCTATTAGAACTTCAGGGTCTAGTGGCATATTATTTTAATTACATTCAATGGTAAGATTTCCCTTTTCTCCATATAATATATGACATATTAATAAATCCAATTTTTCAGGATAAGCACTCAAAATGAGATTTTTTCAAAACAAGAGGTAGAAGGATTAAGATATACATAGGCACTAAAGAAAATCCTTAAAGAAAATTAAAGAGCAGAAAAGAGAAATACAGGAGCCAGGATGAGCTAGTGAGGAAGACGCAACGTGAAGGGCTCAGTCTCTACTTCAACACTAGAAAGCTCTGTAGGAGAAGGAGAGTCAGTCATTGCTCAAGTGTGATACAAGCAAGGCCATTGGTATGTGAAAGTTCCAGGGTTTAAAAACATTTCTAAGAGAAGAGATAATGTAAAGCCACCCTCCCTGTGTACATTTGGAATATTTCTTCATTTCTATACTTATAATTTGTGAGGGTTTGTAGGTAGAAAATTTATTAATATTGTGGCATAGAAAGCCCTTGAACTATCACCTCCCAAATCTAATTCATAATAAAGTATCATAGATCCCTCACTATAAAAATAATTATTTCCAGTTAGATTTATTTTAGTAAACAGTACTTGGAGTGGCAAAATGCCCAGGGCTAAAACTGCAATTTTATAACCCTGATACTAATTAATACTGTAATACCAAATTAAATAAAGCTGAAATCATTTCTTAGCAACATTTTATGGTTAGGAATTTATTGCAACTAATATCACTTTGTAATGACTTAGAACTTGAAATTAGCCAGAGTATTTTTCATAATGATACATGTATTTGCAATCTAATGAAATGGAGTTTGGACACTTGCTGAGAATGAATGACCATTCTCCCTCATGCCATTGTGTTCTTTGAAGTCAAGGCCTGCTCTAATACTAATTCTTTATTTGGCTCAGTATGGACGTTAATTTGGATTACTAATTTTCTTTACATACTCAGTGTATAACTTTATATAGTTCAAGTGTTCTCACACTGATATTGGTTGAAATATTATTTCTATCACAAGAGTTTCTTTAAATATCCGCATCTTTATTTGGGCTTATTTATTTTCCCCATTTAATTTTCAGTTCATTCTGTCTACACTTTTGTAGGGTCAAATGTGTTTTGAATCTTAGTTATTAACTGGGGAGACTGGGGTATTGAGCAAGTTGAAGGGTATTGTGCACAAGGAAGCAATATTGAAAAAAAAAACCCACAATGGGCATTGTGTGTGTGTGTGTGTGTGTGTGTGTGTGTGTGTGTGTGTTAGTTGCTCAATCGTGTCTGACTTTTTGTAACTCCATGGATTATATCTCACCAGGCTTCCTTGTCCATGGAATTCTCCAAGAAAGCATACTGGAATGGGTTGCCATTTCCTTCTCCATTTCATACATGTAAGTGAAAGTGAAATTGCTCAATTGTGTCCGACTCTTTGCGACCCCATGGACTGTAGCCTACCAGGCTCCTCCGTCCATGGGATTTTCAAGGTAAGAGTACTGGAGTGGGTTGCCATTTCCTTCTCCAATTTCGTATATATATACATATATTTCCTTCTCCATTTCATATATATACATGAATTGTATATATATATATATGAAATACATGTATATATGAAATATATATATATAGAGAGAGACATGCTACATAAAATTTTGAAGCAATAATACTTAATTATTAAATATATTGCTATCCATTTGGAGTATAACACATGAAAATTTTAGCAGTTTTTATTTCAGAGAAAATATTTGCAACTTTTTGGATTGGCTTGCTCAACATTTTCAGATTTCCTTTTGAAGAGCTTTCTCAGATCTCACATATAGAAAAACTAAAATCTGTATGTCCACAATTATTTGAAGAAGCTATGGTTCCAAATACGATTGAGGTTCAGCCTATCATATGTAGTGGTAGAAGATTAGAATTCAAAACCTGGGTTAATAGTGAGAGAAACAACCAAATAAACAGGCTATATACGAATGTTGGTAAATTGCAAATCACATGAATGAACATATATATACATATATATACACACACATACCTATAACTCCAATCAAGCAAATATTTTCAGTAAAACTGGTGGAAAGATTAGATAAAATTATTAAGTTGGTGCAAACGTAACTGCAGTTTTAGAGTGCATGAAGGAATTTATATGCCAAGTATATGCATTCAAGAAGAGGAACTGTCTCACTAAGAGTCAGGATGCAGAAAGCAAAAGAGAAAACAGCATCTAATAAAAACTTTAACTCATAATTCTGGTTACATTAGAAGGAAAGAAAATAAATATCACAAATACTTTGGAATTTATCCTTCACATCTGGAGAGGCAAATTCTTGTGTCCAAACACAAAGATTCCAGGTGAATCTCTTTGTCACCGAGTCCACTAGAAAAGGAGTAAGAGCTGGCTTCAAAATGCTACTCCATACATTTATTGCTCTTTTCAAAGTCTATTATACTAAATTTATACCACTTTAAATTTGTAATACATTTTAAATCTAAAATAGAATAATCTCAGTTGCTAATGAGATGTGAAAATTTTTATATTTATTACAGAAAAATTACCTTTAAGAGGCATCGCTTATCTCTGTTGTGACATTTTGTGTGTAGGATGTCATCATCAGGGAGTAATAGCTTATCTCCCAACTTTTATCCCCGTTACATACATTTTTAGTGCTACATGCTTGCTTGTGTGCTAAGTCTCTTCAGTCATGTCTACCTCTCTGCAACCTATGGACTGTAGCCCTCCAGGCTCCTATGTCCATGGGATTCTTGAGGCAAGAATCTTGAGTGGGTTGCCATGTCCTCCTCCAGGAATCTTCCTGTCCCAGGGATAGACCCACCATCTCTTAGGTCTCCAGCATTGGCAGGCGGGTTCTTTATCACTAGTGCAACCTAGAGATCCATTAGTGCTACATATTTAAATGCAAGTATTGCATTGGATTCATGCATTTTTAGTGTAAAAGTTATAAATGGCAGCTTCTAATTTTATTTGAACATTTTAATGTTTATAATTTGAGTAGTTAAGAAGGTAAATATTTCTCCCTCACTAATACCCCATACATTAACTCAAGTAATATATAATGTGCAGAACAACTTTGAGAGATGTCTATTGTCATTATTTCTATTTACCCTGGATTTTGGCAAGTGATTAAATTAAAATAGGATGGAAACAACTCTGTTTCTGTACCTGTTCTTGGAATATGTTCAAAAATTTATTAATAATAACAAAAGATATGTACCCTCCTATTTTAAAAATATGAGCAAATTTAGAAAGAGAAAGACAACTCAATTTCTAATTTGAAAGCATGAATATGTGGCTAACTTCTCATTTTTTTGGAAGAAAATAGTACAGAAATTCATATTTTTAAAGATGCTGATCATCTCCTTTGAGTATCTTTTTTTTCCCCAGTGATTAACTTTTTCTTTTTCTTTTCTTTTTTTTTATTGGTTTTGCCATACAATGACATGAAACCGCCATGAGTTTACATATGCTCGCCTCCAGAACCCCCCTCCCTCCTCCCTCCCGATTCCCTCCCCCTGGGAAATCTTGGTGCACCACCTGTAGCTCCATTCCAGAAAAATAAACGACCCAATCAAAAAGTGGGCCAAAGAACTCAACAGATATTTCTCCAAAGAAGACATACAAATGGCTAACAAACACATGAAAAGATGCTCAACATCACTCGTTATCAGAGAAATGCAAATCAAAACCACAATGAGGTACCATTTCACACCAGTCAAAATGGCTACCATCCAAAAATCTACAAGCAATAAATGCTGGAGAGGATGTGGAGAAAAGGGAACCCTCTTACACTGTTGGTGGGAATGCAAATTAGTACAGCCACTATGGAAAACAGTGTGGAGATTCCTTAAAAAACTGCAAATAGACCTGCCATATGCCCCAGCAATCCCACTGTTGGGCATACACACTGAGGAAACCAGAATTGAAGGAGACACGTGTACCCCAATGATCATCGCAGCATTGTTTACAATAGCCAGGACATGGAAGCAACCTAGATGCCCATCAACTGACGAATGGATAAGAAAGCTGTGGTACATATACACAATGGAATATTACTCAGCATTAAAAAAAATTCATTTGAATCAGTTCTACTCAGGTGGACGGAACTGGAGCCTATTATCTAGAGTGAAGTAAACCAGAAGGAAAAACAACAATACAGTATACTAATGCATATATATGGAATTTAGAAAGATGTCAGCAAGAACCCTGCATGCGAGACAGCAAAAGGAACACAGATGTATAGACCAAACTCGTGGACTCTGTGGAAGAGGGCAAGGGTGGGATGATATGGGAGAATGGCATTGAAACATGTTAATTATCATATGTGAAATCAATCGCCAGCCCAGGGTTGATGCTCGGCAGTGGTGCACCGAGATTTCCCAGGGGGAGGGAATCGGGAGGGAGGAGGGAGGGGGGTTCTGGAGGCGGAGCATATGTAAACCCATGGCTGTTTCATGTCATTGTATGGCAAAACCAACACAATAAATTAAAGAAAATTTAAAAAAAAAAAGTGGGCCAAAGAACTTAACAGACATTTCTCCTTTGAGCATCTTCGACTATTCTTTCAGATAATCCTTCTTGTGCTTCAGTCTTTCTAGTTCTCAGCCCTCTTTTTCATCTGTGCACAATCTAAGGATAACTGGTTGACATGATTTCAAAGATTTTTTTAATACATTTTTCTATACCTTAGCAAATAGATATACCTTTATGTATAATGCATGTGTGAAATAGGCACCTTTTATGAAAGGCTATTAACATATAGACAGGGCAAAAAATTACGATTAAGAGCATGGACTGTGGACTCTAGAAGAGGAAAAACAAACAAACCAACAAAAAGAATAGCTTGAGGCTCAAAATGGCCATGCTTTAAAGTTTACATATAAACTAAGATTCTTATTATCCATTTAATAAAATGACTGAAGGCTCAAAAGTCCAGTCTATTAAGATGTAGTTCTAAGATAAATGTTCCCTAGTGGAACTTCATTCATCCTGTTTGCAATCTTATCCCTAGCCATAAGTCAAAGCCTTTAGAGACTGCTTCTAGTCTTTCAGACCAGCAAGTACTATTTAGTGCACTGAAGCAGTAACTTAACACTATCTTGGTGACCTGTAACAGCCAATACAGTTTTCAAAGGTAGTTAACTTCCAAATAGGCGGTACTTTACCTACTATTTAATAAGTACTGCTTCAGTAAACTAGATAATACCTTGATAGCCAAAAAGATCTAATGCTACTTCCAAAATTTGAGGGTAGACAGGAATATAGCAATATTATTTTCCTACCAAGGTGTAATGTATTTCTACTGTGATCACAGCAGCAAGAATATAAAATGCTTTGAAACACAGTTTAAACTCAAATGAGCTAACAGAATAATAATATCAATACCTTATCTTTAGAAATAAATAAATATATATTTGTAGTTTAATTTAAAAATAGAATCTGAAATCTACATCCTATTTTAAAGATGAAGTTACAGGCTTCAAGTTTCAATTCGAGGGTGATTTATAATTTCCAAATTCATCCTTTTTCTCACTGCTGTGTTACCTAACATGTGTTTTCCAATTTTTAGTAGTAATGTTTATTAACAAAGACAGCTTTACAAGAATCCTTGAAAAAGATTTTTTTTGTAGTTTTTTGTATTCAAACTAAGATCTAATACATTGCAGTTAATCATGATTTACATTAATGCTTAAAATAATTTCACAATTTTAATAACTTTCTAAGTAGTTTCCATAACTCAAATATAGTTAAGCTTGAGGCCAGACACTAAGGCTCAAGTCCATTAGGCCTTCCTACCTAATTCCTGCAACAACATCTCAGATAGTCCCTTCTGTCACTCTGCTTAAACCCAGTAAAGTCTTCAATTTGTCTGTAAATATAGTTATGGTTTATTTGCATTCTAAAGTCATACTGTTACCAATATATTTAATATTATTCCTTTCTCCCATCTCTTGAAATACTTTTTCATAGCCCTTCTAATCATATCTGAAAAAAGTGAAAAGTGAGTGTGAGTCACTCAGTCATGTCTGATTCTTTGTGACCCCATGGACTGTAGCCCACAGGCTCCTCTATCCATGGAATTCTCTAGGCAAGAATATGGGAGTGTTTAGCTGTTCCCTTCTCCAGGGGGTCTTCCAGACCCAGGGATAGAATCTGGGTCTCCTGTATTGCAGGCACATTCTTTATCATCTGAGCCACCAGGGAAACTCAATTACATCCATTCAAATCCAAATCTAAATATTCAAATTTCTAGACATAAGAATCATGGGTTTCAGTCTTTGGAGAAACTGAGGCTTTACATGCACATATGACTACCTTAGAAGCTGTCGCTGAAGTACTTGGAGCCCCAAAGCAAGACAATATTGTTTACAATGATTCATCCTCCACAAATTTTTAAAAGAGGTTTTCATTTTTCAACACTTACTCATTACCACAGAGTAGCATTGCCAGTGGTTCAATGATAATTACAAAAGTAATGTACTAGAGAAAGATTATGAAATAGATTTTCTTACACCAATGATTTTACAACAGAAGTGGACAAGAGTTGGGTTATATTGGGAGCATTCAATTAGAGACTATGGACTCTCTTTCTCTATGCCAAAAAATATGGAGAGAGATACACTTATAAACTCTAGTTCATAAACTACTTCAATGATTTGTCAAATCCAAACCAAATATGGATTTTCTAGGGGCTTCCCAGCCTTGTTTCAACCAATCTGTCTTACTTTCATCACTCTCTTTAATCTAACAAATTACATTTAATTGAAAGATTAAATGGTCCAAAAGAGGAGATCAATTTCCACTTGCCTTTAATTATACTAACAACAGTTTATAACCACAAATCTTCAATTTGTAGCAGTGTCCTGAAGAAAGTAGGAATTCAACCCTTATTCTCTGAGTGAATAGCAAATGATTAAATGGAATTAACAATTTGATAGTATCAAATTCCTTGGAGAATAAAAAGATCCTTTTGTTTGTATTTACCTTGTTTCTTTTGTATGGCTATATAAAAGCAGATAAATTATTATAAAGTGAAAACTTCCTGATGTGAGCAATGGAGTTGGAAGTAACCAATAACTGACATGTTTATAAAAGAAACTAGGAAAACTTGGTTCAATTTGCTACATATTAGTAATGATATTATAAATAAACCTCAAGTTCCTTGCTAAAAATTGTTCCTCCAAACTATCTATATCAAAAGTATAATAGCAGAAACAATCTATCTCTTCCAGCTTTAAAGTAGTATGAAGCAGATGCCAGATTCTCAGCATTAAATGGATGCTAACATATATTTTAGGGCATCAACAGTTTTAAAGCTAAGCCACATTTTTTGCTATCTCAGCATCTGATAGCACAAAATGTCTGTTGAGATCAACGGATGGAGTTCACTTTGAGTGCTGTGTATGTATGAGTGTGCAATTCAACTCTGCATCTAAAATGTTGCCTCAAATGTGTAGACAGCCTGTACTTCAGAGATTAAAGTACCAAGGGTGATTTTTGTTGTGTTAGAAGTTGTAGTGTATCTTCTGCACATGAACTTTTAAAATAAGCAGGCTGGCTTATCACCCTTAGTACAGAAGCTGAACCCTTCCTGTTATTCACTCAGGTAATGAACCTACACAATAGGTAGTTCTCCCCTGGGTAGAGCTAGGTTTGCATCTTAGCCTTTCTCTTCCTTTAATTTTAAAATACATTAAATCAGCAGCAATGCGGCAATATGAGCTTCTCAAATATCCATAAATGAAATCTCCAGATCAGCCCCTCAGAGGCAAATAAACAGCCATAACATTTTGCAAATTCTCCCTCTGAAACCACAGAGAAGAAACTCTATATACTCACCAATGATCCTTATCAAATAGTGACTTTGTGGAATGCTCTTTGCCTTCAGTCTCTCTGGAGGTTACTAACTCTAATGGGAAGACAATGTACCATTGGCTATTATTCTTACCAGCAGTGAACGTTGAAAAAAGATGCATCCATTAATTTTGTGTTCTCAGTGCAGGGTATGAGATCCCAGTGGAACTATCTTTACTTTCCTTTGAAAATTAATTGTAGCTTTTGCTATTTATTTATAGCATAGGGTTAGATCCCTGCTCCTAGAACTTTTATGAATCTTAAACCATCAACGTGAATGATAGTTCATTGTATTTTTTCTCCCAGAGTTAGCCTTACAATGTTCTCTTAATGTTCTTTTGGTACTATTTTTATGAAGAATAAAGGCCTTATCAACTTTCACTGAAACGGTAAGGCAGATTCCATACTGTTTTGGAAATCACCATGTCTGATAAAACAAATAATATTATGTTAAAAGGTAGGAGAAGAATATTATGTTTAAAGGAGAAGAGTTTTTTACTAAACAGTGTTTTGTGTAATAGTGGATAATAAATATGTTAAGCTTTTTTTCCTCTCAAGTGGCAAATTAATTAATCAGGCATCTTACACAATTGCAAGTGACAGAGACATAGTCAATTGGAATAAACACAAAGTGGTTTATTTTTCTTGTTTAATAAGTGGTCTAGGTAGGCAGTTGGTGATACTGGTTTAGATGCTCAAAAATGTCAGATTTGGAATCTTAAAAATCTTTATGGCATTTTTCTCGTAGTGTCAACATTAATACTACAGTCCAGCCATCACATTCTATTCTAGATAGACAGGAAAAGGAAGGGCAAAGAGCAAAAGACTAAGTTGACTCTCTTACTTTTCCTTGTGCCTTTCATGAGTTATTTTAATTTGAAATGGACTTTTCACTATTTAGCTGAGTGGGACACTACATCACAAAATGTAGTTCCTTTAAAAAGGAAGAAAAACAGAATGGATATTGGAAAAACAGTTACAAGTTTATTCCAAAAGAACTATATTTTTTTTACTGATTAGAAGACACAAAATTAAACTTCTATTTTGACTACTTATACTAATAAGGAGCATAGTTAAAATTTGTCAAATATTATCTACTTGAAAAAAGGCAATATTTACATCATAAAAATTATCTAGTTATTACTCTTTGTAACAAACTGGGAACAAGTAAGTTGCAAATAGAGCTTGATTTCTTTGATCACAGTCCTGTAGGGTAAATTTTGTCTTATTTAAGAAAATAATGATTACCTTTCGTAACAACAAAATAATATTTCTAAACTAAAGATTCCTGCAATTTGTATCATTAAAATACCTATGTACTGAGGACAAAATTGCATTTTATTGATTTTATTTTTCCTAGCTATGGAAACAAATTAAAGCAGATATTAACCCATTTATGCTAGTATCTTTGAGCCAATGACACAATTGTTACCCCAGTTCAAGTCTCTTTGTAAGATCACCTTTTTGTATGAGGGACTGCTTCTCTGTGCTTGAGAAAAGAATCTTTTTCAGTTTCATCCATAGCCCTTGGGATGTTCCTAAAATGGTCACACTATAATTTTTACATACAGAGAACCTTTCCTATTGGTTCGGACATACATTGTCCATTTGGCTGCTCAAATGTGATTCATTATAATTGAATTATATTTCACATCTTTGTATAATACATCATTTTCATCTTTTAACATTTTAATGTAAGATTGTTTGCTTATTATGTATTCCTCAAATGATTTTTAAAAGTGGGATTCAGATTATAGTAAAATTTGCATACTATAAATATATGACTTGAAATACAGAACGTAAACAAATATTTAATTAAAATAAACTAAAAACTTACGTTTTATTGCCATGATGAAAATGGAATCAAATAGTATGAAGTATAAAAAAAAGCATAATTTATTGGGTAAAAGAAAAAATATTTTTAATGTCCTTGAAGCTAATATTTAAAGATTTTTCTTATCTATTTCTATAAAAGAGAAAACCATTATAGCCAATTCTTCAAAAATTATTTGACTAAATTATGCATATAAACTCAAACAATTTTCATTATTCTCTAAAACGTTCCATATGTCATGAACATAAATTGTGTACTTTTATTTGAATAGTGCATTATATTTGTCACTGGAGATTAAAACTTAACTACTGTCAAAAGCTTATTAAATATCAGTGAGAGTAAATATACAGATTTATAATGTTAACTTATACTTATTACTTTAATCTCAAAGTTGTATTATTTTTATATGTAGTCCTATTCTCAGTATTGGGGATAAAAAATGTTAGTTAAATGATATAGTGACATTAATGCTGCAGCTTCTATAACTGAGTGTTAATTCATCTTTTGAAGACAAGGACTATGTCACAAACTAATCAAAAAAGGCAATTTTTAAAATGACATCATATTCTAATATAGATTTTTTTCTATGATATGTGATATAAATTCTATGGAGGGAATAGAATAGTATATTCTATTATGATGGAGAAGGCAGAATTTTGACCTACTTGAATACTTTCATTTCATTCAGTTTTGTATGAACAGACTGGTCCATAGTATTACAATATCATCAAGCATAATTTTGAATAAAAAGTGTTTGTAGCTGAAAATATGGATTATTTATTATTTTATGCATTTATATTCAAAGTTATGTTTATGTGTACTGTGATTTCTCAAAATTTATGTACTTTTATCCTAAAAGAGATATTTACAAGTGGACATATACACACTTCAGGGAAGGGTTTTTCTTTGTTTCAATGCATTGAAAATATAGTAAAATAGTATAATATTTTCCAAAGTGCTTTGAAAATTGATTGTAAGCAGGAAACTTTATTAAATAGGAAAAGATGCATGCCTATGCATTAAGCTAACCTATTATCCTTCATTTTAGAACTTTATAAACAGCTTCATATTGTTACAGTACATAATGAATCATGCAAGTTACACTCTTTCTGACAGTATTCTTAAAGTTAAATGTCTTATAAAATTGCTTAAACTTTCTCTTATTATCTTCTGTATATTGCTTCCTGAACAAGTATTTTTTTCTGTCTGTATTCACTAAATCTACTTACACTCTGTGAATTGAGAAACTGGTAGGCAAAGCACTTCAAAGTCTAAGCCAGTTATTTGTTATCTGATCTTTAAAATCAATTCATCTTCCATGTGTTTTGGATCCTCCCATCAAATATGGATATTGATATGTTCCCATTTATAGGTAATGTTGAGTAACAATAGAAATTTATAATAGAGTAATTTATTCATTTATCCATTTAACAGTTTATTAACCCCTAATATTGAACCCCATATATCTAGTCATTGTAATATGCATGTATAAAAAATTTGTCCAATGTCAAGTTAAACCTCATGAGCACACCAATGTATAGAACAACAAAGAAATTACAAACAAGTGAAACAAATCTTCAGAGAATAGAAGCCTAATAGCTACAAACATAAACTCATATAATTTTAAAATAGCATTCCCCTCAGCATTTCCTTTCTTTGAGGGTATTTATAATATTTATATGATTTTTAAGTCTAACTCATTATCCGGATTCCAAGGATTATACATCAGATTGTAAACAAGCATTGGCAAGGACCTATGAGAACAGGTCTATGGCACCTAAATTACAAATGATACATATTATGTGACTGCAAGAGTCAGTGAAGATTCAGAAAGTAACAGCTGATACCTTGACAATGAGGCAGCAGCCACAAAGTTGAAAAAATAGCATTTCTGAGGGCAATTTAGTGTATCAACAGATGTGACATTTAAACCTAATAATAGCTCCAAAAAGTAAACACACATTTAGAGACATGTGCAACACTTGAGAGATTAATTATGTGGCTCTGGATTCAAGTTCTATTTCTTCAATACATGTATAATATTTATTTCACAGTGGCAAAAAGGAAAATATGTTTTACTAAATTTAAATTACATGTTTTTGTCTTATATTTTAAATAAATATTTATTGTAGCATTTGTTATGTGATATTTGACCTATGTGGAAACTTTTAACTTGTAAAAAATTTAGGAAACAAAAAAAATCATTTCCGTTAACTAGCACCATTATAGGTATTCATTGGGTTTAAACTGAATTTTGATTTAAGATGACTACTTGTTAGCAGTTATTCTGACTTTCATTTCTCCCAACCTATAAATATAGTTATTCTGTTAAAAAAAATCAACAGAGATATTTTTCATCTGTGATATTTTTTTCTTTTTGATACACTGTCTAAATCTGTAGAAATTTGATCAATGTGCAGCCTGTCATTAATACAGGAGTTTGTGTGAGAAAAATCTCAGTTAAACTGGCACCAAAATACCAGTATGTTTGCAATAATATTTTAAATCCATGCCCTGGGCATATGCCTTTCTGGTCAATTCCTTAAGCTAGTTCAACATAGAATGACTTTAGTAAGGCAATGCTTCCTAATGGCAAAGTCCATGAGGTCCACAATTAGACATCAAGGAATAAGCCCTGACAGAGCTGGTAACTTGGTGACTAACACTGGTAAAGTATAAGAAATATGTAACCAAAGACCTTTAGGAGCTTAGTTTCTTAAATGATGAATAATAGTAGTATCCACTTTAGAGATAATTGCAAGAAATATATCAGATATGACTATAAAGTAAACTTACACTCAAAAAGAAGTCAAATTATGTTGAGTATTTTCTGTGAATAAATTTGAACAGTTATAATATTTTAATAAATATTTTGGAATATATAATATGGTATCTAAAGATATTGTTTCTATCATTTGGAAATTCAATAAATTGTTTACAATATTTATTTGGTTATGGTAGAATATTAATTGAGCAATTAATTGCCTCTGTCCTTTAAAATGTTGGAAATTAATATATATATATATATATATATATATATATGGATGCATTAAAATTCATACCACATGAAAGTAAATCTTTTCAATTCTAATTATGGAATTGAAATATCTAAAAATGCATTTTACAGTCAGCTCTGATGATTGGATAAGTCTTTGTGAAGGAAATGAATCTTGAATCAACTTCTGAGAGTCTTAAACTTCAGTATATAAAAGAATCAACAGGGAAGCCTGACAAGAATCAGTACTTCCTGTGAGTAGGCCTGGGATGTAGGGCAAAAAATGAATTTTCTAAAGGCATTGAAGAATATTCTGAAGCAGTTGAACATCAGTTCATATTTTGGGAACAGTGTTCTAAAAGATATGTAAAATTTACAAAGAACAATGTAGTGCAGGATGCACAGGAAGCAGGCATAAAGGAATATTAAACATTTTAAGTGTGATAGTAACTCAAGGGTAGAGAAGAGTGTTAGTAGATGTTTCACAGTTTACATTGGTCAGATTTGGAGAGACCTGAATGCCAAGCCAAGGAACATGAACTTAGTAACTATAGCTGATAGAGAGATATTTTATTTTGTAAAGGAATTATTTTTCAATATGTAGCTTAAAATTAAATTGTCAGTACTCCTTTGGTTGGGTATGGAAGAAGAAGAGTGACGTTAGAAAGCCAGAAGCGGTAACACAGGAAGGAATGGACTCCTGGTATAACTTATTGGTTAAGGGTAAAAAGAAACAAAACCTGTCACTGTGGTTGTAGTGATGACCAAAACTGAAACGATTTTAGGTATAGATATTTTCAAAAGAAAGAAAACCACAGATATAGATATTTTTAGATGTAGAGTTAAAAAATTGATTATATTTTTATTAGAGGGGAAAATGTGTACAGTTAATGAATAAGACAGTTGTTTTAGACATGTTTTTATTTCTAAGTAGAGTAATGTAGTAAGAATTATGAGATGCACTTTCATAGTTTGGAAATTGATTAGGACTAAAAACAAAAGTAATTTCTATAAAAGAATAATCAAAGCATCAAGAGGAAATGCTAATTTTAAATGCTTAAATATACTTCAACTTTATATATATCTTTTCATCTTCAGATTAATCTTGTTTTCCCTGTGAATGCAATCTATCTGTTAGAAAGGGAGAATAAGAGAGTGAAGACAAACCTTTTTCTTTCGCCACCTCTGTTGGAGCATTGTTTTGCCTAAGAAGGAATCTTGTCTCCACACCAACCTGGAAACACACAGACAACCAAGTAAAGCCCTGGAATATACTAGCCATAGTCACTGAGTGTCAGATGTCATAAATGTCTGCTGGGTATGAATGCCTAGCTTCCACTCACCCAACTTCTGAAACTAGTGTCATTTTTACTTTGGGAAAACATCCCTGTCTAACTTTTAATCCATGAAACTTCAATCCAGCTGGTACTCTACTCAAGTTGTGCACACTTAACTCAGGCCAGAGCAATTAATGCAATTTATTCTTCAGTCACAGTGATTAATTCATATAAATACTGCTCTACTAAGACTCTAGAGGAGAATCCATTTCATGCTTCTTTCAGCTGTTGAAAATTGCCAGCATTTCTATGGATTGTGGCTGCCTCACTCTAATCCCTGCTTCTGAGGTACCATTGCCTCTTTTTCTTCTTATATTGCCCTCTGTCTCCCTCCTATAAGGATATTTACAAATTCCTTTAGGACCCATCCAGATTACCCAGCATAGTCTTCATATTTCATAATCTTTAATCATATATAAGGTAGCATTCACAAGTTCCAGAGATTAGAGAATGTACATTTGCAGAGGCCATTATTCAGACTACCACAATGAAATTTTCCAGGATTTTACATAAAAATGTTTGGATAGTTGCCTCATTTGTGTGTATGTGCTTGGAATGAGTGAAGGATAAATAAAGCTTTTATCACTTATATCCAGCTTGCCACTGCTAGAAGAGAGAAAAGGAATACAGTCTATTTGTTAACTGAGGGAAAGGAGAGACCCAAGTCTGAAACTTGGTAACCGTTTAAGCACCTATACTCATCCCTGTCTAATGTAAACTCTACTCTCTGAACCTTGCAGGATAAGATGCCCCAAATTCCTTAATCATTATCATTGCCACTGCAGTTGTTTAAGTCAATTTCAATTGGAACTTAAACACAGATATCTCACTACTCTTTCTCTGTCTCCAAACAAATGTTCCTAGGTTTTATTTTCTGAGGATCAAGATATCTTATCTATACTTAATGTAATACAAAAAATTGTTTTATATACACTTATGCTTCCAAACTATAAATAATTTAAAAGGTTGCTTTTTATTCTCCATTTTTCTCTCTTTAGTAGTCAATGGGCATAACTGGAAACAAAAATATGGTTTAATGTGTTTTTATTATCTGCTGACTCTTATGCTGAGAAATATGCAAACCGATTATTTGTTCTTTACTAACTATAAGATGCACAAGCCCATATCCCAGCTCCAAACAATGCACCCTGCTTAGATTCACAGCAGGGTCATACTGTTGAAAAACAATCATATATAAGACTTAATCCTCCCTCTATGTTTATACACATGGCTCTACTGCTTAATTTTTTTTTAATATTTCTACATTTGAAAAGTATATCTTTGTATGACTGCTATGACTTATTATTAAGTTGTTATAGCTGAGTCTCTTGGAACCTATGATAACCAGAAAAATGCCCCCCAAAGATGTCCATGTTTTAATCCCCAGGATCTGCTAATATGTTGCCTTATGTAACAAAAGGGACTTTGCAGATATGATTAAGTTTTTTGAAATAGAGAGTTATGCTGTATTATTCACGTGAACCAATGTAATCACAAAAGTTTCCATAAGAAAAAGGCAGGGGAATCAGAGTCAGAGAAGATTGGAATATGAATAACATAACCATGAGCCAAGAAATGCAGGCAATCTCCAAAAGCTGGAAAAGGCAAGGAAACAAATTCTCCCATAGAACCTCCAGAAGAAATGCAATACAGGTTTCCCTCTCTATCTTATACTACATCATTCCCAGGAAATCTTTTGTAAGTTGTGAATGTGTGCGCAGTTGCGTCTAACTCTTAGTGACCCCATGGGCTTCAGCCCACCAGGCTTTTCTGTCCATGAGTTTTTCCAGGCCAGCATACTGGAGTGGGTTGCCATTTCCTTCTCAAGGGGTCTTCACAACCCAGGAATCGAACCTGTGTGCCCTGTGGCTCCTGTATTGCAGGTGGATTCTTTGCCACTGAGCCACCTGGGACACCCTTTTTGAGTTGAAGTAGCATAAAGTGAAGAAGCAATTACCATAGGACACATCTTAGTAACAAATTCACAAATAGAGCAAGATAAAACAGGTGCTCACAGGCACAGTTCAAAGCTATGGCAGCTTAATACTAAGATGCTGAGCCTTGTCTGGGAAGGACTTTGAGAGGGACACTCTCACTGCTGTGGATGAGCACTTCCCACAAAACAAAATATGAAGACTATTTCCACTTTTTGCCTTTTTCCATAAAAGCCAAATCCTTTTTGGATTTTTCTTTCAGATGGCAAAAAGAGATAGGTCTTTCATATAAGTGGAGTGGCATAATGTAAACCTTTAAAAAGCAGGGGATACTGGAACTACTTTTTCATTCTTTTCATACTTCCATAAAGAAGGCTGAGAACCAAAGAACTGATGTTTTTGAACTGTGGTGTTGGAGACGACTCTTAAGAGTCCCTTGGACTGCAAGGATATCAAACCAGTCAATCCTAAAGGATATTAATCCTGAATATTCATTGAAAGGACTGATGCTAAAGCTGAAGCGCCAATACTTTGGCCACTTGGTGGAAAGAGCTGACTCGTTAGAAAAAAAACTTGATGCTGGGAAAGATTGAGGGCAGGAGGAGAGAGGGACAGCAGAGGATGAGATGGTTGGATGGTATCACTGACTCAGTGGACGAGAGTTTAAGCAAACTCTTGTAGATGGGGAAGGACAGGGAAACCTGGCGTGCAGCAGTCCATGGGGTTGCAAAGAGTTGGACATGACTGAGCAGCAACTTGAACTGCCAAAACCTTGGCAATAGCTCAGTAAAACCCATTCTGACCTCTGGAAGCATAAAATATTTTACTATTTTAAGGCACTGAATTCTTAATGATTTGTTACAACACCAAAAGGAAATTAATACAGTGTTCCCACCCCCTTGTTGCTGCTGGAGCAAATACTGAGACTAATGTCTCATGTGTGCAAACTGTCTTGGAGGATGCCCCTTAGCGACAGAAGCTGCCTGGCCCTGTGGTCCTAAGATTTATGCTGCATCCCACTGCACTGGTAGCATGACTCTATAGGCAATAATTGACTTTGGAAGTATGAGTTATTTGGAAGTATGAGGTCTGTCTCAAGTATATGCAGACAGAGCAGCACAAATTACATTCCAGAGTTCCCCACAAAATAACCTAGATGTCATCTGAAAACATCTTCTAGCATAGTTCCTTTGCCTTACTCATCCTGCTCCTCTCACTTCTGTACATGTGTTCTTGAGAGCATGCTCACAATAAATCTCTAGCATCCAGTTACCCACTCCAAGCTCTGCTTCTGAAGAACCACCTAAAACAAACACAAATTAACTTTTTTTCTTTAAATATCAATAATCAATGTCTTTTCACAGTTTCTTTTATTCTTACAGCACTTAGAGAGCTAGTAAGATAAGACATTATTGTGCTTTCAACAGTTTCACTAAATTCAAACAAAAATAAGTCTAATAAGATTTTATTTTTCTTCATTTCTAATGTAGCCAATTATACTATAATTTATAATTTTTCTATGTCATTAGTTGTTTAATTACTGCTTAGAATAACTACTACCTATTATATACCTTTGAAGTGTGGAAGCTTTTTACACCAACATTAAGAAAAATTCATGGATCAAATCTGTCAAATCCAGATAATTACTGTGACAGTCTTTTTTTTTTTTCAAACAATGACTCCTGTTAAAACTACTTAGTAAGTGTTTACCCTCTATTGACCTAAAAATTGTTTTATAGAAAAGAACATTAACATTATCAAGAAACATTATAATGACTTTATATTTGAAGTATTTATCCTAGCATTGACGGAAAAGCATAGATTTCATTCTTCAAAGCCCAGTGACCTACTTTTGGAAATCATATGATCTCTATTCTTGCAAAATTGCTTAAAGTATAGATACATTATCATATCACTTAACATTTTTAAAAAGCAAAACTATATACTTTATTGAAGGACAATGCATTTAGTAGAAAAAATACTTTTGAACTAAATATTGAATATAAAATTTAAAACATATTAGGGCATTCTCAATATGTTGTCCAAAAAATAATATCTGTGTTACTAGTTGCAGCAGCAAGTAAAAGGAGCATAGAATATATTTAATTTTTGGATCATTGGAACAAATAATTTAGTGAATATGATTAAATATTTGAAATAAATAAGATATGACATGTAAGATAAAGGAGTCCACACTTTAAATATATTGCATTAGTGAATAAAGTAGAGGTGACCACTTTTATAATACTCTAAATCTGGATTATTTATCTCACCACATATAAGTTCTGAGATATTAAGCAAAATTCATTCTATTAAAATAGTGAACTGTTAGACAAAAATAAATTATTGTAAGGAGAGTTATTTTGTATTCTTTTACACAGAAGCAAGTCTTAAGAGTTTATGTATGATTATAAAAGGAATAGTAAACATAGATAATATATTTAGAAACAAGATAAGTGGAATACAATAGGAGGAAATATCCATCAGCTCAAAAATTAAAAATCCAGTAAAATAATGTGATTATATTAAGCTACTTTTATTTTAAACTCTCAGAAAATAAGAATAAAGAGGAATTAGACAGAAATAAATTTGTTAGTCATGTTCTTTATGTTTATAGGTCGATCAATAGTGAATGCTGATAGTTCAGGGGTTTGGATTTTTGTTTTCATTATGTCTTGTTTCTTTTTTCTATTTCTTATTTTTGCCTGCTCCTTTGTATCTCCCTGTTTTGAATTCCCAAAAGAAGAAATCAAGTGTCTCAAAGATAAAACAGACAAGGCAACGGCAGCCCACCCCAGTACTCTTGCCTGGAGAATCCCATGTTCAGAGGAGCTTGGCGGACCATGGCCCATGGGGTCACAGAGAGTTGGACACGACTGAAGTGACTGAGCATGCATGCATGCATACAAAGATAAAACACTTCCAAAATTATATACCATCTTTCATGAAAAAAATTTCCATTAAAAACATCATTTTAAGGGTATTCAAAACTATAGCAAACCAATGCTCAGAAATGTTGAAATTCCCTGACCAGTGGCTATATTTCAACAGATACTGCCTAATAAATACAGAATTGATAAAATCTGGTAATAACACTGATAACAACCAACTTGAAATATTCTACCTATATATTTAGAATGTTAATTAGATTTTAAAAAATCATACTTGTGTAGAAAGATCCTTACAATAAAATTATGTCTTGTCTCTCAATCATTTTTAATAATGGTTTTCTTGTTCTGCATTTATTTCCCTATAACTTAGGCACTTTTTTATGATTTTCCTTCTGGGGGCTCAATTATGCTGGCAGCATTATAAATTTCTTTGTATTTTTAAGGCAGACACATTGTTTGTTTATATGTGAAAATGACTGTCTGTATATACTGTTAGGAGGAGGCTATCTTAGTGCTTTCCTAGTTACTGTCTACTTTGGGAGGTGCTTTAATACAGTACTTCTTAAGGATAACTGTTAACATACCTCTTCATTTCTGCTTACATGAATAGACCATTTGTTTAAATTTTCTGTGACAGATAATAGCTACTTTGCATATTATGTATCAGAATATAACAATAAAAATGGAAGGACTAATGTTGATTCAATGTCCCCTAACTAGTGTTCAACTGATCTGATGCTGCTGCTGCTGCTAAGTCACTTCAGTCGTGTCCGACTCTGTGTGACCCCATAGATGGCAGCCCATCAGGCTCCTCTGTCCCTGGGATTCTCCAGGCAAGAATACTGGAGTGGGATGCCATTTTCTTCTCCAATTCATGCATGCATGCTAAGTCACTTCAGTTGTGTCTGAATCTGTGCAACCCCACGGACGGCAGCCCATCAGGCTCCTCTGTCCAAGGGATTCTCCAGGCAAGAATACTGGAGTGGGTTGCCAATTCTTTCTCCATCAACTGATCCAGAGCCTTTTAAATACAAAATTTCCTGTAGAATATGGACATAACAATACAGATAATGCAGATCCTTAAAAACAGTTCAGTGTCTCTGTGAAGAGCAGAGAGAGGGCGGTGCGAAAATGAAGTTGGCATTTTTAAAGTCAGTTTTGAAAAATAAAGGCATTGGGAAATTTTCAACATTGTGATATTATAATACTTTTGGAAAATATATTTTAAAAACTCTCAACATGGTCATCAATTCATGATATATGTCAGTCAAATCATGTGATATATTCCATAAACTTATACATCGTGCTGCATGTCAATTTTATCTGTACAAAATTAGAAGAAAAACAAAATGTTCTATATTTAAAAATAAAACAAAATGATGTTCATCGTCAGGCAAGTACCGAATCTCATTTAAAAAGATCCTTTATTCATCACATCTTTATTAAGATTATACCACGTTCTAGACAGTGTTTCAGACACTTACAGCCGTGATAAGAATTGTATACTTTTCTCTAACGTAGTCTTCACTGTATCATGGGAAAAGAATAATATGTACAAGAAATAAATAACATGGATAATATATTAGTCAATTATAATTGCTAGGAATACAAAACAGATCATGCAAGGATGACATGAGATGGAGGTATGGTTGAGGTTTTAGATGCAATGGCCACAGAGAATCTCTGTGACTTTTGAATAAAGAGAAGACATAAGAAAGCTTGAGTTGATTCTTCCTCTCAGAGAGACAAGGGAATGCAACTCTTTGAGGCAGAAGCCCAGCTGGTGTGTCTCAGATTCAGGGGGAACCTCAGTGGCTGGAGTAAAGTAAAGGCAGGGGAGAAGACTAGCAACATGGTCAGAGATGTACTGGGAAGCAGATTATGCCGGGCTGGGTTCTGTATAGGATTTTTGCTTTATTTTGAGTGACTTGAAAAGTCATTTAAGTGAATGTGAGTGTTAGGTATCCACTTAGTTTTACTGAACCAGGTCAACTTCAAATTATCCCATGCTTCTAGATAAGTCATTTCTCCTCATTTGTTCCATCTTCTTAAATCATGTTGATATCTTCTACTCAATGATGCTCCCTTTAGTGTTCTCTCTCTCAGTTTATACCTTTATTTATTATTTTTTTTGATTTATGGGTTGGAGGCTTTGTGTATGAGATGGAAATAAAGACAGGGTTAATGGGAATTCTATAGATTTTAACAATGGGCAAATCCAATATACATGTCTGTTGAGTGGATTTAGAAAGCAAATTCTGACCTTTGTAACAAGATCCATTCTTCTATTAGAGCTTTTTTCCCCCCTCTCTCACAAATTTAGTTTTAGGAACAAATTTGAATTCAATTAAAAACATAAGCTATATCTATAATATGCACAGCCTGTTTTTCCAAGCTGGAAAATCTGAAAGTTTTTTATTGTCATAGACAAAAACATATACATGCTGTTTATATGTATATAAATACCTACCTATAATACTTGGCATAATATAATTTTTAGATAATAGTATTTAGTATAATAGTATTACTATAATTACTAAAGTATTATTTTAGTTGAAAAATGCAATTGCCTAAAGTCTGGATATTTGCATTTTTAATGAAAATTTCTCTAAGTTATTAGTTTCAAAAAAACCACATGCCAGTATGACATAGTCTTATTTCTTCTAGGAATAACTACAGGAGCAAAAGTACTTGTCAACAAGTTAATAAAATAGACATAGTAGAAAATGATATAAACCTATGCAGTGGCTGCACAGATTTTACTACATATTTATAATTCCTTCCTGATCTCTATTTATCTCAGCTGGATGAAGTAGAAGAGTCAGGGGTTTTTCTTGCTCTCCTCTCAGGCCGCAGCACCTTAGCTTTCCAAGAAACACATCTCCTGTCTTTTGCATTAGTGGTTGCTGTCTCACATGCTCACATTTTGATCCGGTGTAATTTTCACTTCTGTGAATTGAATATTTAGTAGTAGCATTTGTCTTGCCAGCTGTTAATTATAATTAACTTTTTATTTATTTTATTTTATTATTATTATTTTTTAGTTTTCTTTACTTTATTGTGTTGGTTTTGCCATACAATGACATGAAACCGCCATGGGTTTACATATGCTCCCCCTCCAGAACCCCCCTCCCTCCTCCCTCCAGATTCCCTCCCCTCCCCCTGGAACATCTCGGTGCACCAGCCTCGAGCATCAATCCTGGGCTGGTAATTGATTTCACATATGGAAATTAACATGTTTCAATGCCATTCTCCCATATCATCCCACCCTTGCGCTCTTCCACAGAGTCCACGAGTCTGCTCTATACATCTGCGTTCCTTTTGCTGTCTCTCATGCAGGGTTCTCGTTACCATCTTTCTAAATTCCATATATATGCGTTAGTATACTGTATTGGTGTTTTTCCTTCTGGCTTACTTCACTCTGGATAATAGGCCCAGTTCCGTCCACCTGAGTAGAACTGATTCAAATGAATTTTTTTTTTTTGATGCTGAGTAGTATTCCATTGTGTATATGTACCACAGCTTTCTTATCCATTCGTCAGTTGATGGGCATCTAGGTTGTTTCCATGTCCTGGCTATTGTAAACAATGCAGCGATGAACATTGGGGTACACGTGGCTCTTTCAATTCTGGTTTCCTCGGTGTATATGCCCAGCAGTGGGATTGCGGGGTCATATGGCAGGACTATTTGCAGCTTTTTAAGGAACCTCCACACTGTTCTTCATAATGGCTGTACTAGTTTGCATTCCCACCAACAGTGTAAGAGGGTTCCCTTTTCTCCACATCCTCTCCAGCATTTATTGCTTATAGATTTTTGGATGGCAGCCATTCTGACTGGTGTAAAGTGATACCTCATTGTGGTTTTGATTTGCATTTCTCTGATAATGAGTGATGTTGAACATCTTTTCATGTGTTTGTTAGCCATTTTTATGTCTTCTTTGGAGAAATGTCTGTTAAGTTCTTTGGCCCACTTTTTGATTGGGTCCTTTATTTTTCTAGAATGGAGCTGCAGGAGTTGCTTATATATTTTTGAGATTAATTGTTTGTCCGTTGCTTCATTGGCTATCATTTTCTCCCATTCTGAAGGCTGTCTTTTCACCTTGCCCATAGTTTCCTTTGTTGTGCAGAAGCTTTTCATTTTAATTAGATCCCATTTGTTTATTCGTGCTTTTATTTCCAATAATCTGGGAGGTGGGTCATAGAGGATCCCACTTTGGTTTATGTCAGAGAGTGTTTTGCCTATGTTATCCTCTAGGAGTTTTATAGTTTCTGGTCTTATGATTAGATCTTTGATCCATTTTGAGTTTATCTTTGCGTATGGTGTTAGAAAGTGTTCTAGTTTCATTCTTTTACAAGTGGCTGTCCAGTTTTCCCAGCACCACTTGTTAAAGATACTGTCTTTTCTCCATTGTATATTCATGCCTCCTTTGTCAAAGATAAGGTGTCCATAGATGCGTGGTTTCAGGATACAAAATCAACACACAGAAATCCCTGGCATTCCTATACACTAACAATGAGAAAACAGAAAGAGAAATTAAGGAAACAATTCCATTCACCATCGAAACAAAAAGAATAAAATACTTAGGAGCATTTCTACCTAAAGAAACAAAAGACTTGTATATAGAAAACTATAAAACACTGATGAAAGAAATCAAAGAGGACACAAATAGATGGAGAAATATACCGTGTTTGTGGATTGGAAGAATCAATATAGTGAAAATGAGTATACTACCCAAAGCAATCTATAGATTCAATGCAATTCTTATCAAGCTACCAGAGGTCTTTTTCAGAGAATTAGAACAAATAACTTCACAATTTGTATGGAAATACAAAAAACCTCGTATAGCCAAAGCAATCTTGAGAAAGAAGAATGGAACTGGAGGAATCAACCTACCTGACTTTAGGCCATACTACAAATCCACAGTCATTAAGACAGTATGGTACTGGCACAAAGACAGAAACATAGATCAATGGAACAGAATAGAAAGCCCAGAGATAAATATAATTCACTTTCTAAAACAGGGAAAGTTAAGCTATGCTTGTTGTTCTTGTTATGGCAGTTTTGATTTAATTTTCTTCTTCAACAGCTTTGCTTGTTCACAAAAAAGAACACTATATTTTTCCACCGAAAACTTATTTTTACCTATAAATATTCTCCATTCACTTTTTTCTCATCGTCTGACTGCTAAGGCTCAAATTACTCTTACATTATCTTTCAGTGTAACTATACCAAAAATAATGATAGTTTCCTGACTGAAATAAACAATTGATTACCCTCACAAAATATTTTGAAAATATTCAATTATTCAAGTGAAGCATACTATTTAAAATTATCTAAATACCCATTTTAAAATATTTTGATGTTTTTAAAAATTTGCATCAAAAATACTAAATTTCACAGTTGATGAAAATATGCATTAAAAAAAAGAAAAAAATATGCATTAAGAGGTCTCTTTTTTAACTTAGAATGGCAAAATGCTGTCAGTATTGAAGAAAACAATGTCTATCATTTGCCAATCAAAATCTAACTTTCCTTAATGGTATTCCTGATAATTTCCCAAGTCATGAAAATATTTGTGTTGTTGAAGTATGCCATGTTTATTCCTGATCTTAGGTTATAGCAGTAAATAAACAAATACGATTGCTCTCATGAAATTTTTCTTTGGTATCAAATATCATTAATTTTAAAAATATTTATTAAATAATAATATTTAGTACTTTAATTGGAAACAACATAAATAGCAGATTTTGTTATCATTTAGTTATGTCAAACAATATTTTTGTGTAGATTATAAATCACTAAGATATAATTTACTAGTGATTTATTAAATTCAAGGGAATGAAAATTTAAGAGTATATTAGATTTACATTTCACTTTTAAAGAGAATCTGAAATAAGTGTATTAATTATAAAAATACATTAAACATCTAACAAAAAGAAAAGTTTGGTACTTTTTCATTGCTAATGATGCTTTTGATGAAGTAAAATTGAAGAAAAATTCTTTTATCATGAAAAACTTATCATTGATTTCCTTTCTCAGTCTTTTTACTGTAGATATTCCCCAAACTTCCATAGAGCAATCATTGATAGAGAAGGGATTCCTTTTGATGCCAAAAGTCAGCTGTCAAATGTATGGCTTCGCCATGTTAAATATGTAGTTAACTTTTCTTCCCTAAAGCATCAAGGAAAAATGTAACGGTAGTTACTATATATTTTAAGCATTTATAAAACTCAGAACATTGTAGGGAAATACAACCAACAAATTATTCATCTTTTTTAGTAGGTCTTTTTGTGTTCCAGTTATTTGGATTATGAAGAAAAACACTTCACTCTAAGAGGTTCCAATGTGTTCAGATGGAAATATATTGTAACGAAAAAGATAACTCCATATGCTATGAATTGGCAACAGCTGCTCCACTTTCATCCTATGGGATGAGGGAGAAACAGAAACTGGAGCACCTTGATGAATATTAATATGCTAAGAAATAGGGTACTGTCAAGATAAGTCTGCAGATTTTAAGTTCTTTATGACAATATCATTAAACTCAATGGCAGAGTGATGTGATACTACACCCACAGTACAATTATCTGAAAACTGAAAAACTTCAATCAGTGTAATAATAGTATATATGTGTGTATACTATTACAGCTTGAATTTCTTTGAGTTATTTTACTGAATTAGCCAGGTGTCTCAAAACATTGCAGACACAATCTTAGCAAGAGCATATGTTTAAATCTTAACACTAACCAATAAATTTTTAAAGCAAACTAAACTTTGTATAGGGTCTTTATCACATAATGTAATTGGTAAAGTCATTTGCCTTTGAAACAAAGTGCTTTGTACAGAAAATTATATATTATGTTTTGTTTTAGAGAGTGGTTTTGTTCTATAGTCTCAATACAATTTCCATCTGCCTAACAGTACCTATAAAGCTGCATTAGTGATTAAGGATACAAGATTTCAATTCAGATGCCAGAAATCAAAATCAGATTTTACCATAGCCTTATTTAAGACTCTATGGGTTCCCATGATAGAGTCTCTATGGGTTAGAACTCTATGAGTTCCCTCCCCAACATATCCTCTGCTTTAGATCCTTTCTGAAGTACCTAGACAGTATTCTCTGAAGTACCTAGATAGTAGTACTTGTACATTTTTTGAGTTATTTCACAAATATTAAAACCTCCACTAAACAGAAGATGTTAACTACTTGATGACCAGGAGCACACAGCCTCCAGGCCTACTGGTGCCTAAGAATTGATAATGTCAACCACCCTCTTACCTCACCACTAACCAGTTAGAAAGTCGCGCACAAGCTAATCTCATATTCTGGGACTCCCTTCCCTCACCTTGCCTTTAACAATGCTTTCCTAAAACTCATCTGGTAGTCTGGGCTTTTGAGCACTAGCTTTCCAAGACTTCCTGTACGGTGCCTTACAGTAAAGGCTGCATGTCCCTTCACCATACAGGTATCAGTAAATTGGCTTTATTGTGCATGAGGTAGTAGATCTCAATTTGGCTAGGTAACACTTGTAGGAATTTGGGAATATAACTTAAACATGTCAAAGCTTAATTATCAACTCTAGAAATGATTGGAAATTTATCATGTCAGGTGTCCAAATATTTAACTCAAATTTTGATACTTACCTACCCAGAAAGAGAATTAGATTCCATAGGGAAAGGGTTCAGCCCCACAAAAGGACTCAGCACCCTTCAGATGCCAATCAAAAGCCCAGGTAATTTGTGCTGCTCATCAGCTACAAATTGGAATTTCTAAAGATACCCTCCTTGAGGCAGATTAAATAACAGTTCATAGAACATGCTACTTACTAGATTCCTGGTTTATTATAAGATGATAAACTCAGGGAAAGCAAGATAAGTGATACACAACCTCCAGGCCTTTTCCAGTTACCCCAGTCTCTCAAACCTCCATGTGTTTAGAACACTGTCTTCTTGGGGCTTTGCAAATTCTTTATCCATAGTCATGATTGATTAACTAATTGACAGCTAGTAATTGATTCAAATTTCACACTCTCTCCTCACCCTGAAGGCCAGGGGATAGAAGTGAAAGTTCCAACTTTCTAATTACACAGTTGGTTCTCCTTGTCACCAGCTCTCCTTAGGTGGGGTCCAAAGGCCACCTAAAATAGCAAGAAACACTTTTGTACCTCTCAATTCCTAGGAAATTCAAAAATTTGGGGAATCAGGAACCACGAAAAAAATCAGATATATACAAGAAATATATTTTGGTTATTTGAAGCACTAAATGCACATTTTTATTATAAATCACAATACCAAAGCTACAAACACTTCCAATAAGAAGTTGAGTTAAGCTACAAAAAAAAAAAAAGTAGGCACTCTGGGCTTATTAGACTGAAATGTATGCTGAAACACATGAAAGAGATGGATGTGTTGGTAGCCTATTATACCAGAAAACCTAGAAGAAATTTAGCACAACAGTTTTGTTCTAACATTTATACAAGATAAGGTAAGAAGGAGATATATTATGTTACAAACTGCCCATTGTCTAATAGAAGGGCATTCTAATTTTTCAATGGAAAATATTTCTTGTATTAGAATCTCAGAGAAATTCATTACATTAATCATTCCATAAGAGACTTTTGACAAGATATTAAATAGCTTTAACACAATTCAACACTGTGTTGATAAAATAAAAATTCCTTTGAAAAATAAAGTTTCTCGTGCTAATATAATAGTTACCCTACCAAGTCCATACTGAGAGCCAAACAGTTTAAGTCATAGCTGATAAACTGGTGACTAGACTACTGGAATATTAACTCTCAGGATTTTATTTTATTTTATTTGCTTGCAGCATTGCCTTGACCAGTCAATCCTAAAGGAAATCATTCCTGAATGTTTATTCTGAATATTCATTGGAAGATATGAATTGCACAGTACTGAATCCTTGGAAAAGACTCTGATGCTAGGAAAAATTGAAGGCAGGAGGAGAAGGGGATGACAGAGGAAGAGATGGTTGGAATGTATCACTAACTCAGTGGACATGGGTTTGAGTAAGCTTCAGGAGTTAGTGATGACAGGGAAGCCTGGCATGCTGCAGTCCCTGGGGTCACAAAGAGTCCAAAAGGACTGACCAACTGAACTGAACTGAACTGATTGCTTTGACAGATCAAAGAAAGAGACCTATGTGAGTTTATCTTGGAAAATTAGAGGAAATAGACATAGCATTGTCTTGGTACCTAGTACTATTTATATATTGTTTAGGTTTTCCATATTCTTACTTATATTATATAAATTTGGTCAATTTTCTACTGAGTAGAGCTTGTCATTAATTTTTTACTTTACTTCTAACTTAGCTCCTTGCATTTCCTTTACACATTGCTTTATTAAAGAAATTTCTATGTAATCTGATGTATCAGTTCACTTCAGTTCATTCGCTCAGTCGTGTCTGATTCTTAGCGACCCCATGAACCACAGCACACCAGGCCTCCCTTCCATCACCAACTCCCAGAGTTTACCCAAACTCATGTCCATTGAGTAGATGATGCCATCCAACCATCTCATCCTCTGTCATCCCCTTCTTCTCCTGCCTTCAATCTTTCCCAACATCAGGGTCTTTTCCAATGAGTCAGCTCTTTGCATCAGGTGGCCAAAGTATTGCAGTTTCAGCTTCAACATCAGTCTTTCCAATGAGTATTCAGAACTGATTCCCTTTAGGATGGACTGGTTGTATCTCCTTTCAGTTCAAGGGACTCTCAAGAGGCTTCTCCAACACCGCAGTTCAAAAGCATCAACACATATATACATGACTACTGGAAAAACCATAGCCTTGACTAGATGGACCTTTGTTGGTAAAGAAATGCCTTTGCTTTTTAATATGCTGTCTAGGTTAGTCATAGCTTTTCTTCCAAGGAATAAGTGACTTTTAATTTCATGACTGCAATCACCATCTACTGTGATTTTGGAGCCCAAAAAAATAGTCTCTCAGTTTCCGCTGTTTTTCTATCTATTTGCCATGAAGTGATGGGACCACATGCCATGATCTTACTTTTCTGAATGTTGAGCTTTAAGCCAACATTTTCACTCTCCTCTTGCACTTTCATCAAGAGGCTCTTTAGTTCTTCTTCACTTTCTGTCATAAGGGTGGTGTCATCTGCATATCTGAGGTTATTGATATTTCTCCCAGCAATCTTGATTTAAGTTTGTGCTTCCTCCAGCCTGGCGTTTCTCATGATGTACTCTGCATATAAGTCAAATAAGCAGGGTGACACTATATAGCCTTGACGTACTCCTTTTCCTATTCGGAACCAGTCTGTTGTTCCATGTTCAGTTCTAACTGTAGCTTCCTGACCTGCATACAGGTTTCTCAAGAGGCAGGTAAGGTAGTCTGGTATTCACATCTCTTGGAGAATTTTCCACAATTTGTGGTGATCCACACAGTCAAAGGTCCATATAGTCAAGGCCATGATTTTTCCAATGGTCATGTATGGATGTGAGAGTTGGACTATAAAGAAAGCTGAGTGCAGAAGAATTGATGCTTTTGAACTGTGGTGTTGAAGAAGACCCTTGAGAGTCCCTTGGACTGCGAGGAGATCCAACCAGTCCATCCTAAAGGAGAGCAGTCCTGGGTGTTCATTGGAAGGACTGATGTTGAAGCTGAAACTCCAATACTTTAGCCACCTCATGCGAAGACCTGACTGATTGGAAAAGACCCTGATGCTGGGAAAGACTGAGGGAACAGGAGAGGATGAGATGGCTGGATGGCATCATCGACTCAATGGCCATGGGTTTGGATGGACTCTGGGAGTTGGTGATGGTCAGGAAGGCCTGGTGTGCTGTGGTTCATGGGATCAGGAAGAGTTGGACATGACCGAGAGACTGAATTGAACTGAACACAGTCAAAGGCTTTGGCATAATCAATAAAGAAGAAATAGATGTTTTTTTCTGGAACTCTCTTGCTCTTTCAATGATCCTACTGATGTTGGCAATTTGATCTCTGGTTCCTCTGCCTTTTCTAAAACCAGCTTGAACATCTGGAACTTCACTGTTCACGTATTGCTGAAGCCTGGCTTGGAGAATTTTAAGCATTACTTTACCAGTGTGTGAGATGAGTGCAATTGTGCAGTAGTTTGAGCAGTTTATTTTAATTTAAAATAAATTTCTTGAAATTAAGTCTAGATTTGTTTTTATAATGTACCCCCATTCAAATGTGTATAAATTTTATTTTGTATGCAACATCATTAAAGGATCCATTGTAAAAATAAGTCCAGAATTAATTTCAAGAAATTTATTTTAAAAATAAAATATCAATAATTATTCATATAGCTAATGTCTATTGCAGTTATGCAGTTTACTTACAAGCATATGAAATACAATTTGTATTTTGTAACATATTATTTGCAAATGAAAATGTGAGTATGCTCAAACTTATCCATGTATCTGGATGCATATCATTTATTTTGAATCTCAAAATCAAATTTGTCTTTTAACTGCAGTCAAAACACTAACATTTATTACATTCTCAGGGATACATGATGATTCTTTTTTCAATCATTCATCACATAATAAACATGTAAACTATGTTCTATTATAAACTTTGTTTATAATATAGGTTAATTTTCAAACTATTTTAAAAGAAAAAATTAAAATAATGGAGTGACAGGTCTAGTCTAGGCAAAGGTCTTTGAAAAGTTCTGTATGAAGTAAGAAGGCTCACTACTTTTGAAGGGATTTATAATATAAGCTTTATCAAAATGTTTATTAACTTTCTGTACTGTTTCCTATTATGAAACTGCTTAGGAACTTTCAAAGCAGCCAGTTCTGTCCTTCCTTTAAAATTATAAAGACATCGAGAAAATAAGGCCCCAATATAGTACTGAAAACATCAACTATAATGTTATCCAAATTTAATATGAGAATTCAGAATTATTTAAGTACTTATTTCTTACACCCAGGCTTTCCTCATAATAAATAACACATTTTAATTTTCCCCTGTTGTCCTATGTGTCCTTCCTCAACACTCTCCTCAAATAATGGTCCACAATACAGAAAAGAAAAAATCATTAGGTCTTCAAATATATTTTAGAAACACTGATATTTAAAAAGATGAGTTTTAAAAGAACATTAGTTCATAGCTTATTTCTCAATCTGAGTTTCTCATAAGAAGACTTAATGAGTAAAAAAACCTGGATAAAAATTCTCGCTAAAATTTCAAAAATTAGACAAGTAATATAGAAATGCAACTGCCGTCACCCTGGAAAATGATAAAGTATACAGTGACCAAAGAAACTTTATATAAAAATATAAGAATCAAGTAATGTAATGCACCAAATTATTAATGTCAATTCCCCAAAAGACATCTTGAATAAGCAAGGTTACTTTCTTTGAATGGCAGAGCCATACTTGAAAAAATAGTCAGTATAAATAATTATTTGATGGTTAAAAGGGCAAGTTGGTTACATACACCATACTTTCACTGAAAGCTTACCTATCACACATGACTTCAGCTGAATGTGAGCCAGAGAATCAAAACACATAAGCCGCTGATTCACTAGAGGCTGAAACCCCTCCTTTTCCTCCCTAAAACAATGGCCCAAGCATCACTATTCTAAAAGTTTCCAAAAGCATGGTGCAAACAGACAGCAATATACTTTTCTTACCTTTATCTTTTTATATAATTATCAGGTCTGTGACATTCTTAAAGACTCCTTAACAATATTGATATTAAAACATTTGCAGTATCTTTGTGTGTTCTTTATTACTAAACTTTATTTAAGTGTAATAAGTACATTATATTCTTAAAAGTTATCTCTTTGGCTTAAGGATTTTTTTTTTCCCCATAAGCATGGAATCTATAAACCTTATCAAAACACACACACACACACACACAAAGATGAAGAAAAGTCTTTTCTAGTACTAGGAATGCTGGAGCAACTTTGAGGAGATATTCCACGTCTAAGGGCAAAGGAGAGGCAGGCCCTAGGAAGATGATAAGAGGGGTAAAACTGCATTTAGAATCAAACCCCATTCCCACCAGAGACATTCAGAGGGCTCAAACATACCTTGTGTACACCAGGACCCAGAGACCCCACAGAGACTAAGACAAAACTGAATTTGGGTGTCTCCTGAGGAGGTATGGGTCAGCAGTGGACTGCTGTGGGGGCAGGGGCTCTGGGTACAGTAGACCTAGGTATGTCATAAATCTTACAGGAGGAGGTTGCCATTAAACCCACCATATAGCCATCAGAACTTACACAGGATTGGGGAAACAGACTCTGGGAGGGCACAAACAGAACATTGTGTGCACCAGGACCCAGAAGAAAGGAAAAGTGACCCCAAAAGACACTGACCCAGACTTGCCCGTGAGTGTCCAGGAGTCTCTGGCAGAGACATGGGTCAGCGGTGGCCTACTGCAGGGTTGGAGGCACAGAGTGTAGCAGGGCATGCATGGGACCTTCTGAAGGAGGTTGCCATTATATTCATTACTTGCACCATAGTTAAGCCTCAGGGAGGAAACACAGCCCCATCCTTCTACAGAAAACTGGATTAATGATTTACTGATCATGGCCCCAGAGATCAAATTGAAACATTTGCTGGATCATAGAAAAAGCAAGAAGTTCCAGAAAAGCATGTACTTCTGCTTTGTTGACTATGCCAAAGTCTTTGACTGTGCAGATCACAATAAACTGTCGAAATTTTGAAATAGAGGGGAATACCAGACCATTTGACTTGCCTCTTGAGAAACCTGTATGCAGGTCAGGAAGCAACAGTTAGAACTGGACATGGAACAACAGACTGGTTCCAAATAGGAAAAGGAGTATATCAGGACTGTATGTTGTCACCCTGCTTATTTAACTTATATGCAGAGTACAGCATGAGAAATGCTGAGCTGGAGGAAGCACAAGCTGGAATCAAGTTTGCCAAGAGAAAATCAATAACCTCAGATATGCATATGACATCACCCTTATGGCAGAAATTGAAGAACTAAAGAGCTTCTTGATGAAGGTGAAAGAGGAGAGTGAAAATGTTGGCTTAAAGCTCAACATTCAGAAAAGTAAGATCATGGCATCTGGTCCCATCACTTCATGGGAAATAGATGGGGAAACAGTAGAAAAGTGGCTGACTTTATTTTTCTGGGCTCCAAAATCAGTGCAGATGGTGATTGCAGCCATGAAATTAAAAGATGCTTTCTCCTTGGAAAAAAAAGCCATGACCAACCCAGACAGCTTATTAAAAAGCAGAGACATTACTTTGTCAAAAAAAGGTCCGTCTAGTCAAGGTTATGGTTTTTCCAGTAGTCATGTGTGGATGTGAGAGTTGGACTATAAAGAAAAATGAGCACCAAAGAACTGATGCTTTTGAACTTTGTTATGGAGACAACTCTTGAGTCCCTTGGACTGCAAGGAGATACAACCAGTCCTTCCTAAAGGAAATCAGTCCTGAATATTCATTGGAAGGCATGATGCTGAAGCTGAAACTCTAATACTTTGGCCACCTGATGCAAAGAAGTGACTCACTGGAAAGAATCCTGATGCTGGGAAAGATTAAAGGCAAGAGGAGAAGGGGACAACAGAGGATGAGATGGTTGCATGGCAACACTGGCTCAATGAACATGAGTTTGAGTAAATTCCGGGAGCTGGTGATGGACTGGGTGGCCTGGCATACTACAGTCCTTGGGATGACAAAGAGTTGGACATGACTGAGGGACTGAACTGAACTGAATTTAATAATATCAGCATTTTAAACCAACAAAAATATTTTTCTGCATAGAACAGATAAAATTACTATTTAACTACATGATAAGGAAACCAGATTTATTTATATACATATATATTCTTATCTAGGGTTTCCCAGGTGGCACTAGTGGTAAAGAACCTATCTGTCCATACAGGAGACATAAAAAGATTGGATCCCTGCATCGGGAAGATCCCCTGGAGGGCACGGCAATCCACACCAGTATTCTTGCCTGCAGAATTCCATGGACAGAGGAACCCAGTGGCCTCTAGTCCATAGGGTTTCACAGAGCTGGACACAACTGAAATGATTTAGCATGCATGCATATTCTTATCCCTTGTGAAAACATATGGAATATATGCTTTCTTTGTAGACTCCTCAGATTAAAGACAGGAAAACAGGCACAGAATATCATTACTTGATCTTTATTGTCCTTTGTGGTAACTGATCAATGGAGAGTGTTTCCTTCTTTAAAAAACCAGTAGTGAACATACACCTTTTTTCTAAGTAAGGAAAATAGCTTGGTATTCTATTTGTACTCAGCAACTTCTCTAATAACATTGAAAGTAGCTAATGTTTATTTAAAGGATAATAAATAAAAGTACCATATGTTTTAACCACAACAGAATATAAAATGAGTCCAAAAATGGTTTCAATATTGCTATTATATCTGATGCCCAAGAAAATAAGGTATTACTATGTTAAACGTATACAGCCACCTCCATCTTGGGCTTTCGCAATGGATGCAGATACAGATCTGTCACTCCTTTTGACACAGCACTGACAGTAGCCCTATCCCACAGAATGATGAAAACCTAATGCAGTCAGAATTTCTAATCTCCCTGCAATCACATATTCTTTCATTGAAGCTCTGCCAGGAAGCATTTCCTCTGAGAACAATGCTCGAACTTTTCATTACAGAACTCAAAACCACTTAAACTCATAGCATTTTGGATACCCACATTTACACTAAACTTGAAAGACAGAAGTGGAATTCATGTGTGGGGTCTAAATCTCAAAAAGTAATTATAAACTTTTTTTTTCTGTTTTTAAAATTAAATGCTCCTTGAGTGAGACCATTGTTTTTGTAATTAAGTTTGATTTAGTTTTCTCATTTCTTTTGGGACCCTGTGCTTTTGTGGGATGCCATGAACATGTGAATAAAAGGCAAGAATACAGGGCTCACCTGCTTTAAAAGATTGTGCCTGAGTGTGTGTGACACTGTGTCTGCAACTGCGTATGCATGTGTGTGTGTGTGTAAATATGCCCCTCATTCTGTAGTAATTTGCTCACTACATTATTAGATGATCACGTTAGAGTTGTCAGCTTTTTTGTAGATCACTTGAGTGCATTCAAAGACAATGTTGAAAGTTGCTTAGTCATGTTGTACTCTTTGTGACCCCATGTACCATACAGTCCATGGAATTCTCCAGGCCAGAATACTGGAGTGGGTAGCCTTTCCCTTCTCCAGGGAATCTTCCCAACCCAAGGATCAAACCCAGGTCTCCTGCATTGTGGGCGGATTCTTTACCAGCTGAGCCACAAGGGAAGCCCAAGACAATGTTGGACCACACTTAAATTCTTCTAAAACAAACTAAACCGAACTTGTGCTAAATATGTTTTCCCTTAAATCCTAATTGAAAGTGACTTTTTAGAAGTTCCTGTTTTAGAAGAGCTTCTTTTATAATTATTCAACTTTGCAAACAGAGAACTAACTAACTCTCTCTATTTCCTCAAGGAATCATTCAGTAAGCTTTTTGCCTTAGATCCCAGAGAAAGATTTTAAAGCAAGGGTCAGTATAATTTTTTTTCTGTAAAAAAACAGCTAGGAAATATTTTTAAGACTTGTGGTCAGAGGTCTCTGTTTCACCTATTAAACTTTGCCAGGGTAGCATGAAAACAGGATGGTTATGTTCCATTAAAACTTTATTTACAAATGAAGAGGTGAGCTAGACTTGGCCTGAGGGCTCTGGATTGCCAATTCCCATCTAAAAGTAGGAAGGAACCTATGCAAATTGTGGCAAGTTTTAATGTGTCAAATCTAAATATGCTGTGTTAATAATAGACTATGTAAGCATATATAATAAACCTGCTTTTATTGATAACTGCATATATTAATAATTGTGTAATGAAGCCTATTAATCTGAAAAAGACAGTCACAAAACATTTTCGCATTCATTGCAAATCACTCTGTATAACATTATTTCTACTTAATTTTTCAGCAAATAAAAACAAAGAACAGAAGAAATTATAAAGTTGATACAAAATTCCAGTTTCCACACTTCCTTATGAGGTTCTCACACTTTTTAGATTTGGTAGTTTTTCTACTTAGATCTTAAAAATTTTCTCAAGGTACTAAAATAGCATTCGTCAGTGGATTAGCATTTGTTTTCACATACACACAGTATTTCTCTTTAAAAATGGAAGGGATGATCTACAGCTGTATGTTAAAAGGAGATCTAATTCAACACAATAAAAATTTACCTCAGAATATGAATTTTTAAAGCTGGCTGAGTTTTCTGGTCACTATACACAAAGAGTGGGAAAATTAAACAGATAAATGGACATAGCTATCAACAAACAAAATGGGATACTGTCTATATATACTCATTCTCCACTTTGCCTTCCTATTGAGTGGCTTAGAAAACTTCTTACGATTTTGTCTATACCTAAACTTTATTAAATCACTTCCTGCCATTAATATCAAGAAGAGCTTCTGTCTCGAGTACTGAACTCTGACTTTTACTAACCTTTTTTGACTTTTTTTAAGCTATTACAACACGTGTTCAAAACTATAACCTGGACAAATTAAAAGGTGACTTCATGTTAACATCCACTGTAGTAACAGTCAAACTTAATGGGGAAAGTGTGGATATTGATTTGGTTGAATACTAAATGGAAGTTTTAGCAAAGCCTTACAAGGAGAAATAAAGGAGGAACAATTTTAAATGCTTTGAAGTATAGCCTTTGCAGGAGATAAAGCTTCAAGCTTTTCTCACACATTTCCCAATAAGTCATTTTGGGAAGACAAAGCAGGAAAGATTATGATTAATCTTATTAATGATAATTAATTAATAATTACAATTCATTATAATCTAGTTAATCTTATTAATTATTATTAGTAGGTGATCCTACTGAAGCCATGCTTATTGTATCAGAGGATTTGAAGATAACCATAATTAAACTGAGGGATAAAGTACTAAACCTGTATTGGAGTTAGTAAATAAAATGACAGATTTCTGATATAAGAATTCTATTTAACAGAGACCTTTGTCAGTGTTCACTTTCATGTGGAAATAACTGAATGCTAGCAGATCCTAAAACTAAAATATTTCCAGGGGAACTTTGATCTGACCATGTAATGTCTATGACTTAATCCTTACAGCAAATCACCAAGAATTCCAGGACTGCAGCAAAAAAAAGTAGACTCCAAATCTGTGCAGAAAATCTTTTAAGAAATTCACCTGGAAACATAGCTTTCTGATTATTTTGAAATAATTACTTTTTGCAAAATCTTGTTAGTTCAAAATTTGGTTCAAGAAAATTCATTTCAACAAACAGTACTGATTATATTTTAAGCACTTTATTAGATACTAGCATATATAAAGCAGTGTATGTGTGCGTGTGAATGTGTCTGTATGCATGTATGTATGTTCCTAAAAACCTACAGGTTAATATACTGAAGAAAAAATTTAAAGTATCGTTCTGGATTCTTCTTTCATCCAAAAACGGCCCCTCCACTACTTGTAATAGTTGTACAAAACCTTGGAGAATAAAGAGATGTTTTCATAACTTTTATCCTCTATATCTTTATACTTGTTAATCTTCTTTAATTTCACATTTTCTTTCAACTATATTATTGAAGATATCACCTCTCTGATCAATATATTTAAGTCTTCCAATGTCTTTTATATCATTTTATAAATTTTAAAATCACTTTACTAAGTTATAATTTATATACAATGACATGTACCCATTTGGAATATGGAGTGGGTGAATTCTGATCATGTATACACACTTGAAACTCACAACAAGCATGATATAGATCATTTTAATCATCCCCTGAAGTCTCTAACTGAACTTTTGCTATCAATCCCCTCTCCCAGTTGCCAAGTCATAGTTATCAATTTACTTTCTATCACCATGATTTGGCTTGTCTATTCTATAATAACCATAAAAAGAATTGATAAAACACATATTCTTTGCTGTCCAGGTATTTTCACTCAGCATAAAATTTAAGAGATTTATTCTAGTTACTGTGTACATAGATAGCATGCTTATTGTAGGGTAGTATTGTATTGCATGGATATAACACAATTTGTTTTTCACTCACATCTTGACAGCAAACAGGATTGTTTCCAGTTTCAGGTTACTGTGAATAAAGTAGCTGAGACTACCTGAGTTCAAATATTTTGTAAGAGTCAGAACAAAACACAACACTTCAGTACTACACTGAAGGGCTATTTCAAAAAGTGAAATCACCAAGAAAAAGCACAAAAACATGCCACAAAATTGATTAGGCAAAGGACACTTTTTTACAGTATGAGAGCAGAAACAAAAATGAAAAACATGGCATTGTTGAACCTCAGCTGGGAAAGTGCCAACCTTCCTGTTGGGATTCATTCCATGATAAAAAGAGATATCAGAGAGCTTGCCTCCTCTCACCTTCTCCCCACCACATTTACAGGGCAAAGGCCATCTGAGGAAACACATCAAGGAAGCGGCTATCTACCACCCAGAGAGAGTGCTCTCCCCAGACACTGACCTTGCTGGCACCAAGTTCCTATTGTTTAAACTGCCCATTTAAAGTAGTTTCTTGTGGCAGCCTGAACTGACCAATAAAAACAGGATGAGTTCTCAACTGTTTTGATACTTTGCACATGTTCACTAATGCCCCTGAAAGAGCTGCATGTATTGATTTTGATGTTGCAAATAAATTTTAGAGAGTAGGTAAATTTGCAAATAGGGAATCCACTAATAATGAGGATCCTCTGTGTGTGTCTGTGTGTCTCACTTGGATAGAAACCTAGAATGAGATTGAATTGCTAGGTCATATGGTAAATATACATTTAATTTTTAATAAGCTGCCAGAGTGTTTTTCAATTTATATTTCAATCAGTAGAGTATGAAATTTCTACCTGCTCTGAATGCTCCCATACATTTGATATTGTCAGTTTTTTTCAGTTTTGTGATTAAAGTGTATATGTGTGTTATGTCATTATAATGTTTTATTTTACAAATTTATTGGTATTTATTTTGCATATGTAAAACCTGCCTGTGTGCACAGTATATTATACTTATGAGAAATCAACTTTATTGAGACACATTATATAATTAAATGCATCCATTTTCAGGGTACAGTTGAATGAGTTTTGATAAATATATGAGCCCATGAAACCACTGTCAAGATACCAGACACATCCATCACCACCAGAAGTTTTCTTATTATCCTTTGTTCACTTAGTTCCCATCCAAAAGGTCAAGGTCTCCCATTCTTCTTTTGGAAATGAAACAGTATCTTTGGAAAGTTTTCATTTTATTTTATCTTTTTTGTTTAGATCTATATGCCATTCATTCCAAAGTAAGTTTTGTGTTGTTGTGGGATTAGGGTTATGATTTGTTTTCTTCCATATGAATATCTGTTGTTCATGCAACTACTACTGAAAAAATTATCATTTTTTTCCTTAGAACTTTATCAACATTCAATTGTATGGGTTTATTTCTTGATTCTGATTATTTTTCCTTGACCTATGTATCTATCATTATGCCAGTGCCATGTGTTCTTGAATATTTAAGTGTAGAGAAAGACAAAACTCAAGTAATGAAGTGACATATTCATGTTGGAAGTGGTGTAAAATTCTATGATTTCATTAAATGACATAAAATGTCATTAAATGACATAAACTCAACCAACAATTTTGGAATGCTTACTTTGTTTCAGCTACTTTGTTCTACACTGAGAATGAAAAAAGAAAACCTTATCTCTCGAGATCTCATAATCTAAATATAAACTGAACAAGAAATGTTAAAATAGAAATGTATTCAAAGTAGGACAAAAACAAGAAAAGCAGGACTTGAATTGACCTATGCAAAGCAGAAATGCTTATAAGACTAATTATACCCATAGTGGGGTTCTCTATTCTCTTCTTATCACACAGTAATCCAAAGGCACAATAAGGTTATCATACTTGTTCATTTTGCTGAATAATAAAAAATTTTGGTGCAAGGGGACCAAATAGCAAACATATTTGTTTCAATATGTTCATTCGGATGGTTACAGATATAATTTAATTCAATAGTGGATCAATTAAGAAAAGTAAATGCAGTTTTAAAAAACTAGGTGATTAAAAATTAATAAAAACTAATGTCTTATTGGTTATGTCTTTTGCAATGATGAAGGAAGGTAGTTGTCAAAGAAGGGTGTAACTGGGTGAGTAGATGAACTAGGTTGTCATAAACTTAGATTATATATATAAGAAGTTGGTGCAAATAGTTGATAATTTAGAACATCATCAGTTGAGGTTCTTAAGGTATTTATAGGAAGGCCATTATGTCATTATAATTAAGTGCTTGGGAAAGACAGGCAGCCTTTCAAATGCCAGTGATGCATCCCTAATCACATATTTCAGAAATTATCTCATTAAATGAATGAACTGGATCATGAATGCATTATGTCTATATTAAAAAACACTGTCTTTGAAAGACTTATGTGAACATTTAGATAGTACTTCACAATTCTATCAATAATGTATTATTATTTAATTTGCATATGTGCAGTTAACTTATTTGTGAACATTCTCTGAGATGAAGACTTCCTCATAACTGATCCAACTATAAGTCATAGAAAGATGGAAAATATTTTCATAGGGGTTCACAATATCATCTATCTCAAGGTCAAGTTTTTTCATCAGTTATGGT
The DNA here is from genome assembly GCA_007570785.1 of Antilocapra americana. Classification (NCBI taxonomy): domain Eukaryota; kingdom Metazoa; phylum Chordata; class Mammalia; order Artiodactyla; family Antilocapridae; genus Antilocapra; species Antilocapra americana. The sequence continues at coordinate 13,015,889 of ML664163.1, read as the reverse complement.
TATTATTAGAGGGATTCAATTACAGAATTGATTGAACATATTCACGAATAAAGAATAATTTTAAAATATTTTGATTCATTAAAGGTACCTGTGTATCCTATATTTATGAATAAATGGAATAATTTTTAGTAAAACAAGTGTATAATTCAAAGGCTTTGAATTTCATAAAGAAACACTGTTTTTCTACATATCTGTAACCACTGCAACCAAAGAATATAAACATTACTTCAATGACCAACACTGAATATCTTTGGCTTTGGTACTGTCTAATAGCATCCCACAAGAATGATTTATCTATCATGTTCCTATTCTAGATACACAGGAAGGATGTAAAAAATGGTAACCATAATTCAACAATTATTTCTCCATTTGTTTTCTACTTTGTAATTGAATCAATCCATGTCATTTGTTTCCTGCATATCTATTTCAGACTATTTCAGGCCCTCTCCAGACTCTACATTTTAATCCACCTTTGGATTAGTTTTAATAACAATAAAAAGAGAAAATATTTATGGAAAACTGATGATGTATCAAGTATTCTGGTCAACCTTCTGATTAATTCATGACTCTCCAAAATGGGCTGTTTCATCTCTAGAGATATGGAAATAGTTATTTTAAAAAACTGTGTCTTGCATAATCATAAAGGACTGAATTCCAGATATACAACATTCAAAGGTAATAGTCCCTAAAACCACTATTTCTCTAAACATCTATGTTTATGCTCATACTCCCATCTTTTTTCCTCGTTCACAGTAGTCTTTTCCCATCTTTGGAAAACAGGTAGAATTTGTCACTGACTATTAATTTTGTGGCTTCCCAAGTGGCACAGTGGTAAAGAATCTGCCTGCCAATGCAAGAGTCACAAGAGATACAAATTCGATCACTGGGTTGAGAAGATCCTCTGGAGAAGGAAATGACAACTCACTCCAGTATTCTTGCCAGAGAAATCCCATGGACAAAGGCACCTGGTGGGCTACAGTCCACGGGGCTGCAAAACATCAGACACAACTGAGCATGCACATTCATGTAAATTCTATAATGGTTCACAAACAGAATATTTCAAAATATTAGTATTTATATTAAGAAATGAAAAAATGAATAGCAAAGGACTAATTTTTTCAAATCATATAATGTGCAGTTATTATCATCAAAAAATTTTGATAGAGGACCTAAAAATTGTCAGCTAATAGGTTGTTGAAAAAATAACTGAGCACTACAAAGATCACTTCTCCTACCACACACAGAAAAAGTACTCAACGAAATCATGGCTTTTCTTTAACCTGTTAGGGAGTTAAGGTTATAGGAAGTAATTTATCCTGAAATTTGAATAAATACATATTCTTTTCTAAGATATTGAAGCAAAGATTCCAGGTACCATAAATGCTAGTAGAAATAATGCAACTAAAATCGCTAACAAATTGCTATAAGCTAAATGCAGGCTAGCATGGGAGAGTAGAAACCCTAGGATGCACAAACCCCAAAAGAAATTCATTCCTATTCACAGGCTCTTTTCTACAAACTTCTCCACTTCCTCACAAGAAACATTAGTAGTAGGAGAAGGTCCCTTGTGCAGACCTGTGAGAGGAGAACATCAGCCACTGGAGGAAAATAACAAGCTCTACCCCGTATCCTTCACCTTTTCCTCTGCCATAGAACCTTAAATCACTAGGCAGCAAATTGTCAGCCTAAAGGCAGAGGGGTAAGATTCATTGTAGTAGAAGTGTGGGGGGCGGACAAAATTGGAAAGGGGCAGGAAACCCTCTTTGAACGAGACACTTGGAGGCATCCAAGATATCCAATCATTGTATATGTGCAGGATAAATCAGAAAGTCTCACTGTAAAGATTCAGAGAACAACTCTGAATACAACTTTAGACTGAATTAAACAATAGAAAACACTCTGCTTCTCTCACCCTACACCAAAATGCCTAGCAAGCATCAGGAAATGTTCAACAGCAGTCCACCACTAGTGGGAATACAACAGAATGAAGAGAGAATCGTTCCAAAGAGCAGGCACATGGGGAAACCCTAAAGCAAGGGGCAAAATAAGACCATTAGGTAAAACTCTCAAAGAATGAGCCCCAGTCACAGCACAATGTAAACCCAGAGGATTTGAGAATAATGTACAACCAAATCTATACCCAGAAAATATCCTCTTGTGCTATTCTCCATCTAAACTGCAACTTAACAGTTGAGTGTAGATACCAGGAAACCAAATGATCCATTATTAGAAACTGGAAGCTCCTGAAGCTGTGTGATTCTTAAAGAAAACTGGATCAAATCTAATCAATCTAAGATTTATTTAAGAATTATTTTATTTATTTAAGAATCTAAAAGAAAATGCAAATCAAATCCAAAGCAAGCATAAAGAAATATTAAAGAATAATCTATTAATAAAATTAAAACAAAAACTAAAAAATAGAGTTAATAAAACCAAAAACTGGTTATTTGAAAAAAAATCACTAATATTGATAAAATTCTCACTATGAATAGAAATACACACTCACACAAATTACAAATATTAGGAAGGAAGAATGAGAAATCACATCATATCTTACTAATATTAAAAGGATAATAAGAATATATTCCTCCACCTATGATTTAGTTATACCCCAATAAACACACTGTAAATTGAAAATATAAGTTGAAAAAGCATTAAATAAGCTTAACTTACTGAATATCATAGCTTAGCATGTCCTTGTTGTTTAGCTGCTAAGTCATTTCCGACTCTCTCGTGACCCAATAGACTGTAGCAACCAGGCTCCTCTGTCCCTGGAATTTCCCAGGCAAGAATACTGGAGTGGGTTGCTACTTCCTTCTCCAGGGGTTCTTCCCAAACCAGGGGTTGAATCCAGGTCTTCTGCACTTACAGGAAGATTCTTTACCACTGAGCCACCAGGGAAGCCCTAGCTTAGCCTAGCCTACCCTAAAAGTACTTGTAACACTCGTATTAGCCTGCTGCTGCTGCTGCTACTAAGTCGCATCAGTCGTGTCCGACTCTGTGATCCCGTAGACGGTAGCCCACCACGCTCCGCCGTCCCTGGGATTCTCCAGGCAAGAACACTGATGTGGGTTGCCATTTCCTTCTCCAATGCAGGAAAGTGAAAAGTGAGAGTGAATTCGCTCAGCCCTGTCCGACTCTTAGCGACCCCTTGCACTGCAGCCTACCAGGCTTCTCTGTCCATGGGATTTTCCAGGCAAGAGTACTGGAGTGGGTCGCCAGTGCCTTCTCCGTGTATTAGCCTAAAGTTTAGCAAATATAATTTAAAGCCTATTTTATTATGAAGTGTTGAATAACTCATGTAGTTTATTGAACAACACATGGAAAGTGAAAAACAGGATGGTTGTACAGGTAAAGAATAGTTGTAAGAGGATTGGTTGTTTTATCTTGTGATCAAGTGGCTGACTGCCCTGCATCACAAGTGAGTATCATACTGCATATCACTAGCCTGGGAAAAGATAAAAATTCAAAATTTGAAGCATGGCTACTACTGAATGAGTATGACTTTTGCATCATCGTAAAAATAAAAAAGTTGTTAGTTCAACCACTGCAAGTCAGAGACAGTTTGTATTATAACCAAATTTATGCCCATAAACTTGAAATTTTAGATGAGATTCTATAATTCCTTGAAAGATTCAAACTAACAATCATTATTCAAGGAAAAATAATAATCTGAATAATTCCATATATATATGAAAGCCATTGAATCTACAGCTTTAAAATATTCAGAATAAGAAAACTCTAGGCTCTGATGACTTTCATGATGAGTTCCACCAAACATTTAAAGAAGAAGTAATAATTCTATAGAAACTCTTCCAGAAAATGAAAAAGGAGGATTATTTTTCCATATTATTTCAGAAGATTATCATTACCTTAATTTACAAAAATAAGGAAAAAAATTACAGATTGATGTACTTAATGAACACACTTCCAAAATTATTCATTAAAATACAGCTGTATATAAAATATAAAATCCAGCAATACATAAAATACAATAAATACATCATAAATCAACTTTTGGTTTATGCCAGGAACCTAAGGTTGATTCAACACCTGGATATCAATGTCATTCACTGTATTGACAGACAAAAGATGAAAACCAATATCCTATTAGATGCAGTAAGTTCGCTAATAAAATTCAACATTTACTCATGATAAAAAGTCTAGGCAGCCTAGGAGTACAAGAGAGCAACCTCAACCTGATAAGTCAAAAACAATAACATATACACAAAGACTACAGCTAATAAAACAATTAATGATAAAAGACTAGACAGTTTTTCCCAAAGCTTGAAACAAGGTGAAGATATTTTCTCTCACCACTAAATAAATACCTATTTTTAACAACATACTGGAGGCCCAAGCTGGTACAATCAAGCAAGAAACATAAATGTCAAATGTACTTACTGGAAAGAAGAAAGATTAAAATTCCCTATTCACAGATAAGTTATATAGAACATGCCACAGAATCCACCCAAAACATTTATTTGAATATTAAGAAAGTTAAATAATTTCATAGCATGCAAGGTCAATATGCAAAAATTTATTATATTTTTAACACTGACAATGAATAACTAAAAATTAAAGATTTTATTTTACCATTTCCTATAATACCAGTACCACGAAATACTTAGTTACAGGTCTATTAAGATGTGTGCAAAGATCTGTATGCTGAAAATTACAGAACACTGGTGAAAGAAATCAAAGAAGGTCTAAATAAATAGAGATATGCACTATCTTCATGGATTAGAAGTCTCCATAGTGAGAAAATATCAATATGAGCAATATGAACTATTGCAATTCCAGTAAGAATCTAGGCTGGATTTCTTTTATATAAATCAATAATCCTTTAAAAAATAACTAGAACAGCCAAAATATATTGAAAAAGGACAAAGTTGTAGTGTTTAATCTATAAGATACCGAGATGTACTCTAAAGCTATAGTAGAAAAGATAGTTTGTATTGGCACAAGAGTAGATACATAGACCAATAGAATAAAATAAAGAATCTATAAATAAATTCATATACAAGCTTTTACTTGTATATGTTTGCCTTTATTGGTAAGAAGTTGGAAATAAACATAATGAACTGTTAAAGACTGCTTTAACCTCATTCGGAGATACTCCTCATTGAAAGATGCTTAACACATACACAGGTATCTTTGTATGTTTGAAAGATTTCTAGGAAACCTATATGGTATTATATCTACATTTTGCACTTAATAGATTTTAATTAAATAATAACAATAGTCAAATATGCAGTCTTTTCTATCTTAAAAAATAAATCTAAAAGTCATTTTTAAACATTCCCCTTTATTAAATGAATTTTAATTTATCCATATTACTAAGCCAATATTAAATTGAAGTTTAACTGTAGACCATTTCAAATTATCTTGAGAGTAAGTGGAAAACAAATGAACAAACAGAAAAGATCCTGCAACCTTTAAACAATAGTAAAATTTGAAGTCTTGAAAGTGAGTAGAAGAAAACACTTTGCTTTTAAACATTATTTTGTTAAATATGATGTACAAATCATAATATGCTATTATCACAGGATGAAAAGAAATCTGTTTATGTCAAATTTGAATTTCAAGAACAGACTACTTACTGAATATCGAATGTCAGAAGCTGATACAAAACAAATATGGATAGGTCTCTCTAAATGTCACACCTTATTCTTGTCAAGCCAAAATTAGATTAATTTAGCTCATTAATTAACTGATGATATTTTACACAGCAACAATTTGTACAGAATATCAAATTCACTTCATAGTATGCAAAGAAGTAGAAATTAAATTTATCTTTGAAAAGTAAATCATTAGTATTACAGTATTACATATTAATTCCCTTTTAAATGCCTACTTGAATAATAGAAAGTTCCCAAAGACAAAAATTTTCTTTAAATTTACATATTCAAAAACATAATTTGACAGAAAATGACCATTAGTAAATGCAAAATTAATTAGGGGAATCTTATTTTTCCTGTTTTCATTCCAATTTTGAAGAGACTCTAGAATTGATATTTTTAATGCATGCACAGCATTCTAGGCTAATATGTTTTTATTTGTTAACTGTTTAAATAAAAGCAAAAGCTGTGAACATTAGTAAAAAGGAAGATAGCCTGATTTACTATTTGTGCAATTTTATCAAAAATCACATATCACAGTTGTTTTAATCAGAAAGCTGAAAGATTTGACATAAACCTTGTGTAAGCATCCTTGGGACTTTGCATAATATCACCTCTTTAATTCATCTTTATAAAATACAATCTACACTTTTTATACATTTTTTCCTACTGAGTTTATAATTTTTAAGAAGAAATATACTGTGTCAATATAATGTACAGTTTTTAGGAAGAAGCCATTTTTATGCCTCCATTAGTCACTCTAAAACTTTATTATTTCAAAAGCAGGTGATTTTTCTGAGCAAAGTTTTCATAAAATTTAGAGAATTTCCAGGATAAAATAATAACAATAGAATCAAAAGGTAAGAAAGTGATTTAAAGGTCATCTTGAACATCGTTCAAAGGAGTTAATGACTTTTCAGGCTTTTTTCCCTCAAGTGAAATCAATCTCTAATTGATCCACACATTTGTGTGCAGTTAATGGAAATGATCATTCCTATCTCTGTGTTGTAAATGGCAACCCTGTCTTTTCTGCTTTCATTATTCTAAAAAATCTATATGTGAATCAACTATATATTTTAGATGATAACTTTCATTGTATTTCTTTTTAAAATATTTATATTTGCAGTAAATAATTATTATACTCTATGATTACAAATTTTCTTAGAGATAGTTCTAGCTAAATTTGATATTTTTATTATTTTTCTGTGTCCTATATACAAGCTGGGCTTCCCTTGTATATGGGACAGTGGTCTTCCCAGTGGTAAAGAACCTGCCTGTCAATGCAGGAGACTCAAGTTCAATCTCTGAGTCGGGAAGATGCCCTGGAAGAGAAAATAGCAATCCACTTCAGTATTCTTGCCTGGGAAATCCCACGGACAGAGGAGCCTGGCGGGCTACAGTCCACAGGGTCACAAAGAGTCAGACACAACTTAGTGGCTAAACAACAACAACAAACACAAACAAAGTGCCTAGTGCAGGCCAGCAGCGCTTAGCATACCTGGAAAGGGAGAAAGTCCCAAATGGCACCATCTGCTAGACAACTATTTTCCAAACCTTCCATCCTCTCTAAGAGGTCACTGGTGATTTTGACGTTCATCATGGCATAGACACAAGGACTAAAAAGTTCAATGTCATAACTTATGCAAGAGCCACCTGACATTGGACAAAAAAATACTTACAGCAGATAATGCCTCCCTGCCTCCTTTTATGACCACAATTCTGACTTCTATGACCATGTAACCTTATTCAAGTGTACAGATTTCACATGTAACACTTTGCTCAAAGGAGAAAAGTAATTAACAATATATATAAAATATGAGGTGTTACTTGAAAAAACATGAGGTGTCTACTCCACCTTCATCATTTAAAGTAAATACACTCATATAATCAAAAATTTAAAAACCTGATGGGGCACTCTGTGGGTTCTAACCTTGTATCCTAGGGCTAAGGTCTGCAACTATCTTCAGAAACACATTTTTCTTTAACCTTATTGTGACTTTCAATATCCATTAGAGTTGGTCTTGATCTTGGATTTATCACCTGGAGAGATAGAGAGAAATTATTTCTTAAACAATTGATCCAAAGATTCCGGGGGTGGGGGGTAGTTTGTGGTCTGATATTTCTAAAAACTTTGAAGAGTGTAGGAAAATAAATAGTATTGCATGTTTTATGGAAAAGTTTTAGCTAGACCCCATGGTCCATAGTGTATATGGTAAGGGACATTCCATATTTGTTTCTTCTGGCCTCTTTCCACCAGGCAGATTGACAGTTACATTTCTATATTCTTGATTCCTTAGCAGAATAAATTCATGCACACACACACACACACACACACACACACACACACACACACACACACATACACACACACACACACACTTGTGCAGACTTTCATGGGTGCATCAAAAATACTATAGCTTTAAAACATATTGAAGAAAATAAAGACTTTTATAAATGGATTTTAACATGGCCATGCTCATGTTAAGTTAATATTTCACATTATTAGTGTCTAGCAATTAGATATCTATGGATTAGTTTTATGTCTTCCATCAATTAACACAAAACTTAAAATCTCTATCAAATTTTGCATCATAAAATATTGTAATTATTAAAAATACAGCTTGTGTCTGTTTAATATTAAGATTATAAGCAGATACTTTAAATGTAAATTTTCTATTAGGAATACTAACTGATTACAGTAACTAAGTGTGTGCATGCTCAGTCACTTCAGTCGTGTCTGACTCTCTCACTCTATAGCCTGCCAGGTTCCTCTGTCCATGGGATTCTCCAGGCAAGAATACTGGAATAGGTCATCATGCCCTCCTCCATCCATGAGTTTGAATAGGGTCCAGGAGTTGGTGATGGACAGGAAAGCCTGGTGTGCTACAGTCCATGGGGTCACAAAGAGCCAGACCCAACTGAGTGACTGAACTGAACAGAACTGGAGTTAAAACATCTCAAATCTACCATAGCCCACAGTACTCCAGCAGGCCACCTATATATTTATTTTTAAAACCATACTGAACTTCCAAATAAAGACAACTATGAAATCTCAATTCCAGATAATATTGATATAACTATCTATTGTGTGAGTGACTCTTTATGACCTTTGTGACCCCATGGACTGTAGGCTGCTAGGCTCCTCTGTCCATGGAATTCTCCAGGCATGAATACTGGATTGGGTTGCCACTTCCTTCTCCAGGGGATCTTCCCAATCTAGGGATCAAACAAATGTCTCCTGCATTGCAGGCAGATTCTTCACCATCTAATCCACCAGGGAAGCCTACTATTAAGAAACATTTCTATAGTATAGCAATGTTAGTATAAAGAAACACTTAGAAAGGTCAACTTAAAAAGTATCAGCAGATACATGCTTGACTATATCTTGTAATTTATAGACAATACATTAAAAATGTAATAAATCCATGCACCTTTTCCAAAGGAATACCCAAGGCAGAAGTAGAAATAAAGTTATAAATGACAATCATCAATCAGATTAAAAAATTTAGATGAAACTTATCTCTCTGGAAGAGATGGGGACTGGGCAAGTGGTCAGGAAGAAAATACAATGTGCTTTTAACTTTGTATAAAAAAAAATGTTCAATTCCATGTTGCTGAACATAGTTCATTTTGCCAAATAAATCCTTCACTTCAAATTACTGTCTGAATGATTTATTAAAACTCCACTTTTGGCCTTTGTTTTGGAGTCTGTTACTTTTGTTGTCACCTTGTAATCACTGTTTTCTAAAGCTTCTACTTTCTTCCCACTGTCCTCTGACAGCTTGATTGTCCTCGCTCTGTCCCCTGAAGCCTGGATTGCCTTCCCGCTGTCCTCAGAAGTTGTAGTATCCCTCCCATGGTCCTTCTAGCTCTGGTTGCTCCATGGCCACAGGAAGCTGCCTGTGCCATGAATCATGCTACTTTTCCTGGACTTCTGTTACTGATACAGTAGGGATATTAAAGCAAACACTCTGCTTTCCTTTGAGAAAAACTATTCCCTTCACTTTGTAATCAATATTCTCACCCAGTCTCTTTAAGTTTTTTGCAAGCATAACTAATGTTTGGCACCACAAGATCATGGTCACAAAGCCTGCATCTGAGCTGATGAAGGAGCACTGGTCTACTGACATGAAACCAGAAATGTGGGCCAGGGCTCTACCAGGGCTTCCAAGTCTCCCTTCTCCTCAATCAGCTTCTCAGCTGACTACCTGAAGTGACCAATCAAAGTGGGAGGAACAGAGACCAAGAGCCTGATAGCATGTTTGCTAGACACTTTTATTATCTATGTTGCAGAAGGAACTCTCTTAAGAGTCCCTTGGACTACAAGGAAATCATATCTGTCAATCTTAAAGGAAATCAATCCTGAATATTTATTGGAAGGACTGATGCTAAAGCTGAAGCTCCAATAGTTTGGCCACTTGATGAGAAGAGCTGACTCATTAGAAAAGACTCGGATGTTGGGAAAGATTGAAGACAGGAGAAGTGGATGGCAGAGGACAAGATGGCTGGATATCATCACTGACTCAATGGACATGAGTTTGAACAAGCTCTGGGAGATGATGAAGGACAGGGAAGCCTGGCATGCTGCAGTCCATGGAGACCCAAAGATGGACATGACTGAGCAACTGAACAACAACAGCAACAGGTCACTGAACTCAATGTATAAATGTTATGTCTATTCTGACTGCTCTACAGACTAGCAGTTCCTTTTCTTTCTACCTGTCCTTGGACCTTCCTATTTCCTAAGACACACTGAAACTAGGCCAATGAATAACCTTACAGTGGTCTCAAGTGTTCAAGTAAGAGTTGCAAGTCTTGTGTTAAGTCAAGAGCTAAAATGAGTGAGCTTAATGAGAAAGGTATGTCAATAGCTGAAAAAGGCCAAAAGCTAGTCCACTTACTCCAGTTAGACAACATATGATTGTAAATAGAAATTTCTTCAGTGAAATTAAAAGTGCTACTCAAGTGAACACACAGATGATAAGAAACAGTCTTGTTGCTGACATGAAGTTTTAGTGGTCTGGATTAAAAAGAAAGCCAGCCATACTCCATTAAGAAGAAACTTGATTCAAAGCAAGATCCTAGCTCTCCTCTTCTTGATGAAAATTGAGATTTGTGGGGAAGCTGCAGAAGAGAACTTTGAAGCTAGCAGAATTTGTTTCATGACATTAAGGAAAGAAGCTATCTCTGTAACATGCAATTACAAGGTAAAGTAGCAAATGTTGATGTATAAGCTCCAGACAAGTTATTCAGAAGAACCAGCTGAGATAATTAATGAATATGGCTATCCTAAACAATATATTATCAACATAGATGAAACAGCCTTATGTTGGAATAAGAGGCCATCTAGCACATTCATAGCTAATAGAGAAGCCAATTCCTGGCTTCAAAGTTTTAAAGAACAGGCTGACTTTCCTGCTAGGGGCTAATGCATTAATAGCTGATAACTTTAAATTGAAACCCATGCTCATTTACCATTGTGGAAATCCTCTGACCCTTAAAAATTACACTTACATGCTGAGTAATATTCCATTGTGTATATGTACCACAGCTTTCTTATCCATTCGTCAGTTGATGGGCATCTAGGTTGCTTCCATGTCCTGGCTATTGTAAACAATGCAGCGATGAACATTGGGGTACAGGTGGCTCTTTCAATTCTGGTTTCCTCGGTGTATATGCTCAGCAGTGGGATTGCTGGGTCATATGGCAGGACTATTTGCAGCTTTTTAAGGAACCTCCACACTGTTTTCCATAGTGGCTGTACTAGTTTACATTCCCACCAACAGTGTAGGAGAGTTCCCTTTTCTCCACATCCTCTCCAGCATTTATTGCTTGTAGATTTTTGGATTACAGGCAGTGAAACATGTTAATTATCATATATCTAATCAATCGCCAGCCCAGGATTGATTCTCGGGGCTGGTGCATCGAGATTTCCCGGGGGGGAGGGAGGAGGGAGGGGGGAGGGAGGGGTTTCTGGAGGGGGAGCATATGTAAACCCATGGTGATATCATGGCATTGTATGACAAAAACAATAAAAGGGAGGAAAAAAAAAAACTCAACATTCAGAAAACTAAAAAAAAAAAAAAAAATTACACTTACATATACTCCACCTATGCTCTATAAATGGAAAAATAAAGACTAAATGACAGTATGTCTGTTTACAACATGCTTTACTGAGATTTTAAGCCTTCTACTGAGAATTACTGTGCAGAAAAAGAAATTGTTTTTAAATATTACTGCTCATTAACAATGCAACTGATTGCTCAAGAGTTCTGAGGGAGATATACAATGAGATTAATGTTTCCATGCCTACTAACACAATATCCATCTTGTAGCCCATGGATCAAGAAGTAATTTTGACTTATTATTACTTAATAAGTACATTTCATAAAGTGCCATACATAGTGATTCCGTTATCTGGGCAGTGTAAAAAAAGAAATAAAAAACTTCTGGAAATAATTTAACATTCTAAATATCATTAATAATATTCATGACTCGAAGGAAAAGGTCAAAATGTCAATAATCATAGAAGTTTGACATATGTTGATTTAAACCCTCATCGACAACTTGGAGGGGTTTAAGACTTCTGCAGAGAAGTAACCACAGATGTGTTAGAAATAGCAAGAGTACCAAAATTAGAAGTGGAGCTTGAATATGTGATGGAATTGCTGCAATCTCATGATAAAATTTTAATGAATGAGAAGTTGCTTCTTATGATTTGAGCAAAGAAAATGGTCTCTTGAGATGGAATCTACCCCTGGTGAGGATGCTATAAAGATTGTTGAAATGACAACAATGGATTTAGAATACTACATAAACTTAGTTTATAAAGAAAAAGCAGTGTTTGAGAGGACTCTAACTCTGAAAGTTCTGCTATGGGTAAAGTATTATCAAATAGCATTGCATGCAACAAACAGATGATTTCATGAAAAATTGAAAGTGAAAGTCACTCAGTCATGTCTGACTCTTGGCAACCCCATGAGCTGTAGCCCACCAGTTTCCTCTGTCCATAGAATTCTCCATGCAAGACTACTGGAATGGGTTGCCATTTCCTACTCCAGGACATCGTCCCCACCCAGGGATCAGATCTAGGTCTCCTGTATTGCAAGCAGATTCAGTACCATCTGAGAGCCCAGAGAAAGGAAGAGTCAATTGATGTGGTAAACCTTATTGTTATCTATTTTAAGAAACTGCCACAGTCTAACCCTCAATCTTCAACCCTGATGGTCAGCACATCAACATCAAGGAAAGACTCTTCACCAGCAAAAAGATTAGGACTCCTTGAAGGTTCAGAAGATGATCAGCATTTTTAGGAATAAAGTATATATTTTAATTAATGTATGTACACTTTTTAGACATAATGCTATTGCTTATTTACTAGATTACAGAATAATGTAAACATAGCTTTTATATGCATTGGGAAATGAAAAAATTTCTTTAACTCAGTTTATTGCTGTGTTCTGGAGCCAAACCCACAATATCACCCAACATGGCTGTGTATATCATGGTAATGTTTATTGATTCATTCTGTCAAGAGTTTGTTACACAGCTGGTACTATGAGCTTTTAAAGGTCACTTCATGTCTTATTCTGCAACTGGCTCAGCAATAATGTAAGATGAGCTTGGAGCAACTTGTTCAGTTCAGTTTGGTCACTCAGTCATGTCCAACTCTTTGTGACCCCATGGACTACAGCACGTCAGGCTTTGCTATCCATCATCAACTCCCAGAGCTTGCTCAAACTCATGTTCACTGAGTTGGTGATGCCATCCAACCATCTCATCTTCTGTAATCCCCTTCTCCTCCTGCCTTCAATCTTTCCCAGCATCAAGGTGTTTTCCAATATGTCATTTCTTCACATCTGGTGGCCAAAATGTTGGAGCTTCAGTTTTAGCATAAGTCTTTCCAATGAATATTCCAAACTGTTTTCTTTAGGATTGACTGGTTTGATATCTTTGTAGTACAAGGGACTCTCAAGAGTCTTCTCCAACACTACAGCTCAAAAGCATCAATTCTTTGGCACTCAGCTTTCTTTATGGTCCAAATCTCACATCCATACATGACTACTGGAAAAACTATATCTTTGACTAGACAGATCTTTTTGGGCTAAGTAATGTCTGTTTTTTTAATATGTTGTCTAGGTTTTTCACAGTTTTTCTTCCAGACACATGAGTCTTCTAATTTCATGGCTGCAGTCACCATCTGCACTGATTTTGGAGCCCAAGAAAATAAAATCTGCCATTGTTTCCATTGTCTTCCCATTTATTTGCCATGAAGTGGTGGGACCAGATACCATGATCTTCATTTTTTGAATGTTTAGTTTTAAGCCAGTTTTGCATTTCTCAAGATGTACTCTGCATATAAGTTAAATAAGCAAGGTGACAATATACAGCCTTGACGTACTCCTTTTCCTATTTGGATCCAGTCTGTTGTTCCATGTCCAGTTCTAACTGTTGCTTCCTGACCTGCATACAAGTTTCTCAAGAGGCAGGTCAGGTGGTCTGGTATTTCCATCTCTTTCAGAATTTTCCACAGTTTATTGTGATCCACACAGTCAAAGGCTTTGGCATGGTCAATAAAGCAGAAATGGTTGTTTTTCTGCAACTCTCTTGCTTTTTCGATGATACAGAAGATGTTGGCAATGTCATCTCTGGTTCCTCTGCCTTTTCTAAAACCAGCTTGAACATCTGGGAGTTCACTGTTCATGTACTGCTGAAGCCTGGCTTGGAGAATTTTGAGCATTACTAGCATGTGAGATAAATGCAATTGTGCGGTAGTTCAAGCATTCTTTGGCATTACCTTTCTTTGGGATTGGAGATCATACTATTATAAATAATGATTGAATGAATAAATAAATGAGAAGAGATAACTCCTTTCGACAAATTCCAAATTATAAATGTAGATAGTTGCTCTTCCAGGAGGTGAACCTCAATGTTCCCACCCCCTTTAAGATGGGTTGGACAAAAGCTGGAATATAGAAAGGGAAAGTAGTAACTTTACAGTGGAAAAACCTAGCAAACCCTAACTAAAACCAAATGATTATGGTTAACATCATCAGTGATGTCATATGGATAAAATGCACCCTTGATATGATATAGTAACAAGGGTACTCCATTCATTGCAAAAATTAAAAACCAAATCTAACCATGACAAAACATCCAACAAACTGAAATTGAAAGAAATTTTACAAAATAACTATTCAGTTCTTGTGAATTCCAAGAAAACTTAAAAATTCCATAAAACTTAAACTGAGAAACTGTCACAGACCAGAGGAGACTAAGGAGACATGGTAACTAATTGCTATGTGGTATCCTGTATTGGATACTGGAAAAGAAAAAGAATATTCAAGCAAAAACTTGTGAAATCTAAATAAAGCCTCAAGTTTAGTTAATAGTAATGCACTAGTATTGGTTTCTTAGTTTTGACAAACATACCATACTAACAGAACATAGGATTAACTGAATGTTAACCAACACTGAAACTGGATAAGGGATTTGCAAAGACTCTCTGCACTAACTTTGCAACTTTTACATTAATCTAAAATGTTCCCAATAAAAACCTGTTTTAAAAAGTAGTTATTCCAGTGATTATTAGGCCAGCTACTTTATGGTGACAGAGACCATGGTAAGAACAGTGAAAACCATAAGCAGGAGCAGATTGTCAGTCCATTTGCTCTAAAATTAGTTCCGTGGTCAGAAGCAAAACTATGTGAAATACCATCATTGTGAGTAAGATATTCTAGAGATTCATAGGTGGTGACTTGGGCAGAATAATTGTAAAAAAAAAAAAAGGCAAATATATATTACATGAGGATCTAGTCTATGACAATGGAAGGGTTCTTATGCAATTAGTCAACCACCAGGAAAGTTGTTCAGTCATGTCCGACTCTTTGCGACCCCATGGATTATACAGTCCATGGAATTCTCCAGGCCAGAATACTGGAATGGGTAGCTGTTCCCTTCTCCAGGGCACCTTCCTAACCCAGGGATCAAACCTAGGCCTCCTGCATTGCAGGCAGATTCTTTACCAACTGAGCTACCAGGGAAGCCCAAGTTGCACAAGACTTGTGCCATATTGGCAAAATAATTGGTCTCAGCCATTGATAAGTTGAACAATTAGCAATGGTTCTAATCAAACAGACATGAGTATTGGAAGTCCATGTTGTTGAACCCATGTACACACTCTACCTCTTTTGCTATGACATGTTTATTTATAAATTTATTGAGCACATACATGGTTGGCTGGAAGGAAAAAAATCTTCCTGATATATACAGAATAGCTTATCCTATTCAATTGATTATTAAGATCCTCATCTACTGAGATTTATCTTTGATGAATATTCACACAAGACACACATATCTATCTACTTTGTGTCCATTTGGAAAGTTCTAACTACTTCTTTCCCTAATTTTTAACTTATGTTCCTTTTACATATGTGAACATTCAGCCAAACCATTAGTGACAGTATTTAAGTCAGTAGTAAATCTATACCTTAACATCACATATCTTAGAAAATAAATACAGCACATTCTTTGATGGTCTACACACTGGGAGGATTTTGCTTCTCCATTGTCAGGGCTACTCGAGTGCAAGTCTACAGCTGTTCACTTTCATATATTAACCAGTGTATCATGCAGAACAATTGCTCCTCATAAATATAGAAATATTTGAGATCTGCACTATAATTAAGTAACCAGAAACTAAAAGTAACCAGAAACAAGAATAGTCACTAAAAGATCTGTAGAAAGCTTCACTTTTCAGATAACTATATGTAAATGATACTGCTGCTGAAGCCACCTCAACATAGAGATAGAGAGATTTTAAATCAAATTGCTAGCCCAGCAGTTATCTCTTTATTTTCCTTTCCCAATAGTTAAACTGTTTTTTTGTTAAATAAAACTATTGACTTTTTGATCTCTAATCTGCATAAGAGAAAAAATATCTACCAACATATCTATTTATTTCCTTCAGTTACTTCTCCATCATTTATCCTTATATATTAATATTAAATTTTATCACTAATGCACACTTCCTTTGATAGAGCCTATTTTTGGCAAATTGTATGTGAATAGATGAGAATCCAACGGCAACCCACTCCAGTACTCTTGCCAGGAAAATCCTATGGACGGAGGAGCCTGGTTGGCTGCAGTTAATGGGGTCGCTAATACTCGGGACACGACTTCACTTTCACTTTTCACTTTCATGCACTGGAGAAGGAAATGGCAACCTACTCCAGTGTTCTTGCCTGGAGAATCCCAGGGACAGGGGAGCCTGGTGGGCTGCCGTCTTTGGAGTCGCACAGAGTCGGACAAGACTGAAGCGACTTAGCAGCAGCAGTAGCAGAAGCAGCAGCAGCAGATGAGAATCAATTTAAAAGTAATATGACTATGCCCTATTAGAAAAATAATCGGAAAATAGAAGATAATTAAAAAGATTCTGCTTCCTATTTTCAGTGAAACTGAAAAATGTTCAGTTAGTGAAACTAACAAGAATGTTTGATATGAAAAAAGTCACGTATCATTAAAATGAGCAATCAGAAATAGATTATAGAATCAAAAACATTATGACATCAACATTTATAAAACAAAATCTTTTGGCAGTATTCTGTTACTTTCATATTAATAAGTATTAGAGGGTTCTGTCATTTTTTCACCTCTTATATCTAGAAATCAATGCTTTGTTACAAGATATAGGCAATTACAATATAGTGCTTGAGTATTTTCTGATATGCAGCGACAATAATGACAACAAAATACTGCTATGAGAATAAGAATTGTTGTTTTTGTTTAGTTGCTAAGTCATGTCCAACTCTTTGTGACTCCATGGACTACAGCCTGTCAGGCTTCTGTGTCCATGGATTTCCCAGGCAAGAGCACTGGAGTGGGTTAGTATTTCCTTCTCCAGGGGATCTTCCCCACTCAGGGACTGAACCTGTATCATCTGCATTGGCAGGCAGGTTATTTACTGCTGACTCACTAAGGAAAGCCAAGAATAAGAATAGTTAACATAAATTAGCTGTTTGTCATGCGTCAGATATTAGGATATTGTACCAATACCTACTACCAGAGCTCACTGCCTGATGTACATAGAAGCAAAGACTGTGGTACAGCTTTTGAGGAAAGACATCGTTTTTGCAAGGTTGACCAGCAAGGAGACAGGAGGGAAGGCATAAATCTGTCTCCCATATTTGAGGTTAGTTTCTATTTTTATGAGTTCAGGAGAACAGGTTGCTATATGAAAGCGCTGGCAGGGGACATTTTGATTGGGGGGCTTTGGAACTTTGCCATTTATGGTAAGATACAGTAAAGAGAGCTTCAGCACCATATCTTCCTGGAAAGTGGACCCTTTGCTTCTGAAAGAACTTTAGAGTTCAGGCTCATATCATATCCCAATTCTTTGGTTCTATGGGGTAGAGTTGGGAGGTACAACCTATTTAGGTCAAATTTTCTCCTCTACACATGCTTTGGCTTCATGACTAGTGGTTTTGTTCTCTTGTCTCAGAAAATGTATCTGTATCTTGTTAGACAAAAGGCAGGGCCTTTTTTGACAGGTCCTGCAGTTATTGTAGGAATATTTAATTTAAACTGAATATGTCTTTCTAACCTTATATCTCCCTAATATATATTCTGAGATCCTTCCTATGGGATTCTCAGAGGGAATGTTAGGCAGATGATTTTTTATTGACATCTTAGCTTGAAACAGATTAAAATAAAAATGTGTTTTTTTTCTGAGTAAAATATATGTCAGTATTGCTTATAAAAACAAAGTAATAATATTATGATGACAAATAATGATTATAAAGTTATGTTTACATTTTTACAAGGTATCTAATTCTGTTCCTATTTTACAAATGTAAAATAGATGTATATCTAATCACAACTAGTAATTTTATTAATAATATTATTCATGGGATTATAGACCAAATAATATTCAACTCAGTCATTCAAATGATACTACTCTTATGCCAGAAAGTGAAGAGGAACTAAAGAACCTCCTGATGAGGGTGAAAAGAGTGAAAAAGTTGGTTTGAAACTCAATATTCAAATAATGAAGATCATACTATCCAGTCAGCCCCATCAATTCATAACAAATAGAAGGGGAAAAATTATAAGCAGTGATATATTTTCTTTCCTTGAGCTCCAAAATCACTGCCAATGGTAACTGCACCCATGAAATTAAAAGATACTTGCTCCTTTGAAGGAAAACTATGACAAACAATGTATGAAAAAGCAGAGACATCATTTTGCTGACAAAGGTACCTATAGTCAAAGCTATGGTTTTTCCAGTAGTCATTCACAGATGTGAGAGTTGAACCATAATGAAGACTGAGCACCAAAGAATTGATGCTTTTGAATTGTAGTGCAAGAAAGACTTCTGAGAGTGCCTTGGACTTCAAGGAGATACAACCAGTCAGTCCTAAAGGAAATCAACCCTGAATATTCATTGAAAGGACTTATGCTCAATCTGAAGCTTTAATACTTTGGCCATTTGATGCAAAGACCTGACTCACTGGAAAAATTTCTGATGCTGGAAGAAATTGAAGACAAAAGGAGAAGGGGGCAGCAGATGATGAGATGTTTAAACAGCACCTTCAACTCAATGTGCATGAATGAGAAAACTCTGGGAGATAGTGAAGGACAGCAGAGCCTGGCATGCTGTTGTCCATGGGGTTGGAAAGAGTCAAATATGACTTAATAACTGAACAATAACAACAAAATCCATATTCATATTTTATAACTTTTTTCACTATAACATAATCCCTATATTGTACTGATTGTCATTATATTTTGTTGACATAATAAAAGCAAACAGAAAAGAAAATACACTCAGGTAGTCATAAAGATATATAATTAATTTTGACTTTTGGAACTTCTCAAAAGATAAGGTCCAAAAATTCTGCAAATTTCACAAAATGTTATTTTTCTGTACCCTCTTCCTTTTACTTCCCTTACTGCAAAAAAAATTTGCATGAGTTTTATGAATATTTTTTAGTTTCAATGTATCCTTTAAAGTATTATATGCATTAATTTTAAATTGGATAATGCAATGTTACTTTATTATCTCATTCCATTTCTAACTAAGAACTAAAAGCTTTCATCTTACTAAGCAACAAAAATACATTATTTCATTATTATTAACCATGTCTACTGAGGAGTGATTTATGATAAAAATATTCGGTAATCTTGTTACTTTTGTTAGGTACAAAGCTGAAGAAATTTTTCAAAATTGATCAAATTGCATATATGCAATTTTTGAAAATTATTGTACATAAATAAATCACTCCTCAGTAGACATGGTTAATAATAATGAAATAATATATTTTTGTTGCTTAGTAAGATGAATTTGAGAAAACTCGAGGAGATAGTAGAGGTCAGAGGAGCCTGGCATGCTGCAGTCCATGGGGTCAGAAAGTGGGACACGACTTGTAACTGAACAGCAACAACAACAGCAACAAGGTCTATATGATATGTACCATAATCAAAACCAAAAGAGAGATGTTAGATTAGATGATATTTATATTATGAAAAATGAATAAAAGAATAATTTTTAGAATATAAAGGAAATCCAGTAAATTCAACAAGAAAAAAAGAACTCCAATCGATAATATGTAAAAGAAGTAAATAAGGAATTTACAGTTAAGATGAACCAAAAGCCTAAAAGTAATGTATGTGGATATATTAACTTATTGATATAAAATGTATCAACAAAAATACTGGTGATGGTGATTGCAGCCATGAAATCGGGAGTTGGTGATGGACTAGCACACTGTGGTTCATGGGATCACAAAGAGTCAGACAGGACTGAGCGACTGAACTGACTAATGTATTGAAATGCTTTGAGATTGATCCCCAAAATGGGGATTTAGAAAAGGCAGAGGAACTAGAAATCAAATTGTCAACATCCATTGGATCAGGGAAAAAAGCAAGAGACTTCCAGAAAAACATCTACTTCAGCTTTAATGACTCCACCAAAGTCTTTGACTGTGTGGAACACAACAAACTGTGGGAAATCTTCAAGAGATGGAAATATCAGACCACCTGACCTGCCTCCTGAGAAATCTGTATTCAGGTCAAGAAACAACAGTTAGGATGGAACATGGAAAAACAGACTGGTTCCAATTTGGGAAAAGACGATGTCAAGGCTGTACATTGTCAATGTGTTTACTTAACTTTTATGCAGAGTACATCATGGGAAATGCAACGCTAGATGAAGCACAAGCTAAAATCAAGATTTCTGGGAGAAATATTAATTACCTCAGATATGCAGATTCAAATACCTTTATGGAAGAAAACAAAGAGGAACTAAAGAGCTTCTTGATGAAAGTGAAACAGGACAGTGAAAAAGCTGGCTTAAAATTCAACATTCAAAAAACGAAGATCATGGTATCCGGTCCCATCACTTCATGGCAAATAGATGGGGAAACAGTGACAGACTTTATATTCTTGGGCTTCAGAATCAGTGCAGATGGTGACTGCAGCCATTAAATTAAAAGAAAATTAAAAGATGCTTGCTCCTTGAAAGAAAAGCTATGACAAACCTAGACAGGATATTAAAAGAGCAGGGACATTACTCTGCTGACAAAGATCAATGTAGTCAAAGCTATGGTTTTTCCAGTAGTCATGCACGGATGGGAGAGTTGGACCAGAAAGAAAGCTGAGTGCCAAAGAATTGATGCTATTGAACTGTGGTGTTGGGAAAGACTCTTGAGAGTCCCTTGGACTGCAAGAATATCAAACCATTCCATCCTAAAAGAAACCAGTCCTGAATATTCACTAGAAGACCTGATGCTGAAGCTGAAACTTCAATACTTTGGCCACCTGATGTAAAGAGCTGATTCATTGGAAGAGACCCTGATGCTGGGAACAATTGAAGGCAGGAGGAGAAGGGGACAACAGAGGATGAGACGGCCAGATGGCAATACTGACTCTGGACATGAGTTTGAGCTAGCTCTGGAAGTTGGTGTTGGACAGGGAAGACTGTGGTGCTGCAGTTCATGGGGTTGCAAAGTGTTGGACATAACTGAGCAACTAAATTGAGCTAATTGGGCTTTGGGGTTATCAAATTTCTCATAAGTGAGCTTTATTTGCATTATTCATGGAAATTGTTTAATTCAATTTGTTGAATTTATTGATAATAATTGGTTGACAAACTGTGGAAATTTCTTAAGGAGAAAGGAATACCAGACCACCTGACCTGCCTCTAAAGAAATCTGTAACAGATCAGGAAGCAGCTGTTAGAACAGGACATGGAACAGACTGATTCCAAATAGGGAAAGGAGTACATTAAGGCTGTATATTGTCACACTGCTTATTTAACTTATATGCAGATTACATTATGAGAAATGCTGGGCTGGATGAAACACAAGCTGGAGTCAAGATTGCCAGGAGAAATATCAATAACCTCAGATATATAGATGACACCACCCTTATGACAGAAAGTGGAGAAGAACTAAAAGCTTCTGGATGAAAGTGAAAGAGAAGAGTGAAAAAGTTGGCTTAAACCTCAACATTCAGAAAACTAAGATCATGGCATCTGGTCCCATCACTTCATGGCAAATGGATGGGGAAACAGTGACAGACTTTATTTTTTTGGACTCCAAAATCACTGCAGATGGTGTCTGCATCATGAAATTTAAAGACGTTTGCACCTTGGAAGCAAAGCTATGACCAACCTAGATGGCATATTAAAAAGCAGAGACATTCCTTTGCCAACAAAGGTCGGTCTAGTCAAGGCTATGATTTTTCTAGTAGTCATGTATGGATGTGAGAGGACTACCATAAACAAAGCTGAGTGCCAAAGAACTGAGGCTTTTGAACTGTGGTCTTGGAGAAGGCTCTTGAGAGCCCCTTAGACTGCAAGGCGATCCAACCAGTCCATCCTAAAGGAAATCAGTCCTGAATATTCATTGGAAAGACTGATGCTGAAGCTGAAACTCCAATACTTTAGCCACCTGATGTGAAGAGTTGATTCACTGGAAAAGACCCTTATGCTGGGAAAGACTGAAGATGGAGGAGAAAGTGGCCACAAAGGATGAGATGGTTGGATGGCAATATCGACTCAATGGACATGAGTTTCAGCAAACTCTGGGGGTTGGTGATGGACAGGGAGGCCTGGCATGCTGCAGTCCATGGGGTTGCAAAGAGTCGGACACGCCTGAGCGACTGAACTGAACTGAATTGACAGTGTTTTCTTACCATTTTAATAAATATAGAATCATGAGTGATGTCCTCTCCTGAGATTGGAAAATTGTTTCTTCTCTTTATTCTTATACTTCAACTGCCTAGGAATTGGTGTACTTTTGCATTTTCTTTTCTGTTGATTCTTCCCATAGTAATGTATTTCTTCTCACTTAGAAGCCAAACATACCTCCACCCCAAAGTTTTCCAGAGTGCTCAATCAGGTCTCATAAATACACAAATAAATTAATCATAAATTCTCATCCAGCAGCCATTCTAAATTTGTCATTAGAACTTAAGTCATCATATTCTTGTGCACTAACAGTCATTAGAATATATATATATATATGAGTTAAAATGTTACTTTTTATTTTATATAATCATAAATTCATGATTTAAGAAATAATACAAAGAAACAGAGAAATCCATTATGTTTTAGTCAATATTCTTCAGTTATAACATTTTTGCAAGATAATACTGCAACATTAAAAAACAGAAACTGATCTTGATGCCATCACTCATTTTATTGATTTATCCAGTTTTAATCATACTTGTGTGTGAGTGTGTAGTTCTATATAATTTTATCATATATATATATTGGGTTATGCACTGTTAAAGCCAAGATTCAGAAGATACATCACCACAAGGATTCTTCATTGTGCTCTTTGACTGTATACTTTTATAAAGATACAATTTCCAATATTAATAAATATTATTGTGATAAATATGGAATACAGATTTTAGAGAGGAATATAACACTTGATTGAGCAATAATAAAGGATATTTGTATAAAGGAAATATGTAGGTATTTACATTTTTAAGGTATTTAAATGTGAAATGTAAGTACCTTAAATATGAAGTGAATATTCACAATTTTAAAGCTGACAATTATCCTTACATCAATATAAAATTTTAAGGAAAGACAATATAAATTCTACAGAACTTTTATTTTCTCCTTAGCATATTAAATATGGCAAAACTGGTTCTATAATTTACGTGACAAAAACAAATAAGTAGTATAAATTCAAAGAAATATCATGTTTCCAGTATTTGCACTATTAGATATCAAAATTATCATAAACCTTTAGTAATTAAAGTAATAAAATATTGTGAAGAATTTATAAAAATCAACAGAACAGAAGAGAGATTTCAGAACAATAGCTGAGTATATATACTTCAATGATATCTGATGGTGCCTTGTAGATATGTGGATGACTTTCTTTAACTGGTAATTTACATAGGAAATATTAAATTGTACTTCTACCATGAGTCATGCACTAAAATGACTACCAAACATATTTTTAAAAATGTGAAAAAGAACTCTAAAATATTTTGGACAATACATTTTATAGTTGTGTAGGAACACATTTTAAAATAATATATTAAAGAGCAAATTATTATGGAAATGATTAATAGATATGATTTCAAAAACTTTAAAAACCTCTTCTTAAGACAACACAAAAGAGAATCAAAGAGATATTGAGTGTCATAATATATATTCACCATACATAAATCCTGGTGCATGACATATAATACTATTGGAATTGGTATTATTTATTGAGTTTTTGACAACATAAATGTTCATTATGCAATTTTTGCTCAGTTCTGTATCACAGATATTTCAAAAATATATCTAACATATTAAAGCATTATATAGGCTCTTGGCTTATCAGTTTTCATTCCAATTTTTCTAAATTTTTTATCATAACTATTAATATTTTTACATCTATTAAGGAGTATGTCAGATTTTCTAAATGACTTAAAAATATGAAAATTATTCAACACATTTTGTAATTTTATACCTACTTCAGATATCTGAAATGTTTTATTTAGTTATGGTAAGAAATTATTTTTCAATGCACAATTGTATATAATATTCTATTTAATTATTTTTATAAAAAGCACTATTGAATAAGACTTTTTCTACATCTGATATTTTCTAGCCTCATAGAAATTCTACATTTATGAAATATATTCAGGAACTTTTCCATTTTTATAGTATTTAGAAACAATATAGTATGAAAAAATCTATGAACCCTGATACCTGAAATAATACACTACTCTCTCACTATTCTTTTCTCCTCTTAAATTCAATTTGGAAATAAATATTTTCTTCCCAGGTATACATTTCATCCTAATACCGTATATGAGTGACATGTATGAAAAAGCTTTTAAACTTTTCTGATGCCTGAAAGAAGACATACTCTTTATTTTTACACTAAAAACTCAGCAATTTCTGTTCAGTTTAGTTGGTCAGAAATGTCTGACTCTTTCAAGCCAATGGACTGCAGCAAGCCAGGCTTCCCTGTCCATAACCAACTCCCAGAGCCTACTCAAATTTATGTGCATTGTGTCCATGATGCCATCCAACCATCTCATTCTCTGTTGTCTCCTCTCCTCTTGCCTTCAATCTTTCCCAGCATCAGGTTCTTTTCCAGTGAGTCAGTTCTTCTCATCAGGTGGCCAAAGTATTGGAGTTGCAGCTTCAGCATCAGTCCTTCCAATGAATATTCAGGACTAATTTCCTTTAGGATGGACTGGTTGTATCTCCTTGCAGTCCAAGGGACTCTCAAGAGTCTTATCCAACACCACAGTTCAAAAGCATCAATTCTTCAGTGCTCAGCTTTCTTTATAGTCCAACTCTCTCATCCATACATGACTACTGGAAAAACCATAGCTTTGACTACATAGACCTTTGTTGGCAAAGTAATGTCTCTGCTTTTTAATATGCCCTGTTGGTTGGTCATAGCTTTTTTCCAAGGAGCAAGTATCTTTTAGTTTTATGGCTACAGTGATTTTGGAGTCCAAAAAAATAAAGTCTGTCACTGTTTCCACTGTTTCCCCATCCATTTGCCATGAAGTGATGGGACCAGAGACCATGATCTTGAATGTTGAGTGTTAAGCCCACTTTTCACTCTCCTCTTTCACTTTCAACAAGAGGTTCTTTAATTCTTCTTCACTTTCTGCCGTGAGGGTGGTGTCGTCTACGTATCTGAGGTTATTGATATTTCTCCTGGCAATCTTGATTCCAGCTTGTGCTTCATCCAGCCCAGTGTTTCTCTTGATGTACTCTGCATATAAGTTAAATAGGAAGCATGACAATATACAGCCTTGACATACTCCTTTCCTGATTTGGAACCCGTCTGCTGTTCCATGTCCAGTTCTAACTGTTCCTTCTTGACCTGAATACAGATTTCTCAGGAGGCAGGTCAGATGATCTGGTATTCCCATGTCTTTCAAAATTTTCCAGAGTTTATTATGATCCACACAGTCAAAAGCTTTGGCATAGTCAATAAAGTGAAGTAAATGTAAAAATTCAATAAGTAGATATTACTTAAAGTATATGGCTTCCCTGGTAGCTCAGCTGGAAAAGAATCCACCTGTAATGCAGAAGATGCCAGTTAGATTCTTAGATTGAGAGGATCTTCTGGAGAAGGGATAGGCTACCCAGTCCATTACTTAAAGTATTAAATAAGACTAATTCATCTATACAATATCTCAAAACATCTATATACAAAGGTATATTTTCTCTTTAATCTGTCAAAGTAGATTAATATCATATTAAAATTTTCAGCAATCTCTTTCCTTAGTTTACAGTTTAATTTGTATAATTTATTATGATACAAGATGCCTAAATAAAATACATAATATTTATGTAATTTACCTATTTCTCAATATAAATTGACCACCTATTTCTCTCTGGTGATTATAGCCACATATTCTTGTATAGCTATGACATTATTTCTTTATGTTTGTGCATTTGCCTAATAAAACTTTGTCAACATAATTAAATTCGACCTTTATTTTTATGTATTCCCTTTATAAGTGCACACTGATAAATTTTTGACCCAAGCTGACAGTTGTTGATTTAATAGGGTTATTATTACATTAATTACAGATATTCTCCTGGCTTATATGTTTCAAATTCTGACATATTACTTCATATGCTCTGTTTTGATGTGTCACTTTTGTTATATGTAATACAATTAAGAAATTATTTCATTTCACTTATTGACCCCAATAGTTTTGTCATGATTTCATGGAATGCTATTGTGAGGAGGATTCTTAAGCAAAGAAATGAATTAGTACCTGAGTTATTAATACCAGGGTGGGGAAATCTAAAGTGGATGTTGGAAACAAAAGAGTCTCAATATTAGTTAAGGCTTTATCTTCCAGAAAATATGGTATTATACTTTGGTTTGATTATCTTAAATATTTCCTCAGAATTCCTACAAGACACTCCATTAAGCATTGGAATCGCTCCGCCATTTTTTCTTCAGAGATAACATTTTTATTGAAATATAACTGATGTACAATACTATGTTAGTTTCAGCTGTTTTACACAATGATTTTACATTTGCATACATTATGAAAGGAGTGTAATAACTATCTGTCCCCAAGGTTATTATGAAGTTGTTGATCACATTCTTTATGCCATATACTACTTCCCCATGACCTATTTATTATATGACTGGAGGTTTTTATCTCTCAATTCATTTCACCTATTTAACCCATTCAAACACCCTTCCTTCTGACACTCACCAGCTTATACTCTATACCTATCAGTTTGTTTCTGTTTTGTTTTTTAGGTTCCACATAGCCTAGAAATGATTCAACACTTAAATGGTCAATTAATCTACAAGCATATACAATGGGGGAAAGAAAACCTCTTTAATAAATGGTTTTGGGAAAACTGGACCACTACATATAAAATACTGAGACTACACTAACTTTTCACACAATATATAAAAATAAACACAAAATGAATATATACTTAAATATAAGATTTGGAACCATAGAATTCTGATGAAAATATTAGCTATATATATTCTGTCACTGAGTATTAGCAGTATTTATTGGATATGTATACTAAGGCAAAGGAAACAAAAAAAACTAAATAAACGGAACTACATCTAACTAAAAACTTGCACATGGCAGGAAACTATCAACAAAACAAAAAGGACAGCTTACTGAATGGGAAATGATATTTGTGAATGAATATGCAAAGGAAGTAAATAGACAGTTTTCCAAAGAAGACATACATATTGAGCTCATGAATATATGTTCAATGACACTATCAATAGGCAAATTCAAGTTAAAACCACCATAAGACACACCTTGTTCCAATCAGAATATGTATGCATGATAAGTTGCTTCAGTTGTGTCTGACTATTTGTGACCCTATGGACCTAGACAGCATATTAAAAAGCAGAGATGTTACTTTGCCAACAAACGTCCGTCTAGTTAAAGCTATGATGTTTCCAGTAGTCATGTATGGATGTGAGATTTCTACTATAAAGAAAGCTGAGCACTGAAAAATTGATGCTTTTGAACGTGGTATTGGACAAGACTCTGGAGAGTCTCTTGAACTGCAAGGAGATCCAACTAGGCCATCCTAAAGGAAATCAGTCCTGAATATTCATTGGAAGGACTGATGCTGAAACTGAAACTCCAATACTTTAGCCACCTGATGTGAAGAACTGACTCATTTGAAAAGACCCTGATGCTGGAAAAGATTGAAGGTGAGAGGAGAAGGGGACGACAGAGGATAAGAGGGTTAGACGGCATCACCAACTTGATGGACATGAGTTTGAGCAAGCTCTGGGAGTTGATGATGGAAAGGAAGTATGGAGTGCGGCAGTCCATGGGGTAGCAAAAAGTTGGACACCACTGAGCAACTAAACTGAACTGAACTGGACCTTAGTCCACCAGGCTCATCTGTCGATGGGATTCTCCAGGCAAGAATATTGGAGTGTGTCGCCATGGCAATCCCTCCTCCTGGGGATCTTCCTGACCCAGGGACCAAATCCATGTCTCTCAAGTCTCCTGTCTTGACAGGGGGGATTCTTTACCACTAGTGCCATCTAGGAAGCCCCCAGTCAGAATAGCTACCATCAAAAAGACAACAAATAACAAGTGTTGAGGAGGATATGGAGAAATAGAAACCCTCATGCACTGTTAACGGGGTTCTAAATTGGTTCAGCAAGTATGGAAAATGGTATGAAGATTCCTTAAAAAAGTTAAATATAGAACTGCCATTTTTGTTGTTCAGTCACTAAGTAGTATTCGACTCTTTGAGATCTCATGGACTGGAGCATGCCAGGCTTCCCTGTACTTTCTCTCTCAGAGTTTGCTCAAACTCATGTCAATATGAACCAGCAATTTCACTTCTGAGTATTCACCAAAAGAAAACAAAAACACTAATTTAAAAATATATGCACTCTAATACTTACAACAGCATTATTTACAAGTGCCAAGGTATGAAAGCACCTCCCTTCTTGAGAAGAAAATAATGACAGCCTGTTTTCAGAGAAGTTTTACATACAGCTAAAAGGCACTCATGGATTTGAGCAGTGCATAGGTTGTTCATGACCTTCCCAAATTTGGTCCACTCCACTCTCCTGTTGACCTTGGCCACTTGCTGTGTTTCTTGGATGGTGGTCATTTTCACAGTTTGAATCCTTCTCACCATTGTCATTGCCCTTCGTCAAAAGCCACTGCCTCCTTCATAAGCTGTGTATGACAAATGAAAGACTTCAGTATAACTCTCAGCTAAAATTGAGTGGGATGTTACATAAACTCCAGCAACCAGTTCTGACTCAATGCAGCTGACAGAGACTACAGAGTTACAGCAGTCCTAGATAACACTTTTCCTAAATCAGAGGGACTCTGGCTGCCGAGAAGGGCTGGATAAAACAAACTTGATATGGTGAAGCTAAAGTGCCATGTGGGTAAACATTTAATGTTGAGAGACAGGGAATAAGAAGGAGCCAGTGGATTATTTGCTCATTCTTCTGGCCCAGATGGATGTTCTGACCTCTCACCAGGGATGACAAATGTGACCAAGAAAACAACTAACTTTCTTATGAGGCCAGGATAAATTTAGCTTTGCAGCTCTTTTTATTTGCTCTCTCTCCTAGCTTATGGGACTTCATTTTTCAATCACTCTTTCTTCATTGATTGTAACCAATAAAGATGAAGCATGTAAGCTTTGCCTCAAGCTAGTTTTTAGGGAACCTATTGAAAAAGGCAATTTTTATTGTATTATACATAATAGTAATAGCTGCATATTTAACAAAATTTAGTATTTCCTCCTATTAATGACAAAAATATAGGTAATACTATGTTCATTGCTTTTTAGTTTTTGCTTCAAATTTCATAGTTTTAAATCAAAGGTATTAGTTTTTATCCATCATTAAATTTCTTATTTAAATGGCTTTCTTATTTGAAAAGCATTTGTCATCACTATTCATTTTATAATTTAAGATAAGACATACTTTTTTTTTAATTTTGAATTTCTTATACTGGTACATTTCTTCAGGTGCAAATTTTTTTCTAAAATTTTGAGCAGAATCTAAAACAAATATAACAAATGTATTCCCATGTTACATTATTCTGAGTCAATTAATATCTTGGAATATACTGAAAGCTGAGCACCGAAGAATTGATGATTTTGAACTGTGTTGTTGGAGAAGACTCTTGAGAGTCCCTTGGACTGCAAGGAGATCCAACCAGTCCATCCTAAAGGAAATCAGTCCTGGGTGTTCACTGGAAGGACTGATGTTGAAGCTATAACTCCTATATTTTGGGCACCTGATGCGAAGAGCTGAGTCATTGGAAAAGACCCTGATGCTGGGAAAGATTGAAGGCAGGAGGAGAAGGAGATGACAGAGGATGAGATGGCTGGATGGCATCACCGACTCAGTGGATATGGGTTTGGGTCAACCCGGGAGATGGTGATGGACAGGGTGGCCTGGTATGCTGTGGTTCATGGGGTAGCAAAGAGTCAGACACGACTGAGTGACTGAACTGCAGTTAGAATGTACTCAAAGTGGCTAGATATCTATTTTTAAATTCAAGTATTTTTATCTTAATTTTTACAGATATCTATTTTCTGATGTGCTTCTGTTGCATTTTCCTCGGTGCAATTTAACTAAATTGCACCAGTTTGTACATATTTTCTAATTTTGCTCAAAGAATCTATTCTATCATCACTGAGTTTCACCAATATTACAGTTACTCTTTTATTTCTAAGTTTTTAAATTTCGAAATTGTTGCCCCACTATGCTGCTGCTGCTGCTGCTAAGTCGCTTCAGTTGCGTCCGACTCTGGGCGACCCCGTAGACAACAGCCCACTAGGCTCCGCCTTCCCCAGGATTCTCCAGGCAAGAACACTGGAGTCGGTTGCCATTTCCTTCTCCAATGCATGAAAGGGAAAAGTGAAAGTGAAGTCGCTCAGTCGTGTCCGACTCGTAGCGACCCCATGGACTGCAGCCTACCAGGCTCCTCTCTCCATAGGATTTTCCAGGCAAGAGTACTGGAATGGGTTGCCATTGTCTTCTCTGTGCCCCACTATTGTGATTTATAAAAAGTACAATATCATATCACTGAGACTATGAGAAGCTAAATAATATATTTGAAGCTGTTAGCACAAAGCATAGCACACAATAAGCACTCAATACATTTTAGATATTATTATTTCTTTTATTTTTACTATTACCATTTGTACTAGGCTAAAAAATGTTTCCACAGAATAACAGGCACTAATCTTGAGAATCTATGAGAATCTTTTGCCACACTTATATGGTAAATGATATTATTAAAAACATTTAAGAGGGAATAATCTTGGATTACCTGGATGGATCCAAAATGCAATTGCATGTGTCCTCCTAAGAGGGAAGCATAAGGAATTTCACAAGATAGAAGAGAGTAAGATGAAGCCAGTAGAGAAATAGGAAAGGTGACAATGTGGGCGGAGATTAGAGAGAGGCAGTCAAAAATTAAGGAATGATGGCAACTACATAATGCTGCCAGGGGCAAGAAACAGATTTTCCTCTAGAGCTTTCAGAAGTAGCAAAGTACTACAAAATTTTTATTTTGGCTAAGTGATACTGTTTTCAGACTTCTGGCTTCTAGAAGATGAGACAGTAAGTTTTTGTTGTTTTATGCCACTAATTTTGTAGGAATTTGTTATTTCAGCCATAGGATATTAATACACTATTACAACTATTATTATTTCAGGTTACATAAAATATTCTATTTAAAATGTATCTCAAACATAGAAACGTAAAAATATAAAAATGAATGCACTATCTATAATTCAGCATGATAATTATTTTTAAGACAGGCAGTTCTTTTCTTTTGTTTTAACTAAAAGGAATTAAATTGCAGTGATATTATTTAGTTTTGTTTTACATGTGGGGAATAAAAGAAGACTGGGCATATTCAGTTTTCAAGTCATATTAAGCAGTAGTGCTAGAAATTGAAATATCCCAAATCCATTAATGTAATCTTTCCTGAATAACTTGGATACATCTTAGAATTGACATAGCAGCAAGAAAATCATTATAAAGTGATACAAGTCAGCACATGTATAAAACAAATGTACTATTTTAAGCAAAAAATGTGAAATGAGAAAGTAGAAGCAAAGTTGCTATATTTTTGTGACTAGAGTTTTTATTTCTATTTTATTTTCACTTATCTATCCTTGTGTTTTATGTTTATCATAGCATCAAGATAAAAACCATAAAAAAAATTTCCAGGAAATATGCCACATCTGCATACTGTTTTGTTGAATGTTTGGTTTCTCCTGAATGATGTCTCAGCTAAATATTCATTTCTAGGGAAATGATGTCTTCCTCTGAAATTAAACAATTACAAAAGATAGGTATTCAGCCTGGATTTTATTATTTTATGTAAGCTATGCTCACTTTTTTTAAAAAAAAAATCCTCTTTTGTGGTTGATTATTGCATATATGCCTTAATGGTTGGAAATGTTAAAAAAAATACTCTGTGTATCACATGAATATAGGAACACTGTGGGTCATATTCTACGATGGGTTGTATGAAACTGAATATTGAACAACTCTAGCAGAATTTTAGGTAAAATTGGATACATTTTTCCCTGTAGCCATTTGGCCACAACTTAACACAATGACTAAGTGTATGGATTCTGGAATTAGCTTCTTTCCTTTTTTATTACATTTTATTACATTTCTGCATACTTGGAGAAGACAATGGCAACCCACTCCAGTACTCTTGCCTGGAAAAATCCCAAGGACGGAGGAGCCTGACTGGCTGCAGTCCATGGGGTCGCTAAGAGTCAGAGACAACTGAGCAACTTCACTTTCTGCCGGGGTCCAGCCTCGGTGGGTCCGGGGGTCTTGAGGGATGAGTGGCGTCGGTGGAAGAACTGAGCTGAGTCGATGTGTGGTGATGGAGCAGTCTCTCTAGTTTATTGTTGGTTTACAGTTTTATAGCCAAAAGAATCCCCATTATATTGTTACATCACCTATCATTCTATACAATTTTTTGTTTTCTACCTTCCATAGCAACCTTATCACTGAGTTCATTCCCCAATCTATCATGAAACATTCCCCTTGCAGAAGTCAGGTTTCTATGTAATTAGACTTAACAATAGTATGTTTACCATTTGAATGTCTTCAGCATACCTCATTCAATCATGATAAGTACATCAACCTAAGTAGAAAGGTTACATTTCTTTTATCAGGTGCAACTATGTAGAAGCTAGAGGGAAGGGCTTAAGTTTGAAACTGTTTTATTCTATTAACCTACTCCCATTCTTATGAGGAAAGAGGACAAAGAAACAGTTTAGA
This sequence comes from Antilocapra americana, assembly GCA_007570785.1. NCBI lineage: Eukaryota > Metazoa > Chordata > Mammalia > Artiodactyla > Antilocapridae > Antilocapra > Antilocapra americana. Next base: position 12,982,477 of record ML664163.1, on the reverse strand, counting down.
AAGAGGAAAGAGGACTAAGACAGTTTAGAAAGAGGTAAGAGGACTAAGAGACAGTCTAGCAGCACTGCTTTAGCAATAATACCCTATTAACCTTATAACTACTATAATGAATTCCTATGTCTACATTATCCTAAGGCAATCAATATCTCCAACTATGCTGGCCACAGTTATGAGCATTCCTAAGTCCCAATCCAGCCTGGTTTTTTCAAGGAAGAGAGCCTCCTCCTCCGTGGAGTGGTCGGGGGAGTGGGAGGTGGAAAGGTGACCCAAGTACGAGCCTTTCTGGTGGTGGCCTTGCCAGGATCCCCAGAGAACTCTTGGTAAACTCCCCAGTAATGAGTAGGAAGCATAGTAATCTATTTAAATGTCCCTTTCATTCCTCCTTAGACCCCGGAGAAGGCAATCCACCTTCCCAGATCCTTTGGTCGATAAGGTCTGGAGGAATTATCTCAGGACGAATTCTTTCCAACTAGGACTGACCTACTGAGATGAGCCAATGTTCTGAGCATGGACAGAACTCGCAAGAAAAATACCAGGGGGGGGGGGGGCTAGCCCAGGATGCCCCGATAAAGAAAGTCAGCTTTGCAATTTCTTTCTTAGTCTCGTGACCTTGTCATCCTAGCAAGGGGGCATCCTGACGGCTCCTGGCAACTTTCACTTTTCACTTTCATGCATTGGAGAAGGAATTGGCAACCTACTCCAGTGTTCTTGCCTGGAGAATCCCAAGGACAGGGGAGCCTGCTGGGCTGCCATCTATGGGGTCGCACAGAATCCGACATGACTGAAGCCACTTAGCAGCAGCAGCAGCAGCCACTTGCTAATTGTGAAAGATTGTTGTGGAACCACGAAAAATCACTGGAATTCTTGGCCTCAGGAGGAGAAGAATTCAAACTGGGGCCAGAGACAAAGCTTGATCACTTAGAGCTTTTGTGTAATAAAGTTTTATTAAAGTATAAAGGAGATAGAGAAAGCGTCTGACAGAGGCATCACAAAGGGGCAGAAAGAGTATCCCCTTGCTAGAGTTAGCAGTGGAGTTACATACTGAATCAAAACAATGTCTGGAGGTTGTAAAGATCTCACCAGACCTACCCCCATAATTTACATTTTAAGAGATTAGCATTTGACAATAGAAAGATCCTCCAGACCCACTCCCATAATATACATTCTAAGATATCAGGATTAGTCAGAAGGTTTTCAGGAAGGAGAAACTGTCCTCCAGCTGGATACATTGTTGTATAATTGACTAAGGAATGCAGAGGAAAAAAAGTCTGTCCTTTTCTCCTCCTTGAGAATTCCAGATCCCTCTATCCTTGGGGATCCCTAGACTTCTTATCAACCTGCCTTGGAAATGAGTCTCTCAGTTGCATCTTGATTTTCTCAATACTTATTGAGATATTTAATATAAATAAAATACTTAGAATATTGCCTGAAAACATAAAATTTACTCAATAACTTTTATTGGTTTTTTATTATTATGTGAAGCTTAAATTTCTAGGAAGTATTTGTTAATGCCCAGAAGAGTCACTTTTGTCTAGACAGTACAGAGCTAACCTGTGATGCAGCTGCTTACAAACATTTGAGGGGCAGGAGGGGACTGGAGAAGTGACACTTCTGGGTTACAGTATATATCTGTTTTTTAGCTTGTTTGATTTCCTAATGCTTTTTAAAGACTATTATGCCAATAATCATAATGATTACTGGTCTGTTACTTTATTATTTTATTTTTCTATTACGGTTTTCCAGCTTTATAAATTGAATTGGAAAATAGTCCTGTTAGGGGAAGCACACTGATTGAAACCGCCCACCCTGGCCAGGCACCATGGTAACCATTTGCATGAGTTGTTTTATAGGAGATCCTGATAAGGAATGCAGAACTAATAAGCCACCACCAACCAGACGAGTTCGGGAAAGGTCTACAGGAGACACCGTGTGTGTCGGTCCACTTACCAGAATTCCTCTCGCTAGCATCCATCTTGGCTGAGCTATGCGTGCGCCACCAGGAAAGACTCTGAACTAGAATGATTGGCCAAAGACCACCCAGAAACTAATCCCATCACCATAAAACCCGAGACTGTGAGCCACGCAGCAGAGCAGTTCTCCTGGGTTCCCTTACCCTACTGCTCTCCACCCAGGTGCCCTTCCCAGTAAAATCTCTTGCTTTGTCAGCACGTGTCTCCTCGGACAATTCTTTTCCGAGTGTTAGACAAAAGCCCATTCTTGGGGCCCTTCAGGGCCCCTTCCTACAACAGTCCCTCCTTCTCTACTTGCAGAGAAACAAAGATTAATACAATTTCTTACTTGAATGTTTGAGATCTCAGAATTTATCAGTGGAATCCTCTGGACCTAAATTTTTCTTTTGGGAAGGTTTTAAAAATAAATTTATTCAACCATAGATCTATTTGGATTTAATTTTCTTACAAAACATTTTATAATTTACATTTTCAACAAATTTAAGCACTTTTAAGTTCTCAAAATATGTTGGCATGAAATCACTCTGGTCATCATTTTAAAGTCTGTAGGATATTTGCTGACAATCCCTTTATTTTATTTCTTCTTTTGCTGATTTGTGTTCTCTGTTTTTTGCAGGAGTATGAATAAAGATTGTCAATATTTCTTATATTTTTGAACAACCAGGGTTTGCCTTTTTGAATTTTCTGCTTTTATCTTTTACCTACTTTATTGATTTTCATTCTGTTTTTAACGAAGAATTTGATAAGATAAAAAGGAATAATAACTATGATCATGCCATCACCATCTTCTCCAGGTCCTCTCACAACTCTTTTTATTCACACACAATATGTAACTGACCTTTATGCATTTATTTTATAAATAATTTTATAAACTATTTTATAAATAATCTTATAATCTATGGATATTAAAATATATAAAGAGATCAGTCAGCAAAGGGAATTATGATTATCCTAATGAGTAGTCCTTTGGCAACAGTAATGTTTAATATTCCTTAAGGACATGAAGTACATATATAATAAATCTATTTTACTTCAGCTATTCTTTAAAGTTAAATCTAGATGTCAGATATATAAAATGTCTACACTGTGAGATTTATTTTGTTTAAGTAGCTTCACAATATTTTTTTAGGGAATTTTCTAGGTGAACTGTAACATTGATTTGGTAGCAAATATGCAGCACAGAGTAATTTCTGAAGCTAATACCTACTCATTTCATTCATCAGTTAATCAGTCGGGTAAGTGATGATGCAAAATAAATATACTATGAAAACAAAATGGTTTCTTTGTATTGAGTTTTAACTGCCTTTAGGGTTTTACATGTTTTGTTAAATTGATATTTTATAAACTAAGAATAACTCTGATAGCTCTGTAGCTTGCTATTCCTATGCTTTTCTGATAACATCCTTTCTAGAATAGAAAAAAAAATGAGAAATTAATTGCTTAAACTCTGAAAAATTCTTTTCTTTGAACTAAATGAATCACAAGGATAAATCGTGTATTACTAAGGAGAATTTAGCTCTATTTATGACTCCTTGTGATCTCTAAATACTTGCTTTATTTCCAAGACATTGTATGTTCCTCACTCTGACTATGAGTGAAAAATGGAAATGTAAAATAGAAACTGGATTAAGGGACTTTCCTTTACTTAAACATTTTTAAATGGTTCCATGTCATGTTTGTGGTGTTTTGAATTCTATGAAAATCTCAACTGATATGGCTTCCCAAAATAATAATGTACCATAGTATATTTACACTCTGTCTTTTTTGCCATTATTTATCATCCATGTTACTTATTCTAATAATCATCTACTAGATAATACAAATGTTTTGTTTTATTTTTCCATGCATCTTTTGAAAATTTTGAACTAGAAATATAGAATCTCTTTGAAACCAGTTTGTAGGTTTGTCACAGTCATCAGGCATCTAAACATAGCTCTTGACATAGTTCATAACATAAATTATATTTTCATATGGATTTTGTCATTCAGAAAAACACAAAATATTATTTACAAATAACATAGACTATATCAACAATAAAATATATTTTGAAGTATTTATTTCACTGAAAAACTAGATTGAACATAACTAAAATGCATAAGCTAATTTCTATGAATTCTAGGTTAGTAATACATATATTTAACACATTATGGAGAGAAGCCAATAAATTACATCTTTTAATAATTTATATATTATATATTATATTATATATTATATATTAGCCATTATATATGTTATAAATCAAGTACTAGATTTAATGTAATTTCTACTAGGTACATTGGACTATAAAGAAAGGTGAGCACAGAAGAATTGATGCTTTTGAACTGTGGTGTTGGAGAAGACTCTTAAGAGTCCCTTGGACTGCAAGGAGATCCAACCAGTCCATCCTAAAGGAGATCAATCCTGGGTGTTCATTGGAAAGACTGATGTTGAAGCTGAAACTCCTATACTTTGGCCACATGATGCAAAGAGCTGAACTCATTGGAAAAGACCCTGATGCTGGGAAAGATTGAGGTCAGGAGAAGAGGGGATGACAGAGGATGAGATGGCTGGATGGCATCGCTGACTCAATGAACATGGGTTTGGGTGGATTCAGGGAGTTGGTGATGGACAAGGAGGCCTGGTGTGCTGCGGTTCATGGGGTCACAAGGAGTCAGACATGACTGAGCGACTGAACTGAACTGACTGATATGCACTATTTTGTCATTATTCTTATTTACCTCAAACTTAATAGTTCATTAAGTCCTAGTTCCTTGAAGGAAAGATTTTTTCACATTCCTTTGCTACCTAATATTTAGTATAAAATTTATTGAAAAATTGATACAAAATGTCAACTAATATTTTATATACATACACACATTTGTTGTTATTTAGTCACTAAGCCATTCCAACTCTTTTTGTGACCACATAAACTGTAGCCCACCAGGCTCCTGTGTCCATGGGATTTCCCAGGCAAGAATACTGGACTGGGTTGCAATTTTCTTCTTATGGGGATATTCCCAATGCAAGGATAAAACACTAATCTTCCTGCATTGGCAGGTGGTTCTTTATCACCGAGCCACCAGGGAAGACCATGTATATATATATATATATATATATATATATATATATATATATATATAATTACTATCAGGTTTATATTTGTATATTCATAGATCAACCCATTTGAAATAAGTTTCAGACTTGAGAAATATATAAAGTGAATTTCCTCTATTTCTTTACATTGTTCACTTAAGAAGGCTTTCTTATCTTTCCTTGCTATTCTTTGGAAGTCTGCATTCAGATTGGTATATCTTTCTTTTTCTCCTTTGCTTTTCACTTCTTTTGTTTCCTCAATTATTATAAAGACTTACTCAGGAAACAATTTTGCCTTTTCACATTTCTTTTTCTTGGAGATGTTTTTGACATCACCTCCTTTACCATCTTATGAACTTCCATCAATAGTTATTCAGGCATTCTGTCTATCAGTTCTAATCCTTTGAATCTATTTCTCAGTTACACTGTATAATCATACAAGATTTGATTTAGGTCATATCTCAATGGCTTAGTGGTGGATCACAACAAATTGTGGGAAGTTCTTAAAGGGATGGGAATCTGACTTGCCTCCTGAAAAATCTGTGTGAAGGAAAAGAAACAACAGTTAGAATCAGACATGGAACTACAAACCGGGGCAGACTTGGGAAAGGAGCACTTCAAGGATGTATATTGTCACCTTTCTTCTTTAATATATATGCAGATTACATCATGCGAGATTGCTATGAGAAATATCAATAACCTCCAATATGCAGATTCCAACACCATAATGGCAGAAAGTGAAGAGGAACTAACGAACCTCTTGATAAAGAGGAAAGAGGGGAGAGAAAAATATGAAATATTTTATTTATATATCTTATTCAGTCAGTTAAGTTCAGTCCCTCTGTTGTGCCCTGCTCTTTGCGACCCCATGGACTGCAGCACACCAGGCTTCCCTGTCCTTCACCAACTCCCAGAGCTTGCTCAAACTCATGTCCATTGAGTTAGTGATACTGTCCAACCATCTCATCCTCTGTTGTCCCCTTCTCCTCCTGCCTTCAATCTTTCCCAGCATCGGGGTCTTTTTCACTGAGTCAGTTTTTCACATCAGGTAGCCAGAGTACTGGAGTTTCAGCTTCAGCTTCAGTCCTTCCAATGAATATTCAGGACTGATCTCCTTTAGGATGGACTGGTTGGATTTCCTTGCAGTTACAAGGGACTCTCAAGAGTCTTCTCCAACACCGCAGTTCAAAATCATCAATTCTTCGGTGCTCAGCTTTCTTTATAGTCCAACTCTCACATCCATATGTGACCACTGGAAAAACCATAGCTTTGACTAGGCAGACCTTTGTTGTCAAAGTAATATCTCTGCTTTTTATCATGCTGTCTAAGTTGGTCATAGCTTTTCTTCCAAGGATCAAGTGTCTTTTAATTTCATGGCTGCAGTCACTATCTATATTGATTTTGGATCCCAAGAAAATAAAGTCTGTCACTGTTTTCATTGTTTCTCCATCTATTTGCCATAAAGTGATGGGACTGGATACAATGATTTTTGTTTTCTGAATGTTGAGTTTTAAGCCAGCTTTTTCACTCTCATCTTTCACTTTCATTAAGAGGCTCTTTAGTTTCTCTTCAGTTTCTGCCATAAGAATGGTGTCATCTGTGTATCTGAGGTTATTGATATTTCTCCCAGCAATCTTGATTCCAGATTGCTCTTCATCCAACCCAGTGTTTCTCATGGTGTATTCTGCATATAAGTTAAATAAGATGGTCTGTTATTCCCAACTCTTGAAGAATTCTCCACAAGAGACGGGAATACCAGAATACTTTACCTGCCTCCTGAGAAATCTCTATGCAGGTCAAGAAGCAACAGTTAGAACCAGACATGGAATAACAGATTGGTTCCAAACTGGGAAAAGAGTATGTTAGACTCTATATTGTACCCTGAGTATAAGTTAAATAAGCAGGGTAACACCAGTCCCATTACTTCATGGTAAATAGATGGGGAAAAAGTGGAAACAGTGATAGACTTTATTTTCTAGGGCTCTAAAATCACTGCAAAATTAAAAGACACTTGCTCCTTGGAAGAAAAGCTTGACAAACCTAAACAATGTGTTCAAAACAGAGACATCATTTTGTCAACAAGGGTCAATAGAGTCAAAGCTATGTTTTTTCCAGTAGTCATGTATGGATGTGAGCATTGAACCATAAAGAAGGCCGAGTGTCAAAGAACTGGTGCTTTCAAACAGTGCTGCTGCAGAAAACTCTTGAGAATTCCTTTAACATCAAGGAGATCAAACCAGTCAATTCTAAAGGAAATCAGTCCTAACTATTCATTGGAACGACTGATGCTCAAGCTGAAGCCCTGATAGTTGACAGCCTGATGCAAAGAGCTGACTCATTACAAACGACAATGATGCTGGGAAAGATTGAGGGCAAAGGGAGAAAGGGTAGACAGAGGATGAGATGGTTGGATGGCATCATCAACTCAATGGACTTGAGTTTGAGCAATCTCCAGGAGATAGAGAGGGACAGGGAAGCCTGGTGTCTTGCAGTCCATGGGATCACAAAGTGTCGGACATGACTGAGCAACTGAACAACAACCTAGTGAATTTCCTTCTATCCCTCTTTGAATAACTGGCATCTCCAATATACAATGTTTTTTGTTGGACAGAGCACAGAATAACAACTGAATATCGGTGCTAGGGTGAGCATCTTGCATGTATCCAAAGGAAACAGATATATAGTGTGTGTCTGCATGTGTGTTTGCTAGTTGGTCAGTCATGTCTGACTCTTTGCAACCCCATAGACTGTAGCCCACCAAGCTCCTCTGTCCATGGAATTCTCTAGGCAAGAATACTGGAGTGGGTAGCCATTCCTTTCTTCAGGGGATCTTCCTGACCCAGGGATTAAATCTGGGTCTCCTACATTGCAGGCAGTTTGTTTACCACCTGAGCCACCATGGAAGATCCCAAAAAGACACTTTGCATACAGGTATACACTGATACAAACAATGAGTGACTTCTTACAAAGTAATACTGACATGGAGATTCATATTGTCCATAATGAGGTAATTTTCATATGATTCAAAGAAATAGTGGTAGTCATAAAAATGTGTCTGTTTCTGTCACTGATAACTTATATATCCAATCTAGGTCATTGCTCAGCATGCCCTTGTAAATTTTCTTTCTTAACAATGGGTCAAATTATTTTGTCTTGCTTCTTGATTTTTGATCAAGATATTCTATATATCTTGCTTTACAAAATTAAAAACTGTAGTATGTATTATTATTTCTTCCCAGGAAAGGTTATGCCAAGTCAATAAAATCTATCTGAGCTGAGTTTCAATTTATTACTGCCTAAGTTTGGCTCAGCTCACTACTAGCTTCACATGTTTTGAAGGCAACATGAGGATTTATCCCTCAGTAGAACACTGGATCTTAGCACAGTGGAGATTCTGTGTTCACTAGCTGATGTTCTTCCAAGGGACCAACTTTCCTAAGGATGGAAGAGACCTCTGCCTTGAAATGTGGATACCAGGTGTGGTTACTCTAGTTCTCTTTGTTCTATCACCCCACAGGTAGCTTTCTATCTTTCAGAATAGAGACACTTCCCCATCTATAAACCTGCATTTTACAATGAGGACCTGACATTTTCTACCAGATTGTCTGTGGCTCTCTTTGTGACTGCAGCTTCAGGCAAGACATTGCCTTTCACCTACAGAGGATGTGCTCAGACTCTGAGGGGGACCTCTCTGTTTCCTTGCCCTGATTCCAATCTTTTGCCTACTATCACTGTGCACTTGTTAAAAGTCTATGGGAAAGTGTTGGTCAGTAGCTTCAGATGCAGTATGTGGCTATGATTCCTATATCATTAATTGTTTATGCCAGGTCAGTTATAACTAGTTAAGTGTGATTAAAATATGGCTAATTTTTCATTAATCCTGACTCTATTGTATTTCTCTGCCCTGCTACTTCATCAAGGATGAAGGCCAATCTGGATCACGTCTCTCTTAGAAATGACAACTTACATTCTGAAATTTAGTTCTCTTGAGTTTCTTTGCATGCTTAACCATTTAATAGGCTTGAAAATTATGCTGGTTTCACTTGCCCAGTTTGCTTTTATGTGAAGGGTGGGAACAATACTCTCTTGCTTGTTTCTGCATCCTAATTAGAAGCTATGGTTTAATGGATTTCTCTTTCAATTGGTAATTATAAAAGTATACACAATTCAAATTTTATTTTTTTTATTTTTTATTTTTCCTTCCCTTTTATTGTTTTTGCCATACAATGCCATGATATCACCATGGGTTTACATATGCTCCCTCTCCAGAAACCCCTTCCTCCCCCCTCCCTCCTCCCTCCCCCCCTGGAAATCTCGATGCACCAGCCCCAAGAATCAATCCAGGGCTGGCGATTGATTAGACATATGATAATTACCATAAAATATCAGGATTAGTCAGAAGGTTTTCAGGAAGGAAGAAACTGCCCTCCAGCTGGATACACTGTTGTTGTATAATCCCTAGTACAGAGTTTAAAGTGAGTTGTGTAATTGACTGAGACTTAAGAATGCAGAGGAAAAAAAAAAATGTTTGTCCTTTTCTCTTCCTTTAGAATTCCAGACCTCTCTCTCCTTGGGACCCCTAGATTTCTTATCAATCTGCCTAGGAAATGACTCTCTCAATACCAACCTGTCATTCCTTCCCACTTTCTATTAAGATATAAAACTATATTCATAGATGATTAAAAAGAATTATTAGTTTTTATATTAGAAATTCAAAACAAGCAGAAGGATAGTCTCATTTGGGGAGGAATCTGAATCTTGGAGAGGACAATTGTTTCAAATTACATACACAAAAGCTTCCACCTCCTCCCACATTCCGATGTGCCTGTTTTCTATTCCTACTGATACTCATTGTATTAGTTAGGGTTCTTCAGAAAAACAGAAACAACAGAATATTTGTGTATGTGTAAATCATATATGCATGCCTGCTAAGTCACTTCAATCATGTCTAACTCTGTGTGACCGCATGGACTATAACCCACTGGGTTCCTCTCTCCATGGGATTCTCCAGGCAAGAATACTGGAGTGAGTTGCCATGCCCTCCTCCAGGGGATATTCCTGATCCAGGGATCGAACCTGTGCTTTTGAACTGTGGTGTTGGAGAAGAATCTGGAGAGTCCCTTGAACTGCAAGGAGATCAAGCCATTAATCCTAAAGGAAATGAGTCCTGAATATTTATTGAAAGGACTGATGCTGAAGCTCCAATACATTTACCACCTGATGCAAAGAGCTGACTCATTGGAAAAGACCCTGATGCTAGAAAGATTGAAGGCAGGAGGAGAAGGGACGACAGAGGATGAGATGGTTAGATGATATCACCAACTCAATGGACATGAGTCTGAGCAGGCTCCAGGAGTTGGTGATGGACAGGGAGGCCTGGCGTGCTGCAGTCCATTGGGTCACGAAGAGTCAGATATAACTGAGTGACTGAACTGAACTTACTTAAAATATTTTATGTTAGTTTCCATTAAAACAAAATATATTCCCCTTCTTCCTTCCTGATTACTTCTTAATATTGTATGCTAGTCTTATTTTCTCTATGTAATTTCTAAAGGTTGAAGTGCCTTGGATTTCAATTGTCGGACTTCTCATACATCACTTTCATCAAGAATCTCATTTCTTGCCATAATTTTAAATTCCACATATAGGGTAATTCAAACATTAATATAGCCAGAATTATCTTTGCCTCTGCTCCATACCCACAAAGACAACTGCATATTTGATGTCACCATTTGGTCATTTCATGAATATCTCAAACTTAAAATGTCCACACATTAAAAATACCTCTCTAGCCTCCCACCCTTCAAATACATGTTCCATTTGTTAGCCAGTGAGACACTTTCTTGACCGCATTCCTTTCCTTCATTCCTCACATTTAAATCAGCACTAATTCCTCTGAGTTTCTAAATATATTAATTTCTCATTGCTGTAGTAACAAATCACCACAAATTTAACAGTCTAAAACAAAACAAATGTATTCCATTATATTTCTGAATGCTAGAAGTCAATGGCACTCCACTCCAGTCCTCTTGCCTGGAAAACCCCATGGACAGAGGAGCCTGGTGGACTGCAGTCGATGGGGTCGCTAAGAGTCAGAGACAACTGAGCGACCTCACTTTCACTTTTCCCTTTCATGCATTGGAGAAGGAAATGGCAACCCACTCCAGTGTTCTTGCCTGGAGAACCCCAGGAACGGGGGAGCCTGGTGGGCTGCCATTTCTGGGGTCGCAGAGAGTTGGACATGACTGAAGAGACTTAGCAGAAGCAGCAGCAGAAGTCCAAAATCAGGCACTTTGCAGAACTATGTTCTAACTGAAGAATTCATGTTGTTAGGTTAAGTTGCTTCAGTCATGCCCAACTCTTTGCAACACTCTGTACTACAGTACACTATGTACTGCTCCTCTGCCCATGGGATTCTCCAGGAAAGAATACTGGAGTGGGTTGCCATTTCCTCCTCTAGGGGATCTTCCCAACCCAGGGATCAAACCAGAGTCTCATGTCTCCTGCATTAGCAGGTGTGCTCTTTGCCACTAGCACCATCTGGGAAGCCTTTTGAACCCAGAGAGCTATCTACAAAAGCAAGCTCCTGCTCAGGACACTTCTGGCTGCAAAAGCAGAAAAACATCCAGACACACCAGCTCTGCACACAGCTCTAAGGCCACAGACATGTGGCCGCTCGATCACTGCTCCATGAGGGACCAGCTTAACTCGTTCTCATGGGCAGACTTGGAGAACATTGTAGGAGGAGGATCTCCTGGGGAGAAAACATCATTCCTGATGAAGCATTCCCAGGTTCAAAGCAGACTAAGGGCACCTGGGGGAAGACCACTGTGTCCAGCTTCTTTTGGAAGAATTCATAGGAATATTCATTTCCTTGCCTTTCCTAACTTCTAGAAGCTGCTTCAATTCCTTGGTATGTGGCACCTTCCTATGTGTTTAAAGCTTGCAATGTAACATTTCCTCTCTCTCTCTCTCTTGCTCTCTCTCTGTCATTCCCTCCTTCTGTTCCTTCTCCCACTTTTACCCTCATCTCTGTTTCCATCATCATATCTCCTTCTCTGACACTGAATCTCCTGTCTCCCTTATTTTCTTATAAGATCCCTTGTGAATGGGCTGGCTTCCCCAGTGGCTCAGTGGTAAAGAATCCACCTGCAAAGTAGGACCCACAGGAGATGCAGGTTCGATCCTTGGGTGGGGAAGATCCCCTGGAGAAGGGCATGGCAATCCACTCCAGTGTTCTTGCCTGGAGAATCCCGTGGACAGAGGAGCCTGGCCGGCTACACATCCATAGGGTCACAAGGAGTCAGACACAACTGAAGCGACTTAGCACGCACCCATGCACCTTCATGATTACATTTGTGTTATGGTAGTTTAGTTGCTAAATCATGTCCTACTCTTGTGATCACCTAGACTGTAACCTGTCAGATTCCTCTGTTAATGGAATTCTCCAGGCAGGGCCACCCAACAATCCTAGACAATTTCTCCATATCAAGAAGCTTAATTTTATTGCATCCTCAAAGTGTCTTTCACTATGAGAACTACCATCCTCACAGGTTCCAGGAATTAGGATGTGAATAACTTGGAGTGTCGTTATTCAGCATACCATAATGTCTTCCACAACATTATTTCAATCTCTACTCTTTTCTGATTACTTATACTTTGTAAACCTAAGATATCATTAGTTTCTCCTGGAAAGATTTTCTGACTGGTTTCTAATTACCATGACATACTCTTCCAGTGCATTTCCCACTTAGTGATCACAATTGGTCTCCTTAAAGAAAAGTATGTTCACATATCCATCTTTAAAGAAAATCAGCAGCTTTCCATTGATTTTAGTATGAATTTCACAGTCTTATTGTTGCCTTGCATAATTAGATTCCCATACAAAATCTCATCCTTCATCTAATTCTCCTGCTTACTTCATCACTGCACAATAGATAACTGACTTTCCATTTAAAAGAACTCTACTTAAGTCTTTGCAATTTCTTTTACTCTGTCTTGCTTTCCTCTGACTCTTTGTAACACAGTATGATAGTACAAGGTCTGTAAAATAAAATAAGATAAACCTACAAAGTCTTTGGGTTTCCCAGGTGGATCAGTGGTAAACCATTCACTTGCAATGCAGGAGTCACAGGAGACATGGATTTGATCCCCGGGTCAGGAGGATCCCCTGAAGGAGAAAATGGCAACCCATCCCAGGATTGTTGCTTGGAAAATCCCAATGGAGCCTGGCAGGCTACAGTCCAGTTCAGTTCAGTCACTCAGTCCTGTCCAACTCTTTGCAACCCCATGGATTGCAGCATGCCAGGCCTCCCTGTCCATCACCAGTTCCCGGAGTTTGCCCAAAGTCATGTCCATCAAGTTGGTGATGCCATCCAACCATCTCATTATCTGTCATCCTCTTCTCCTCCTGCCCTCAATCTTTCCCAGAATCAGAGTCTTTTCCAATGAGTCAGCTCTTCACATCAGGTGGCCGAAGTATTGGAGTTTCAGCTTCAACATCAGTCTGTCCAATGAATACTCAGGACTGATCTCCTTTAGGATGGACTGGTTGGATCTCCTTGCTATCTAAGGGACTCTCAAAAGTCTTCTCCAACACTACAGTTCAAATTCTTCAGCGCTCAGCTTTCTTTATGATCCAACTCTCATATCCATACACAACTACTGGAAAAACCATAGCCTTGACTAGATGCACCTTTGTTGTCAAAGTAATGTCTCTGATTTTTAATATGCTATCTAGGTTGGTCATAACTTTCCTTCCAAGGCTACAGGCCATAGCGTCACAAAGAGTTGGATATGCCTGAATGACTGAGAGTACACAAGATTTTTTGAAAAGAGCTCCAAATATTTCCAATGTTCCTTCTTTCTTTAACTTCATGAATGTCAATGCAGATGTAAATCTTTTGTAGTGGTACTTCGTCTTTTATCTGAATTCACTTTCTGAATAATTTTCCACCTTCACTTTATGTGTTTTATGATGGTAGTAAATAATTCTCTTGATTCCTTTGCAAACTGACTTCTAATTTCTATTCAGCCATAGGAGGTCTTGGTAAATGACTTGAGGACAAGAAAAATAAGAAGCTCAGTTATTTTCACCCACTGGGTAGTATGTTCAGCATACTTTCTCCATGGCTCTAGTTTCTGATACTCAGCTCTTCAATTATAATTCCAGCCACTCTCAGCCAAGTCTCTGAATTCAGTTATGTAGCCTCAGCTCCTGATCTCTGTCAAAACTAAATGCTACCTTTGCACTTCTAGTCATAGGGATGAAGATAACTTCTTTACTGATTACATAAGTCAAGATTCTCCAAAGAAATAAAACCAACAAAATGTACATATACATATCATGTGATATGTATATATATAATGTGCATATATACATACACTGTGTGTGTGTGTGTGTGTGTGTGTGTGTGTGTGTGCATGCTGAATCATGCCTGACTCTTTGCAACCCCATGGACTGTAGCCCACCAGGTTTCTCTGTCGATGGGATTCTCCTGACCAGAATACTGAAGTGGGTTGCCATTTCCTCCTCTAGGGGATCTTTCCCATACAGGGATCAAACTGTGTCTCCTACATCTCCTGCATTGGCAAGTGGATTCTTTACCACTGAGCTACCTAGAAAGCTCACGTGTGGGTATACAAACATGTATACTTATGTATGTTTATTTGTGTGTCAACTGAAGAAAGATGCACAATCTAAAAGTTGTGAGCTAAATTCTATACAGGGATTTCACTGAGTTCTATAGTCTGGAAGACAGCTTCTCAGATAACTCTGAGGAACTGCTATGAAGAGCTAAGGAAGGAGCCAGGATATATATGAGTATTTTTTTTTTTTCTGGAAAAGAATATGTTAGTTAAACATCAAAGATTATTGCTAATCACAAAAAACAGTCATCTCAAGTTATTGATTTTAGTGCTTTCCTATGTGTGGGAAGATGTAAGAACCTGTGTTCCTTGAAATTATTCCTTTGATTCACATCTTAACTACCCAGTGCTCTTATCCAAAGCACAGTACGATTCCTGTTTTCCTTCAGCCTGAATTCCCCCCTCAGGGTGGTTTGTTGCTTTGACTAATGAGTTAATCTCTGTAGAGCTGGAATGGTGGGAAATATTCCTTGTTTACATATGATTGTATATGCAAGGGTATAGATATAAAAAGAGATCATATATATATATATATATATATATATAATATATATATAACATATACATATAATGTATATATATTTAGAGAGAGCAATACAGATATATTGAAATAGGTATAATCTCCTTACAAAGTCTGTGTCAAGATTTTCAGGGTGATTTAGCAAGCTAGATAACCAATAGAACCAATGGTATAATTTCAGTCTGAGTCCAAAGGACTGAGAACCTAAAGGTTAGATGGAATACTTCGAGTCTAAAGCCTGGCAGGCCTGAAACCCAAGAAGAGAAACTGATGTTTCAGCTTGTGTGCAAAGACAGGAAAATTTTTCTATTCAAAGTCTGCCAGGCAGAAGAATTCACTCTTATTCAGGGGAGAGTCAAACTTTCTATTCTACTCAGGTCTTCAACTGATGTGTGAGGTACATCCACATCAGACATTACTCATCTACCCATTTAAATGTTAATCTTGTCCCCAAACCTCCTAACAGAAACACCTAAAATAGTGTTTGACCAAATCTGGGTACTCTCTAGCCTAGTCAAGTTGACAGATAAAATTAACCATCATGTCACAGTGATGTTGCTAATTTCTGGGTGGCCTCACTACCAGGTCTTCCTTCACAAAGAAAAACAAAGAAATAATGACCTGCTTTAATTCTTCTTTTTCACATGCATGGAGTACATTCCATGTTTCTGAATGGATCTTGGTTGATATAACAGATTTTTTTAATGGATAATCTCTCCTTAAGTTTTAATTACCCCCAAATCTATATTTACCAGAGTTTATTCACAATTTATCAGGGGAATCCCTGATAGCTCAGTTGGTTAAGAATCCACCTGCATTTTTGGAGACCTGGGTTCAATCCCTGGATTGGAAGATCTCTCGGAGAAGGGAAAGGATACCCACTTCAGTATTCTGGCCTGGAGAATTCCATGAACTCTATAGTCCAAGGGGTTGCAAAGAGTCGGACAGGACTGAATGGCTTTTACTTTCACTCTAAGAAAGACCCATCTGGACTTCTTGGTAGCCCGGTGGTTAAGAATTTGCCTGTCAATGCAAGGGATATGAGTTTGTTTCCTGATCAGGAACAATGGTCCCACATGCCACAGGGCAGCTAAGCCCAGAAGCCACAACTACTGAAGCTTACATGCCTTAGAGCATGCTCTTACATGCAACAAGAGCAGCTACCAGAAGATGAAATCCCATGCCCCACAGAAAGAGAGTAGTTCCTCCTCATCAAAACTAGAGAAAGTCCACATGCAGCATGAAGACCCAGTGCAGCTAAAAATAAAAGAAACATTTTTTTTTAAAGCCTCAAGTAAGTGTATAAACATCACTTTTACCCATTTTCCCAGTTGTTTTCTTTGGTAAGTCAGGGTACACATTGATGCACTCATTGCCCATTATCCCTTACTTCTAAAGGAGCACTTTATGTTGCTCAGATAAAGACTAAGGAAAAAAGTTTGTATAGTTTCTCCCCTTTATTCAAAATAGCCTTTTCCCTCATTTATAAATTATCTTATCTAGATAATTGTCTCAAAAATTAATGAGTGAAAGCTGAGAAAGATGAATACATTTATATAATGAATTTCAAGTTTATATATTATACAAATATGTTTAAAACTTTGCGTTGTTCTATGGTATTATTGCTTTATTTAAATAAATATTTGTAAATAAAACTGAAACACAGTAAAGCCAGCATGTAAATTATCTGTTTTAAAATGATTCAGATATAGTTAAAGTAGAAAATTTACTTTTAGCAATATGATTTCTCAAAAGGAAATTATAAACAACAAATAACTGCTACATGTTAACTGTATGAGTTAGAAAACACAATAAAAAAATGTGATAGAGTTTGGCTTGTCTAGAAAGCTCCTATTGTCATTGATCAAAACCTTGGCTTTACAAGATTTAACTTGCATCGAAAAGAAGTCACTCAGGCTTAAAGTTCAGAAAGGAAATTTTGTAAATAAAGCTGGCAAGTAGCATGAAATGCAGAAAATAGATTTTAATTAGATGTTATATATAAACAGTGAATATCCAGAATTCTTCTGATAATTATTAGACATCCACTCAGAACTCAGATAGGAAGGCTCTTTGTAATTAAGATTCTATAATAAACCTGGAGATTCATAATTATCACACAAACTAAGTGCACTTGGAATTGCAGTATCATCCTTTAAGTTTAATCTTCTCCAGATTAAGTCATTTATTGAATATTTCTAAGTCCAAATAGGCAGCATAGTTGCAATTCTATAAAAACCTCTCCATACATAAAAGTGTTAAACATGTCTCAAATAGAAAAGTCTTACAATAGAAATTTAGAGTTAAATATGACTCAAATCTATTAATTATTCAACAGAAATAATTTTCTCCTAGTTCAAGTACAAGATTATTGAAAACAGCTTTTAATGTTTTTAAGTAACTTAAATCATTTTAGAAATTACCTGCAAAATTTTACTTAAATATTTTCTGAGAGACTAATGTGATTAGAACAAGTATTTTTCTGACAACGGAATAAAATATTTATTAGTAAATCTGATTACTAATTAAATGCCTTAATATTATCAGGTTTTTAAATTTCTTGACTAATGAGAAATTTTTAATTAAGGCTTAACTTTCTTGTTGATTTGAGGACCACTTTCCAAAACATATCCCCTGAGGTTTATTTGAATTCTTGTCATCATAGCTACCTTTCCTGGATTCATGTTAATCTTCTTAAAATCATGTCTTGGTGGTTAAGTATCCATTGCTTTACAATTCCCATACAATAAATACTAATTTTCAGTGATCTCTACTCTGGGAAATAATTATTTCCATTCTATATTCTCTGTCTTCTATTCAAGTTTTTCTTATGCTTTATCTTCTTACCCAGTAAACTTACTCTAAAGAATAACTGGTCTCAGTGAGACAAACAATAACCTGGCTTCTTTCCATCCTTTTTTCTCCTGAAGAGGACCTGACATCAGCTGACTACTCATGCTCAGATTTTGTATCTTAACCCAGTTATGAATACAATAAAATTTGAAAATTAGTTAAAGAAAATCTTATTGTACTGCAGAGGAAATTTGCTTCTAGAAGATGGGAAAATAACTGCATATATGAAATATTATAAAAGCACTTTAAAATACTAGAAAAGTGACTAAAGTGTGGAGTTTGTATGCCCTAAAGAAGTTCAAAAGAGTTCGAAAACAAAGTCAACAACTCTTTCCTTCTCCTCTAACACTCTCCCCCCAAAAATCAAGATTCAGATGGACTAAGGGAAAGAGTTCAGTTCTAAATAAGGAAGAAATTACATGTATGTGTGTTTGGAGGGGGCATGTATTTCAGATGAATAGCATTTAAAGGTAATTGGAAAACAGTTACATTCCCAAATATCCAAATTAGAAAGTGGCATTCAACCAAGAATTCTTCTATTTTTGCATGTAATTGAAAATTTATTATCTAACCAATTCACTTGCTATAAAATATCACAAATATAAGTCAAGTTATGGGCTGATGGCAATCAATTTAAAAATTCACTTTTGACACATTTTGTCAATTTGCTTTTCAAATATATTTAAGAAACCAGACATGATCTTGGGCTTGGGGATATTTTTTTAGATATACAAAAAAAGGCAGAATCTATGAAAGAAATGATTAACCTGGATTTCATTAAAATTAAGGGTTGCAGAGTCAGAAAGAGTTGAATACGACTGAACAACGAAACTGGACTGAATGACCAAACCGAACTGAACTGAAAGTTTTTAATTATAAAAGATACTGTCACAGAAGAGACAAGTAAAGGATTAGGGGGGAAAATTGCAAAAGGCAAATCTGAAAAAAAGAGTATTATTCAAAATTTTAAAAGAATTATTAAAATCAGCGTGTTGTTCAGTCGCTGAGTCACGTTCAACTCTTTGTGGCCCCATGGACTACAGCATGCCAGGCTTCCCTGTCCTTCCCCATCACCCAGAGCTTGATCAAACTCATATCTATTGAGTCGGTGATGACATCCAACCATCTCTTCCTCAGTTGTCCCCTTTTTCTCCTGTCTTCAATCTTTCCCAGCATCAGGGTCTTTTCAAAGGAGTCAGTCCTTCACACGGAGAAGGCAATGCAACTCACTCCAGTACTGTTGCCTAGAAAATCCCATGGACGGAGGAGCCTGGTAAGCTGCAGTCCATGGGGTCGCTAAGAGTTGGACATGACTGAGCGATTTCACTTTCACTTTTCATGTTCATGCCTTGGAAAAGGAAATGGCAACCCACTCCAGTGTTCTTGCCTGGAGAATCCCAGGGATGGGGGAGCCTGGTGGGCTGCCATCTATGGGGTCGCACAGAGTCGGTCACGACTGAAACGACTTAACAGCAGCAGCAGCAGTTCTTCACATCAGCCAGCCAAAGTATAGGAGATTCACCTTCAGTATCAGTCCTTCCAATGAATATTCAGGACTGATTTCCTTTAGTACTGACTGGTTGGATCTCCTTGCAGTCCAAGGGGCTCTTAAGAGTCTTCTCCAACACCACAGTTCAAAAGCAACAATTCTTTGATGCTTAGCCTTCTTTAGGGTCCAACTCTCACATCCATATGTGACTACTGGAAAAACCATAGCTTTGACATTTGTCGGCAAAGTAATATCTCTGCTAGTTATCATGCTGTCTAGATTGGTCACAGGTTTTCTTCCAAGGAGCAAATTTTTAACTTCATGGCTGCAGTGATTTTGGAGCCCAAGAAAATAAGGTCTCTTCTCTCACTGTTTCCATTGTTTCCCCATCTATTTGCCATGAAGTGATGAGACTAGATGCCATAATCTTAATTTTTTGAATGTTGAGTTTTAAGCCAGCTTTTTCACTCTGCCATTTCACCATCATCAAGAGACTCTTTAGTTCCTCTTCACTTTATGCCATTAATGGTGGTGTCATCTGCATATCTGAGGTTATTGATATTTCTCCCTGCAGTCTTGATTCCAGCTTGTTCTTCATTCCAGTCCAACATTTCGCAAGATGTACCCTGCATATAAGTTAAAGAAATAAGTTCACAATATACACTCCTGACATACTCCTTTCTCAATTTGGAATCAGTATGTTCCATGTCTGGTTCTAACTGTTGCTTCTTGACCTGAATAGAGATTTCTAAGGAGGCTGGTAAGGTGGTCTGGTTTTCCCATCTCTTTAAGAATTTTCCAATTTGTTGTGAACCACACAGTCAAAGGTTTTAGTGTAGTCAAAAAAAGCAGAGTAGACATTTTTCTGGAATTTTCTTGCTTTTTTGGTGATCCAACAGGTGCTGGCAATTTGTTCTCTGGTTCCTCTGGCTTTTCTAAATTCAGCTTGAGCATCTGGAAGTTCCAGGTTCATTTAATGTTGAAACCTAGCTTGGAGAATTTGGGGCATTATTTTGCTAGTATGTAAAGTGAGTGAAATCGTGCAGTAGTTTGAACATTCTTTGGCATTGCCTTCCTTTGGAATTGAAATGGAAACTAACCTTTTCCAGTCCTGCAGCCATTGCTGAGTTTTCCAAATTTGCTTGCCTTATGAGTGCAGCTCTTTCACAGCATCACCTTTAGGATTTGAAATAGCTCAACTGGAATTCCATCACCTCTACTAGCTTTGTTCATAGGCCCACTTGACTTAGCATTCCAGGATGTCTGGCTCTAAGTGAGTGATCACACCATCATGATTATCTGAGTCCTGAAAATCTTTTTTGTATAGTTCTTCTGTGTATTCTTGGCCACTTCTTAATATCTTCTGTTTTTGTTAGATCCATACTGTTTCTGTCCTTTATTGTGCCCATCTTTGCATGAAATGTTCCCTTGGTATCTCTAATTTTCCTGAAGAGATCTCTAGTCTTTCCCATTCTAATGTTTTCCTCTATTTGCATTGTTCACTTTGGAAGGCTTTCTTATCTCTTTTTGCTGTTCTTTGGAACTCTGCATTCAGATGGGTATATGTTTTCATTTCTCTTTTGCCTTTTGCTTCTCTTCTCAGCTATTTTTAATGCCTGCTCAGATCATCATTTAGCCTTTTTGCTTTTTTCATCTCAGGGATGGTTTTGACCACTACCTCCTGTACAAAGTTATGAACTTCTGTCCATACTTCTTGAGGCACTCTGTCTATCAGATTTTATCTCTTGAATATATTTGTCAGCCATTGCTGAAAATTACTGGAAAATTAAATGAAGTTTAAAAACTCAAAAGATAGGTTTGACAGCAGAATGGAGAGGACAGAATAAATAATAAGTAAACTGAAAATTATAATGAAGAAAATTACACAGTCTGATCAACAGAGATAAAAATATAGAGAACAATGAACGGAGACACAGGGTTTATGGAACTATAACAAAATGTTTAATATTGTGTCAATGGAATGCCAGAAAGCAAGCAGAAAGAGAACTGGGCTAAAAAAGTTTTGAATAAATCATGGTTGAAAACTAAATTTGATAAGAAATATATACTTACAGATTCAAGAAATGAGCAAACCTCAAGCAGGATAAACCCAAAGAAATCTATCATAACCCAAGACACATCATAGTCAGACTTCTAAAACTAAAATAAAGTATCTTCAAAGCAGCAAAGTGTATACATACCACAGCTTTCTTATCCATTCGTCAGTTGATGGGCATCTAGGTTGCTTCCATGTCCTGGCTATTGTAAACAATGCAGCGATGAACATTGGGGTGCACATGGCTCTTTCAATTCTGGTTTCCTCGGTGTGTATGCCCAGCAGTGGGATTGCCGGGTCATATGGCAGGTCTATTTGCAGCTTTTTAAGGAACCTCCACACTGTTTTCCATAGTGGCTGTACTAGTTTGCATTCCCACCAACAGTGTAAGAGGGTTCCCTTTTCTCCACATCCTCTCCAGCATTTATTGCTTGTAGACTTTTGGATGGCAGCCATTCTGACTGGTGTAAAGTGGTACCTCATTGTAGTTTTGATTTGCATTTCTCTGATAATGAGTGATGTTGAGCATCTTTTCATGTGTTTGTTAGCCATTTTTATATCTTCCTTGGAGAAATGTCGGAGGAAAGCATATGTAAACGCATGGTGATATCATGACAATGTATGGCAAAAACAATAATAAAAAAAAAAAAAGCAGCAAAGTGGAAATAGCACCTTTTCTACAGAGGAGTAGCAGTTCAAGTAACACCAGATTCCTCTTCAGAACCCTGGAGAAAGTATTATCAGACATGGAGAAATGAGTGGCAGACATCCCTCATGTGCTAAAAGAGAAAAAAAAAATCAATAACTGTTTCAGAAAGAGAGAACAAGGAATAGGAAGAAGGCAGTTGTTTAAAAACATGATGAAGATAAGATTACAGGGTGAAAGAAAATATAGAAACTTTTAAAGTTCTGAGTGCATTGGGATAGTGAATGTAGAAATATCAACATTAAGCATAGCAGAGAGAACTGGAGAAGAAAATAACAGAAAAATAATAGATTATTGCAAAAGAATAAATGTCCTATGTCAATGCTCAGATCAAATATCAGTAGGACATAAAATTTTCAACATATATTTCATAAATGTGAAACACTTGTTTCAGCATCTTTACAAAACAAGTAGTTGTATTTTATTAAATATTTCTAAAATAAACAAAAGGAAAAAAATTCAAATTATTGTTTTGTTCTTGTTCAGTCACTAGTCATGTATGACTCTTTGTGAAATCATGTACTGTAGCATGCCAGGCTTCCCTGTCCTTCACTACGTCCCTGAGTTTGCTAAAACACATGTCCATTGACTCAATGATGCTCTCTAACTCTCTCATCCTGGGTTGCCCTCCTCTTCTTTTGCCTTCAATCTTTCCTAGCATCAAGGTATATTTCAATGAGTCAGCACTCTGCATCAGGTAGCCAAAATATCGGAGCTTCAGCTTGAGCATCAGTCCTTCCAATAAATATTCAAGGTTGATTTCCTTTAGGACTGACTGGTTTGATCTCCTTGCCGTCCAAATGACTCTCAAGAGTCTTCCCCAGCACCAGTATTTGAAAGAATCAATTCTTCAGTACTCAGCTTCTTTATGGTCCAACTCTCATGTCTGTATATGACTAATGATAAAACCATAGCTTTGACTATATGGATTTTTGTCAGCAAAGTGATATCTCTGTTTTTTAATTTGTTGTCTAAGTTTCCCACAGCTTACCTTCCAAGGAGTAAGTGTCTTTTAATTAATTTCATGGCTGCAGTCACTGTCCACAGTGATTTTGGATCCCCAAAAAATCAAATCTCTCACTGTCTCCATGTTTTCCCTTTCTATTTGCCATGAAGTGAGCGATGGGACCAGATGCCATGATCTTAGTTTTTTGAATGTTGAGTTTTACTCCAGCTATTTCACTTTCCTCTTTCACTCTTATCAAGAGGCTCTTTAGTTCCTCTTAATTTTCTGCCATTAGAGTGGTATCATCTTCATATCTAGAGTTCCTGATATTTTTCCCTGCAATTTTGCTTCCAGCTTGTGATTTATACAGCCCAGCAGTTTGTGATATACTCTGCATATACATTAAATAAGCAGGATGACAATATACAGCATTGGCATACTCTTTTCCTAATTTTGAACCAGTCTGTTGTTTCATGTATGGTTCTGACTTGCTTCGTGACCTGCATTCAGGTTTCTCAAGACACAGATAAGATTGTCTGGAATTCCCATCTCTTTAAGAATGGTTTGGAATGCAAAGGTAGGATGTCAAGAGATACCAAAGGAACAGATAAGTTTGACCTTGGAGTACAAAATAAAGGACAGCAAAGGCTAACAGAATTTTTCAAGAAAACACACTGGTCAAAGCATACACCCTCTTGCAACAACACACAAGGTGACTCCACATGAACATCACTAAATGTTCAATACCAAAATCAGATTGATTATATTCTTTGCAGCTGAAGATGGAAGAACTGTACAGTCAGCAAACACAAGACCTAAAGCTGATTGTGGCTCTGATCATCAGTTCTTTATTGCAAAATTCAGACTTAACTTAAAGAAAGTAGGGAAAACCATTATGTCATCAGGCATGACATAAATCAAATTCCTTATGATTTTACATTGGAGGTGATGAATAGATTCAAGGGACTAGATATGATAGAGTGCCTGAAGAACTATGGTTGGAGGTTTGTAAAACTGTATAGGAAGCTGTGACCAAAACCATCCACAAGAAAAAGAAATGCAAGAAGGAAAAATGGTGGTCTGAGGAGGCTTACAAACAGCTGAGAGGAGAAGAGAAGCAAAATGAAAGAAGAAAGGGAAAGTTATACCCAAATGAATGCAGAGATCCAGAGAATAGCAAGGAGAGATAAGAATGCTTTCTGAAGTGAACAATACAAAGAAATAGATGAAAACAGTGGAATGAGAAAGACTAAAGATTTCTTCAAGAAAATTGGATATATCAAAGGAACACTTCATACAAGTTCAGTTCACTCACTCGTGTCCGAATCTGTGCAGCCCCATGGACTGCAGCATGCCAGGCTCCCCTGTTCATCACCAGCTCCAGGAGCTTGCTCAAACTCATGTCCATCAAGTCCGTGATACCATCCCACCATCTCATCCTCTGTTGTCTGCTTCTAATCCTGCCTTCAATCTTTCCTAGCATCAGGGTCTTAATCAATGAGTCAGTTCTTTGCATCAGGTAGCCAAAGTATTGAAGCTTCAACTTCAGCATCAACACTTCCAATGAATATTCAGGACTGATTTCCTTTAGGATTTATGGGTTTGATCTCCTTGCAGTCCAAGGAACACTCAAGAGTCTTTTCCAACACCACAATACAAAAGCATCAGTTCTTTGGTGCTCAGCTTTGTGGTCCAACTCTCACATCCATATATGGACTACTGGCAAACCCATAGCTTTGACTAGATGGACTTTGTTGGCAAAGTAATGTCTCTGCATTTTAATATGCTGTCTAGGTTGGTCATAGCTTTTCTTCCGAGGAGCAAATGTCTTTTAATTTCATGGCTGAAGTCATCATCTGCAGTGATTTTGGAGCCCAAGAAAGTAAGTTCACCACTGCTTCCATTGGTTCCCCATCTATTTGCCATGAAGTGATGGGACCAGATGCCTGATCTTAGTTTTTTGAATGTTGAGTTTTAAGCCAGCTTTTGCACTTTACTGTTTTCCTTTCATCAAGAGGCTCTTCATTTTCTGCCATTAGAGTGGTGTCATCTGCATATCTGAGATTATTGATATTTCTCCCACAGTCTTTACTGCACCTTATGCTGCATCCAGCCAAGCATTTCATGTGATATGCACTGCATATAAGTTAAACAAGCAGAGGCCCAATATACAGTCTTGATATTTTTTTTTCCCAATTTAGAACCAGTCCGTTCTTTAATGCCCAGTTCTACCTAGCTGTTGCTTCTTGACCTTCATATAGTTTTCTCAGGAGGCAGGTAAGGTGGTCTGGTATACCCATCTCTTTAAGAATTTTCCACAGTGTGTTGTGATCCACACAGTCAAAGGCTTTGTCCTAGTCAATAAAGCAGAAGTGGATGTTTACTGGAACACTCTTGCTTCTTCTATGCTCCAATGGATGTTGGCAATTTGACTTCTGGTTCCTCTGCCTTTTCTAAATCAGGTAGAATATCTGGAAGTTATCTGTTAACTTACTGTTGAAGTCTAACTTGGACTTTTGAGTGTTATTTTGCTAGTATGTGAAATGAGTGCAATGTGCAATGTTCAAGCATTCTTTGGCATTGCCTTCCTTTGGGACTGGAATGAAAACTGACCTTTTCCAGTCCTACAGCCTTTGCTGAGTTTTCCAAATTTGCTTGCATATTGAGTGCAGCACTTTAACACCTTTAAAATCAAATCCCTTATGATAAACAGTGGAAGTGACAAATAGATTCAAGGAATTAAATCTGATAGAGTGTCTGAAAAACTTTGGATGGAGGTTTGTGACATTGTACAGGAGGTGGTAATTAAGACCATCCCCAGGAAACAGAAATGCAAAAAGGCAAAATGGTTGTCTAAGGAGGCCTTACAAATAGAGGAGAAAAGGAGAGAAGCAAAAGGAAAAGAGAAAAGGCAAGATATACCCATCTGAATGCAGACTTCCAAAGAATAGCAAGGAGAGATAAGAAAGTCTTCCTAGGTGATCAATGCAAAGAAATAGAGGAAAACAGTAGAATGAAAAAGACTAGAGAGCTCTTCAAGAAAATCAGAGATACAAAGGGAACATTTCATGCAAAGATGGGCTCAATAAAGGACAGAAATGGTATAGACCTAACAGAAACAGAAGATGTTAGAAGAGGTGGCAAAAGTATATGTAAGAACAATATAAAAAAGATCTTAATGACCCACATAATCATGATGGTGTGATCACTCACCAAGAGCCAGACATCTTGGATAATGAAATCAAGAGGGCCTTAGGAAACATCACTATGAACAAAACTAGTAGAGGTGATGGAATTCTAGTTGAGCTGTTTGAAATCCTTAAAGGTATCATGCAAACATGGGCACAAAAAAGGACAGAAATGGAAATGGCAAAGATCTCATAGAAGCAGAAGTGATTAAGAAGAGGCGGCAAAAATATACAGAACTATACAAAAAGTCTGAATAACACAGATAAGCACGATGGAAACATCCTGGAGAGTGAAGTCAAGTGGCGTTAGGAGATATAGTACAAACAATAGAGAAGTACAAACAATGGCAACCCACTCCAGTACTCTTGCCTGGAAAATCCCATGGAAAAAGGAGCCTGGTAGGCTGCAGTCCATGGGGTCGGGAAGAGTCGGACACAACTGAGCGACTTCACTTTTACTTTTCACTTTCATGCATTGAAGAAGTAAATGGCAACCCACTCAAGTGTTCTTGCCTAGAGAATCCCAGGGATGGGGGAGCCTGGTGGGCTGCCATCTTGGCCACGACTGAAACGACAGCAGTAGGAGCAGCAGCAGCAGAAGTACAAACAAAGCTAGCAGAGATGAAGTAATTCTAGCTGATCTATTTCAAATCATAAGAGATGATCTTATTAAACTGTTGCACTCAATATGCCAGCAAATTTGGAAAACTCACTAATGGCCACAGGACAGGAAAAGGTCAATTTTTATTCTAATCTCAAAGAAAAGCAATTTCAAACTACTGTACTACTGTACTCATTTCACATGTTAGCAAGATTATGCTAAAAATCCTTCAAACTAGGCCTCAGCAACATATTAACTGGGGACTTCCAGATCTACGAACTGGATTTAGCAAGGACAGAGGAATCAGAGATTAATTTGCCAACAGACATTGGATCATAGAAAAAGTAAAAAAATTCTAGAAAAACATCTACTTTGCTTCACTGACTATGCTAAAGCCTTTGACTGTGTGGGTCACAACAAACTATGAACAATTCTTAAAAAATGGGAATACCAGAACATTCAAAAATTAGCCTTCTTAAAATCTCAGTGTTTAAAAGCTACTGGCTCAGCTGGTAAAGAATCCACCAGCAATGTGGGAGACCTTGGTTCAATCCCTGAGTTGGGAAGGTCCCTAAAGAAGGGAAAGGCTACTCATTCCAGCATTCTGGCCTGGAGAATTACATGGACTGTGTAGTCCATGGAGTCACAAAGAGTTGGACACGACTGAATGAACTTCACTTTCACTTTCTCTTTAAAAGCTACTATCATAGAGGGAAAATATTTCATAATTTTATTTTAAACATGAAAACTAGTATTGCAAATAAGCAATATGTTATCTTACACTTTGCCAACAATTAGTATTTTGTTTGTCAGAAAATGTGAATTTTAATATTAAAAAGTAAGCAGGTATGGTGAAAAATTACTATTGCATTTACCCTTGGCAAATAAAAGGTAAAAAAATTAATGCTATTAATATTGTATGGAGAATCAATTGTTATAGAGTTATTACAAAAACGAAAATCTACCAGCTTGATATAAATGTCACATCCCAAGGAAATGAGAAACATATGATGGGTGAACTTAGTTTATTTTGACTTTGTAATTTATATTGCATGTCAAAATAAATAAAGAAAACTAAAGATTACACTGAAGAAGCCCAAAAGAAATGCTTAGTCTATGAGGAGCTAAATGTAATTGATAATTATGAAAGAAAGTGTATTCCAAAAAATACAGAATAGATGTACAAGTGTAAATGACATCAGGATACCTTAACATTTTTCTATTTTACAATTGCTATCCCAATGATAATATTATCAGCTACACTTCACCTATTTTTCAAAAAAACATACACACATTCAATGAGAGAATAGTACTGAACCTAACTTCTATTTAACATTTAGAACATTTTCTTTCTATAATATTATCTGTCTACTCTTTCTGCTGATATTCTGTTGAAGAACAGTGGTGTTGCTTTAAACAAAGCCATACATGTATACATATGCATATCAATAGACTAAGCTATCTATCAAAAATGCAGTTGCTATGGTGTTTTTTCCCTTTCCTTTTTTCATTCAACAGAGCAATAAGTGCTAAAATAAATATATATTTAAGCAAAGAATCTTTAAAGTGGAGTGACCTGGGAATATTGAGTCTAGTTATAAAATGAAAAAAGAAAGATGTAGCATGTTTTTTTTTTGTGCCAATATTGCAACATTCAATAGTATATACCCCACACTTTCTGGTTTTCAAAGTGTTTTTTATGTCTTCTTCCATGTCATAGTCAAGAGACTTGGCTGATTTAGCTCAAAGCAGCAGGGATTCAAGTTTAAAACTACATTGTGCACATCCTAGAAATCAAACCTGCATGAGCGAGAAGCTATGAGGAGCCTCCTATAAAGAAGTCCACCCTAAGGGAAAAGTAAGTAGAGTCTCACAAATTAGATTCACAGTCATTATGTCAAAGTTGAGGAGAAGTGTGATTCTAAACAAGTGTTTACTATCCCAAAGTTTGTTCTTGACATAAATTCTCATGGGCATATACTTCAATCATAAGATTAAAAAAAATTCCATATGAATAGAAACAAAATGAAATGAAAATCAAAGATTTAGCACATTGAGTTTCCATGCATCAGCTCTATTGGTATTAAGATATTTACCACCTGTTGAAACCATCTTCCAAACTCAGGCACTAGCATCAACATCAAGAGAAACAACTTCTTTTGTACTTGGTATTCATGGCCCTCCAATCACTGTTAAGATCAACATTAACAGTATAAAATAATAATTATGCACAATAGCCCTAAACTGGAGACATAAACATGACAGGCAAAGTGCAGCAGGTAAGAACACTAGAACATGAAGCACAGATGAGTCATAGCCATAAGCTTTTAGAAACAATCTGTATTATTATCTCCTAAATGATATGTCCTGGGAACAAACATTTTACAGTCATAACGGGAAATGGTGGTGAAAAGTTTGAGAGACCTTGACCCTACTATCATGACTTACCACCCTACACTAGAGAGGCCTTATCAGGATTTGTTACCTGGTTCATTTTAAGAAAGCAACAGTCAGCAACTTGATGTAGGGAAAAAAAATGTTCATATTTTCTTCTTGAGTAGCCAATAAAAGTATGTCCATTTTACTTAAAATGTAATCAAATATCAGAAAATAAAAATTAAAAAATAAGAAAAGAACTGCAATGCATAGGAATCATAAAGTGGTCAAGCTAACCAGCTCAAATACAATTATATTTAAATGAGTCTATAATAATAATATTGTCATAGTTAATGCTATTACCCAGTAAAGAAGTGTTGTTTTTTTTTTTGGATGGAGGACAACAAATTGTGTGAGACCAGCCAACTTTTAGAATTCAAGGGATATAACCATAAAATAAAATGGTAGCATGATAATATAGCATATATGAGACATTTCCAATAATGAACTCATTTTAAACACGTGCTAAGGAATTTTTAAAATCTATTTGATAGTGCACAGATATGTTTCACTGGTTTTCAAAATCTTTGAATTATGGTTATCAGCTTTGTTTTTGTTAACAGGGGAAAGATCATATTCTATGACCATGATGTTCTCCTATTATCCCCAATTTAGCACACACATAAAATACAGACTATATTTTGTTGAATATCCTTCCCAACATCCATTTAGCAAAGATATTTTCTTACACATCTTTCTAAATGACTAAAACTGGTCAATGAAAACAAGAACGTGTTGAACTATACATATTCATATAGCTTTCACCAGAGTTAAATTATTGATCATATCTTATATTTCATCATTCCCAAAGTCTCTGCTACTCACATCGTTGTGCTAATTCATACTTAGTTTACTTATATTGGCAAAATAGCAAAATAACTGAGAAAATTGAAACATTTATTTATTTTCCTCTAAAAAAGATTCATAGTGATTTAAATTTACATGAAACAGAATGTTTCTTCTTTATTCAGGTGCATGTATAAAATACATGTGATGAAAAGATGTGTTAGTTTTACTGGAGCAAATATGTTCTTTCAGAAGAGATAAATTGGCAAATATATCTGGATACACTTTATAAGTTGCAGGTTATTTCATGTACAGTGTTGACTTTCCTTCTCATAACACTATTTGTAAGTAAAGATGAGAAATTTTCTCTTTAGTCTCCAAGATCAGATGCAATCAAATCACAAAGGAACTTGTTGAATATTGGCAGAATTTCATCATTTTATGTGAAAATATCTTAACAAATTTGTGTTTTAATTATCTGAAAGGGAATTCACAACCATTGGTATTCCCAATCATATTATGCCCAATGTTTTAGTTGAGTTCAGTTCAGTCGCTGAGTCATGTCCAACTCTTTGTGAACTCATAGACTGCAGCACAAGTCCATCACCATCTCCTGGAGCTTGCTCACACTCATATCCATCGAGTCAGTAATACCATTCAACCATCTCATCCTCTGTCATCCCCTTCTCCTGCCTTCAATCTTTCCCAGCATCAGGGTCTTTTCCAATGAGTCAGTTCTTCACATCAGGTGGCCAAAGTATTGGAGTTTCAGCTTCAGCTTCAGTCCTTCCAATGAATAGTCAGGACTGATTTCCTTTAGGATGCACTGTTTGTATCTCATATTATGCCCAATGTGTTAAATGCTAGACTAAATTTCAATGAACCACTTCAAAACAAAAATGGCATTATTAGGTATGAGTTCTGACCCTAAGGGTCACACTTTAAAGTGTGATTTTACGTTCTTCCCTCATTAATTTGACAAATGTCATAGCACTTTGTCTCAGTTGATTCTTTTCATAAATAAACCTTGTCCAGTTTAGTCCAATTTTTTGAGCTATCCTTCAATAATTTTAAGGCCATTTGTGGCTTAACTCTTTCTTTTTCCTGTCATTGATAAAAGAACATATACATATCTACTACTGAGTTTAGCCAATTAAGCAATATATTTTCATGAATCACTAATTTCAAAAATAGTATATGTTAAAACATAATATTGTTTTTATATAGTTCATTCAACCAAAAAGTAATTTATTTTAATATTTAAGTTTTGGGATTTTCTTATATCTAGCTTAAAAATGGCTATGCTTATTCTTTTATATCCTTTAGGAGTATAGACAAAGCAACTTCAAAATTAATAAAAACTCTATTCTCTACCATTTCAATCTGTCAGTAATAAAATATACTGCATTTTTATCATGTCCAAATTCAAGACAAGACACATGGTATGGAAAATGTCAACATTTTCACACAGAGCAAACATCACTAACAAAATCTAACTATCCTCAGAATGAACTTTTCAACTAGGAGCCTTTGAAAGCAATGGCCATTTTTTTTTTATTTACTGTTACTAATTTGATCAATAAGTTTATAATCAACATTTATTACAATGTTATTTTGTCAGATATAAATATAAAATAAAAAAGAAAATTGACTGATGGAGGATTTAAAGTGACACGTGGGATGGATGTGAAGAACATCAAGTTCAAACACCTTGAGGACAGAAAGAGTTTGATAGAAAATAAAACATATCTCCCTAAATACTGGTAAATAAGGGACAAGTTGGTATACATTGGAAAAGTAGGTCAGTTGAATCTTTAGGTCATGATAAATAGCACTTTTTAGATTTTAGATAAATGATAATTCATTGAGTAGAATTATGACATGAATTGATTTACACTTTACAAATATTCAGGGGAGATTTAACTGTAAAATGGACCACTTATATGTGGGATTTTTTTAAATAACAACATATTACAGTACTACAGGATCCTTAATTGGTTTAATTTACAGCTATAGAACATCATTTAGAGATGAATTTGCCACTGCATGGAGGGGTGGTTCCCCTAACCCCCACTGTTGTTCAAAGGTCAACTGTAATTACTTTCTCTGTAATTCAAAATATTTTATTTTAGAAACAATTATTTGGGGAAATGTCCCATAGACTTCAGGAGACTTCCCAAGAAATGTTAAGACTGCCTGAATGAATTAGGAGGTTGGAGAAACAGCAAACATGGAAAAAACAAAAACAAATAAAACTAAATGACTTCTCCAGTACATCAAAGATGAAATGACAGTTTGACCTATGATTGTGGTACTAAAAATGCATGTCAATGGATATTTTTAAAACATATTCAGAAGTAATACAAAAAGACTTGTTAGTATTTGAATGTAGAGATGAGGGGAAAAAATCAAGGATGACTCATAGACTTCAGTTATGAGCAATTGTGTAGTGACATTTATAAGCTATTTTCTCCTTACATTCTGAGTCCTACTTAAAATTAACACTTACTGATAAAAAGAAAATAATGTTTTACTTGATATTTCTTTAAACAAAAATAAAACAAAGGAAATAAGTTTTGAGAATCAATTTTTGTTTTTTTTAGTTTTCTGTATTCTAAAATGAAAAAAACTAGAATAGTATGATTTGATAAAATGATATTCAGATTTGGATTATCATCATATGGCTGGCTAATTATGATGGAATTTTCATACCTGAATTAGCATTTGAGTTAGCTAGAAAATAATCATGTTGAGATACAAATAATGTAAATTTAAGTTTTTTAATCATATATTCAACTATTTTGTACTTGACAAACTGCAATTGTGGTTCTTTCCATTAACTACTGGTATTTATACTACTTTAGGAAATTTGCATTTACTTTTAAATTACTTTTTTTCTTGTTTTCAAATGGGGAGAAATCACAGGTGCCAAGAGATTTTTAATTTTAATTGGGTTCATCACAGGAAGAAATGAGGGCTGATAGCTGGAAAAATAATAAAAATAAAATTATAAAGTTAAATGTTAAGGCTTTAAAGTGAAGAGGAGACAGAAGAAAATCAGATACGACAAAGGAAATACATAAAGACTTTTAAAGAGCATGAGAATGGGTAGTTGGCAGCAATCAGGTTTCACAAGCAAAAATGATGTAGACTATCATGATAATGTGACAAAATGACAGATGTGACAGATACAAACCTATAATGGAGATATTTACAGAGGTGTATTATAGCTGCAGGCAAAATTTTGAAGTAGGCCAAGTTTGTTTTCAGTGCTCTCTCACTTGCCTTCTAGCATCCCTAGATCCAACTTGAAGCTCTAAGTGTCCTTATCTTGACCTCTTGATGTTACCGCTTTCCCTATTCTGGTGTCCATGTGACTCGGCAGTGTTTGGTCAATACTTCATAACTGTTACAGTAAATTTACCTTGCCTGTATTACATTCATTCCGGCCCAGACTCCTTCATGACCAACTAATTCAGGAAAGTATACTCGCTGCTAGTGGCGGGATGTGTTAGCAATATAAATGTCACATTTGTGTCTCAATTCATGTATTCAGAGACAAAATAACTGCTTTAGAGTGATGATAAGAGCAGGAAGTGGGAACAGAATATCAATCTAGCAGGTGAGATTTTCTGTAGCAGGTTGGTTTTGGGGGAATATAAAAACTGTATCAGGCAGATGTTTGATGAGTGTACATATATATAACATCAATCAATAAAATAATAATGCTCCATTGTGTACATGTCTAATTAAGAATGATCTGAGGAAAAAGTGTAATTTATAAGTTCTCCTTTTTAAATAGCCTATCAGTGGTGACATGAATTGTATAAAAAACAGCAGGAGAAAGGACTAGCAGAACTTTTCCTAGAAAAATAGAGTATGTACAGAAATTTTAAGAAAAGCTTCATTTCTACTAATTCAAATGTATCATTGTAAAAATCATATAGTACGTTGAAACTATTTAACATCATCCATTTTCCAAGCAGGCATATAACTCCAGGCTTACTTTTACTTAACTATTATAATGAACCAGCACTGAGACATTCTTATAGTCAAATGAATAAGGTAAAATTGCATATCAATGCTTTACAGAATAGCACATTATGTTTTGCTAAGAAATACTGTAAATACCATTACTGTGCAAATCAAAATATGATTTAATCATATACTTGAAAATTTTATTGTGTATGTATATAGCATTGTATATATAACTCAATATAGTATTGAAGATAAATATTATTTAAATTACTAAATAAAATTTAGTAATAAAATTTTATGTAATAAAATACAATTTTTATTACGTGTAGCAAAATAAATATAAATAAATATTTGATTAGCTATAATGACAAAATAACATTCTCATACAAATTGGCCACATATTTATCAGTATAATTCTCATTTTTTAATCTGAATAATTTAATTTTGAAATTGAATACCCCAAACAATTAGTTTGAATTCTTTATTATCTCATAGGTCTTACAAAATATAAAGTTATAGCATATACTTAGTCCCAATGTTTTGTCCAGAAAAGTATTTACATAAGTCTCTGTGATCTATTCAGAATAATTAGCAGAAAAACAAGAGAAAGAAGACAATTATGTAGTGGCAGAAAATGTATCTATTATAATTTGAAAAAGAGATAAAATACTTCATATATTGTCATATCTAGATAAGGATATTTCCAATCAGTGTGTTGAATGCATCATCTAGTCTCTTAATGCATACAGAAAAATGCAAGAAAATGATTTAAAGCAAAATTACTGATCATATGAGAGCAACAACCTTCTGAGTTTGAAAATTCCCAGCCTTTCCAGGTGACAAAACGTGTTAAAAGAAAGCAATGTCTTCTGGGCAAAACCAAATCCAAAGCATATTCAGGAAAACGCAGCTGTATTAGTTTCCTGTTTCTGCTGCAACAAATTACCACAAACACAGAGAATATAAACAATACAAATTAAGTTTCCTAAAAACTGGTGGTCAGAAGTCCAAACTGGTTCTTAGACAGCTGACATAAAGACATCATCAGAGCAGCATTTCTTCTGGGTGCTCTAGGGGAAACTCTGTTCCTTACATTTTTCAGCACTGAAAGCTATCCACAGTCTTTGGCTCATGGCCACATCACTCTGACCTCTGGTTATGTTATCACAACTCTTTTCTCTGACTCTGACTCTTCTGGATATCTTATGAGGACCCTTGTAATTACACTGGACCCACCTAGAATCCCCAGGATAATCTCCTTATATCAAGGCCACCTTTTACTTAGTCAAATCTGCAAAGTCCCTTTTTGCCATGGAAGATAACATATTCACAGGTTTCAGAGGTTAGGACAATGACATCTTTGCAGGTTACTAATTATGTGGTCTATCATTAGATTTCAGTCTATAAAACAGTCTAATAATAAAACCAGTTATGTGATTGCAAAATCTTTTGTTAAAACCTCAGACATATCAAGGGCAGCACTTCAGAGAATTGATACAACAAATAAAGAATACAGCATATAAGAATACAAGGCAGCATTTCTCAGCAGCTTAAGGAGAGGCACATATAGGAAAGTATTTATCTCAAAGCAACTTGCAAGTGTGGTTTTTCTTTAGTGTATTTGACCCAATATCATTCATAGGAAACCCAAAAAAGTCTTAAGAGGTCTGCAATATACTGCCAATTTTAATTAAAGGAGACAATGACTAAATAAGATAAACAAAGATCCATTAATAGTGCACAGAGCTTTTCTTTTTTCCATATCTTGCCAACACCTGATACAGCTTTTCTTCTTGATAATAACAATTCTACTGTGTGTGAGTGACAATTCACTGTGGTTTTGAATTGTATTTCCCTGATGATTAGTAATTCTGAGCATATTTTCATGTACCTGTTGGCCATTTGATTTCCTTCTTTGGAAAAATGTCCATTTATTTCCCCTGCTGATTTTTGATCAAATCATTCTTTTGTTATGAGTAAGTTCTTTAAATATTTTGGATATTCACTTCTTATTCAATATATGGTTTGCAAATATTTTCTCCCATTCTATAGGTTTCTTTTATATTTTGTCAATTGTGAGTTTTTTGCTTATTGGTTTATTCATTTTGTTTTGTTGCTATGCAGAAGCCTTTTAGTTTACTGTAGGCTCATTCTGATTTTTGCTTTTGTTTCCTTTTTTTTTAATGTCATAATCCAAAAAAATCATCACCAAGACCAGTGTCAAGGAGCTTCATCTGAAATTTTTCTTCCAGGAGTTTTACAAAGTGTATGGAAGTTTCACAAAAAATTGAAAATAGAACCACCATATGAAAGTCATTCAGTAGCACACCAGAGTAATATTTCATGAAAAAGGAGAAATTACTCAGAGGACAGTTACAAGAGCCATAGTACCTAATTTTCAGCCTTAGTGCCCTAACCTAGGAACTGGTGATATGTGTTGTTTTGGATTTCACAAATATTATGGAATAGTGAGTGCCTTGTGTTTCCCCATTTTCCCCCTGTAATAATTAGAAGTTCTATGCTAGTAATTTTATTTCTATCCCATTGCTGTATATGGAATGTTATTGGGAGATATGAGGTGGAGTGGGGAAAACAACTTGTGATTTTAGATAACATGTTTTCAGATCAAAAAGACTTACATTCTAGGCACCAGACCTGAGATGTCTCACCTACACTTTAATCTTATTTAAAGACAAATTCTATATCTGAGCTGATGTTAGAAATGGAATAGAACTTGGAGAGACTTTGGAGAAAAGAGATAGATTTTTCATAGAGATGGGCATGAAGTCATGAATCATTAAGAAAAAGATGAACTGATCTAATCATCCTCCAATAATTCTCATATCCTTTACAGTAAGTCCCCTACATACAAACCACCACGTTGCAAGTTTCAAAGATGTGAGCACACATTCCATCAATGTCAGGTATGAGGGAAATAACAGCTTTTCCAGTCTTCTACTTCTGAAGATCCTTTAGCTCTACCATCTCCCACTTCCTCTACCTCCTTAAGACAGTAATTCTTCTTGTCAGTTCATTCAATGCCAGTCTCTCTATATGCTAGTTGTTGCACTGTACTACTGTACTTTTCAAGGTACTACACTGCAAGTTTTAAAATTTTATTTGTTTTTGTGTTTATTTTTTCATGTATTAATTATGTGCAAAGTATTATAAACCTATTACAGTATAGTACTCTATAGCCAACTGTGTTCGTTGGATTTCAAGGCTAACGTTGTTGGACTTATGAACACATTGGACTTAAAAATGCACTCTCTGAACAGAACTCATTCATAGGTAGGGGACTTACTCTATTTACATATGTGTGTAGCCCCCTCTCACAATGAACAATACTGATTGTGGCCAATTAGATATTTTAGACATCATACTATGTGACTTCTGAGGTTAAGGCAAAAAACACATGAGAATTTCTTCCTTCATTGTTTCACTTGCTTTTGGAGAAGTCATTCAATATGCCACATGGGTGTTGAAGCATCCCTGTACAGAGGCCCACTTTCAAAGGAACTAAGACCTCTCACCAACAATCAACACCAACTCGCCAGCCAGATATGTGGGCAAACTTTGTAGTGAATCTTCCGGACCCAGTCCATCCTTCAGAAGACTACAATCCTGATGAATGTCTCTTAGAAACAGACCCAACCCATTTCAAGAACTGCCCAAGAGATACTTCAGATCCTCAAAAGTTATGAGAATATGAACATAACCAAAAATATTTATTATGTTACATTTTTAAGTCACTTTGGGATAATTTGTTATTTACCTATAAATAACTGGTACATGCAATTTTGTCTCAAAATGAAAAAGAGTAATTTTATTTTCCATTTCCATATTTCTGTTATGGTTTTCACCAAGGAGTCCTTGCACATGCACACAGTAAGCAATTTCATTCTATTCCCCACATAAAAGAAATATAACTCATATCAGAAAACTATTACATTTGACAGGACAATTTTTTCTGACTTCAGCAATACCACTACAAAAATTCCTTTATTTCAAATATTTACAGAGAGATGATACCCAGTTCACCTCTTTGATTTAGGCAAAGCCTCAATTTCAGACATTTGTTTCTGATGTGTATCCAAATTAAGATCTATTTTCTTCTATCCAAATAAAATATGGCAGTTCTAGTAACTACATCCTCCAACACGTGACACAAAGAATTGTAATGGTATGCACCTCTGCTGCTGCTGCTGCCAAGTTGCTTCAGTCGTGTCCGACTCTGTGCAACCCCATAGATGCAGGCAGCCCACCAGGCTCCGCCGTCCATGAGATTCTCCAGGCAAGAACACTGGAGTGGGTTACCATTTCCTTCTCCAATGCAGGAAAGCAAAAAGTGCAAGTGAAGTCACTCAGGCGTGTCCCAACTCTTAGCGACCCCAGGAACTGTAGCCTACCAGGCTCTTCTGTCCGTGGGATTTTCCAGGCAAGATAACTGGAGTGGGTTGCCATTGCCTTCTCCAAATATGCACCTCTAGCCAAGGTATAACTGGCATCACTCTTTCTCTAGTTAAATATACACAGGTTCATCGCATATCTATCATAGGAAGACAGAAAGCAACCTAGCAGCAAACCTGAGCTCTACTGGTTAAAATAGGAGCAGTTACCCTGAGTCCACATACAACAGCCAAAGTATATCAATCCCAGATGTTGATTCCTCAACAAGGATCTGGCATTTTCAAAATGCTGCTTTCACAGCACCTTCTACATGTGAGAATAGCAGGGTGGTCATTAATTCAGTCTGTGAAGTTCAGGAGGATTCCCAGTGGTGGCAGTGTTTGAAGGTGTGTTAGAAGAATGAATGGAGTCGGTAGACAAAAAGGAAGGGAGAGCCATCTGTGCAGAGTCACTAGTTCTCCAGGAAGAAGACAGTGAAAAGTGAGGCTGTCAGGAGAGTAAGTCCGTGAAAGGAGTGGCTTGCTTCACTAAGATGTGAGCTTTATGCTGTAGTGGATGAGGTGCCAGCAAAAGACTTTAATGAAGGAGAGACAACATGGGTTGACCATTTTAGAAAGAGCTCTGTGACAGCTGGTGTGGCTAATTCATTGACAGAAGGTACGATGAGAGGGAGGGAACCAGTTTAGAGAGAACCTCATTCATTTCAATGACAGTGGTGACAAAGGGACACACAGACATTCTAGAGAGATGGTCTGGAGGTAGGATTGAGGGGATTGATTAATATCTCATTAGATATGGAATCAAGGTTTGAGGCTGAAGTTTCTAACATGTTATGACATGAAAGGAAAATGTCCTCTGAAATCCACGATTTTGTCAAATCTTCTCAAAACTATGGTATAAGATCTACTGTGTAATATGTTTGTGACATCTGACATTTGTACTAAATTTTTAACTTTAAGCACTTCCTCTTGTTTGATCTCATTAAATTTGCATTTTGACAGAAAAAAAAAATGCTGCTTTCAGAGCTATCCTAGTTTATCCTTTTCATTGTTGCCGTAGCCCTAAAATGAACTGTACTCTCCCATATGAGAAATCTGAGCTTGCAACTAGAGATTATCATACTAAGGCAAGTCAGAAAAGGAAAGACAAATACCATATGATATTAATTATATGTGAAATTTAAAATATGACACAAATCTATGAAACAGAAACAGAATTGTGGACATAGAGAAGAGACTGGTGGTTACCAAGGAGGAGGGGATTTATATATATATATATATGAAATGAATGAATATAAAAACAAATAAAGTATATATGTATATGTGTGTTAGTTGCTCAGTCATGTCTGACTCTTTGAATAAAGTATATATGTATATGTGTGTTAGTCGCTCAGTCATGTCTGACTCTTTGAAACCCCATGGACTGTAGACTGTGAGGCCCCAGGCTCCTTTGTCCATAGATTTCTCCAGGCAAGAATACTGAAATGGGTTGCCATCCCTTTCTCCAGGGGATCTTCCCAACCCAGGGATCAAACCGAGGTCTCCCACATTGCAGGCAGATTCCTTACCACCAGAGAAGTCATATATCTATAGGAACCACTTTGCTATACAGCAGTAATTAAAACAAATTTGTAAATTGACTGTAATTTAAAAAAAAAGAAATCTGAGCTTATCATGCTTTTAAAACACAGTAAGACATTTCATGATGATACTAGTAAGAAAACTGCAACTTTTTAATACTTTCAAAGTTATTCATTGAGAATAACTAGGAGAAGTTGATGCAATAAAAGTACTGCCAGAATAATTTAGGTTTCATGAGATTTCACTGCACATCAAATTTCAGGAACTTCTATATTATTTGCTTCAAGTTATAACATTTTTAAAAACTTTATAACATGTTTATATTGTTTGCTTTGTAGGCAAATGCCAGGAATTAGAATGAATACAATGAATTTTAATTTACCAAAACAGAAGTTTAAAGGTGGTGGTGGAATTTATATGAAAATGAATTTTTATTGTCTTTATATTGCACAAAGGTCTATAAAATATGCTAATTAAGGAGGCTTTCAAGACAACAAACTGAATACTACCAAATTTTGTATCTTTTTGGAGGCTCAATTATCTCATATAAAACATGAACAAAAAATAGAATTCTACTGTAGTTACTATGATATTAAGGAAATGAATGTTTTAAACCTAACATCCAAAGCAGAATATTAAACAAGAAAAGTAAAGCCAGCTATTTAGGTCCATGGAAGCCTTATAAACATTAGTTAACATTACATAGTACAAAAATTTGCTCTAAGTTTGAGACACAAAAATTTCTCACAAAGTAAGAGTGTCTCTATTCTGAGAATATTTTAGATTGATATATAAACCATATGTGAAATTATCCATAATCAAGAATTTAAAAATAACAGCTTCAAAGGAAAACTGAATACAAGTTTTCCTGCTAGGAAATTCTCTCTTTGTAGGTATCTTACTTTGGCAGTGAATATGCAAGCAAAATTTTGTTTGGGAAGAACAGAATCCAAGTGAACGAGGATAGTAAAATAATCTGAAATTTTAATATCGTCAGAATTACAAATTCTGAGGCATCCATCTGGAAAATCAAAGTGTATTTGCCATAGCAACCAAAAAGGTCAAGTTCTTGGACCAGGCACCAGTATTTTTGGCACATATATTGACAATTTGGACTTTCTTCCTCTGTGACTGATGAGGAAAGAAGTTGAGATCATTTTCTGTACCCAATATTGTATCTGAAATCAGAATTACTGGGTGACAAATGAACATAGTATCATTTTAAAATCTCTAAACATTTATCAACATTTTCCTGGCATTTAGCTTTTCAAAGATAAAGTCTGAATATAATCTGACATGATTTTTCTGTTTTGTTTTTTTGGATAACTTGGTAGTTTTTGTATGAGTTTATGTTGATTAGTTTTCCTTTATCATTATAATTCAAAATATAATGAATGATTGTCTTTTCACTAATTTTTCTAGAATTAATAAGAACTTTGAGAACAGCTAGGCAGGAAGTTTGTCAAATCAGGAAGTTACCTTCTAAATTTTATTATTTCCTTCACACAAGTGGGTCAATACCCATTATTTACCCCTTTCTCCTTAATGTCAATCATCTATTCTTGGAAAGGTTGGATTACTGGCCTTATACTTGACATTCTAGGAGACTTTCTCAAAATGTCCTGACAACAATTGTTGCAATTTTCCTTAATGCATTCTTTCTAGTTTCCTAAATGAATGAATTATTAATTTATTATTACATTTTCAAGTACATTTTAATCTATCTGTTTTCATTTAAGTGTTTATAACTTAATACAATGTTATGAATTCTTAGTCTGCTATCATTCTTCTAGATGTTGCTTTATGATCTCTCTTTTCATTTCATTGAATTGATGTTTTCTTGTAGTTTTTAAAGACTATTAATCTCTCTAAATATTTTTCCTTTATTTGATAAATTGTGGAAAGCTTTCCTAGTATTCTATAATAATTACTTTTCTTTTCTTTTTTTCAAAATATATTTCACATTTTGGATTTTTAATATTCTCTTACTGATTACTTATCTTATAAAATATATGCCCAAATAGACCTAATATTTGCCAAGGAAGAAAACATGGGACTATTCCTTTGCGATTGGCACTATTCATCTGGAAGCTTGAAGCATCCTGCTCTCTAGTCTAGAGCCTGAGAAGGATAAATACATCTCTTAATACAAATCCTGACATCTTTAGTACCTTTATGCAGGACAACTCTCCCTAGACTTGGGTGCTATGCTTCAGTAAGGCCTACATTTAGATATCTTAATTTGAAAATATATTGCTCTTGGCTCCTCCTGATTTTGTTTTTGCCTGTAAATCTTAGGTGGTGGAACTATAACTC
Organism: Antilocapra americana; assembly: GCA_007570785.1. Lineage (NCBI taxonomy): Eukaryota > Metazoa > Chordata > Mammalia > Artiodactyla > Antilocapridae > Antilocapra > Antilocapra americana. The sequence continues at coordinate 12,939,922 of ML664163.1, read as the reverse complement.
CTAAAATAAAACCATGGACCACAGCCTCTAGTCAGCATCCTGACAGACTGAATATGATTAAAGAAGTCTCAGAAAGTTTATGGAAAGGTATGAACTGATAAGGATGAAAAGTATAATTTATGTCTAGTTTCCCAAGTTTTATAGTTGGTAAAAATAAGGTGTCTGTAAACCTGCAAGAAGTAATCTGTTGGAAAGGCAGAAGCCTTCTTATCTACTACCAGGCGAACCATCTTTACCTGATAAATACAGTGTAACATCTATAAGTCAATAATGATCTTTCTTGACATGTCTCCAGCTGTTTTTCACCTATGGATAAATCTTCACATATTTTAGAAATTGGTTAGTTGTGAGTCTTAATTTTCATTCATTTAATTGTATAATTTACATCTGTGCTCTGTTTTCCCTGCCAAACAGGTAGTTTTATAGGTATATTGAGAAATACATACTAGGAACTCATAGGGCTTCCCAGGTGGCTAGGTGGGTAAAGAGCTGCCTAGGAATGTAGAAGAGGCAGGCGACACGGGATTAATCCCTGGTTTGGTAAGTTTCCCCTGGAGGAGGGTATGACAACCCCCTCCAGTATTCTTGCCTGAAGAATCCCAAGGACAGAGAAGCCTGATCAGCTACAATCCATTGGGTCGCAAAGAATCAGACATGATAGAAGTGACTGAGCACACACACAGGCAGGAACACATGAGAATATATTGCAGTCTATTGATTAAGTTTCATTTCCTGAAATCTTCCATAACAACAGGTTAAAGCCATTTTCTTTGTCTTATATTAGCTGACAAAGTTTCACTGATATTAGCTCTTCAAAATATAGGCAACACCATAATATATGGAACAACAGACTGGTTCCAAATAGGAAAAGGAGTACGTCAAGGCTGTATATTGTCACCCTGCTTATTTAGCTTGTATGCAGAGTACATCATGAAAAATGCTGGGCTGGAAGAAACACAAGCTGGAATGAAGATTGCCAGGAGAAATATCAATAAACTCAAAAAATGCACATGACACCACCCTTATGGAGAAAGTGAAGAGGAACTAAAGAGCCTCTTGATGAAAGTGAAAGAGGAGAGTGAAAAAATTGGCTTAAAGCTCAACATTCAGAAAACTAAGATCATGGTATCTGGTCCCATCACTTCATGGGAAATAGATGGGGATACAGTGGGAACAGTGACAGACTTTATTTTTGGGGGCTCCAAAATCACTGCAGATGGTGATTGCAGCCATGAAATTAAAAGATGGGTACTCCTTTTAATGCAAGGAAAGTTATGACCAACCTAGATAGCATATTGAAAAGCGGAGACATTACTTTGCCAATAAAGTTCCGTCTAGTCAAGGCTGTTTTTTTCCAGTGGTCGTGTATGGATGTGAGAGGGATGGTGAAGAAAGCTGAGTGCTTTTGAAGAATTGATGCTTTTGAACTGTGATGTTGGAGATGACTCTTGAGAGTCCCTTGGACTGCAAGGAGATCCAACCAGTCCAGCCTAAAGGAGATCAGTCCTGGGTGTTCATTGGAAGGACTGATGTTGAAGCTGAAACTCCAATACTTGGGGCACCTCATGCGAAGAGTTGACTCATTGGGAAAGACCCTAATGCTGGGAAGTATTGGGGGCAGGAGGAGAGGGGGACGACAGAGTATGAGATGGATGGATGGCATCACTGACTCGATGGACATGGGTTTTGGTGGACTCCGGGAGTTTGTGATGGACAGGGAGGCCTGGAGTGCTGTGATTCATGGGTTTGCAAAGAGTCAGATATGACTGAGTGACTGAACTGAACTGAAATAGGTAATTTAGTAAGCAACTTTCAAGGTAAGCTCAAAAGTTGACAGGTCTATTTAAAAAGAGTTTTCACTAGAGGTAACCATTCACTTATTTAAAATGTATCAGTAATAAGCCAAATACCAAGTTTTCTCCTTAAGCCTCACTTAAAATTGAAGTGTCCATAGAAATCCATGTGTGGTAAATCACATCTTCTAGTATCTTACAATATTATGCAACAATCAGCTTCTACTCAACATTTCTTCAATATTTTCACATATGATGACTCTTAATGCACTTTAAAAGACATCAATGAGTCTGACTCACAATTTTATTCATTAATGTGACTCCACAGACTAAAAAGACTTCCCTGGTGGTTCAGATGGTAAAGAGTTCACCTGCAATGCAGGAGACCTGGGTTCAGTTCATGAATCAGCAAGATCCCCTGGAAAAGGGAATGGCAACCCACTCCAGTATTCTTGCCTGGAGAACTCCATGGACAGAGGAGCCTGGTGGGCTACAGACCATGGGGTCATAAAGAGTCAGACAGGACTAAGAGACTTTCACTCACTAACAGACTAGAAATGTGCTCAACAGGTACTTGTTGAGAGAATGCTTCTAAGACTACAAGGGTAACATTACAAAATCAGTCTCATTAGGTCAGTGGTAGATAAAAGTACTTTGCTAACTGATAGATGACTGAATTTATTTTGGGAAAACCCAAAGTGGAAACCATTTCATAATAATTTCAAGGCATGATTTGCCCTTTTACACTATGCTAACATTTGTAGTGATGGTCCAAAAGCAATGGTGGGTCAAGTTCTGAGAGTGTACCCAACTATGATCATAAAAATAAAATGCCAGTTTGACTTTCTAAATTCCTTTGATAAAACAGGAATATCTATAACTTTATTCAACTTAGACACATATTTATATGGCTATTTTAATGTCCATTGTGATGAAATGAGAAGAAACCACAAAATATATCAATTATTTTCCTATAACACCGCTGCTCTTAAAATAACTAACAGATAAATGGATTATTCAGATTTATTATTTTGGAGACAGTAGATTAAAATATATAAATAATAATAAGACATCAATAATTAATGAAAATTAAAGAAAAGCTACAACAGTACACAGATATAAAATACATATATTATAAAGATGAAATTTCATGTAAATAATTTTTAATATCTGGTTAAAACCAATAAGATGGTTATTTGTGAATACTTTTACAAATCTGAAAACAACTTAAGGTCCAGAATAGGTGTGTGCTTATCAGAATTATGGAATATTAAGGCTAATATACAGCCCTGTGAAATGAAAATGCAATTACAAGCTTCTTGATAGAAAAAATTTTTTTTTAATATTTAGTAACATATACAGACTATACAACAGAGTGTGTTGTGATGCCAATAGTATATCAACATAAAATTATAGAGAAAAACCTGAAACAGACTATACAAAGTGATGTGTGTATACAAAATGATAGGAGTAGTTAAATTTGTGTGATTAGATTTGGGGTGATGTTTTTTTTTATTTTATGTTCCTTATCTATATTTCCTGATTAAGTTTTGAATATAATGAATGACTGAGTCTTGAATAGGAAGTATGTAGGGTGAACAGAAGAATAAAATTTCAATTAGTTTAAAACTCATCTCCTAAACCTTGTGAATTTTAGCAGTTGAAGAAAGAATATGGCAGTAAAATTAGGTGATTTTGAGGCATAAATCCTAATGTGCCCATTGAAAATCTTTTTGGACGCTGCTTTAGTGGTGGAGGTTGGTGGGAGGGGGCTTAATTTTAATCCATCACATGATTGATTAGCTACTGTTTTAGTTTAGTTTAGTTTAGTTCAGTCACTCAGTCGTGTCCCACTATTTGCAACCCCATGAACCACAGCACACCAGGCCTTTCTGTCCATCATCAACTCCTGGAATCCACCAAAACCCATGTCCACCGAGTCAGTGATGCCATCTATCCATCTCATACCCTGTCGTCCCCCTCTCCTCCTGCCCCCAATACTTCCCAGCATTAGGGTCTTTCCCAATGAGTCAACTCTTCGCATGAGGTGCCCCAAGTATTGGAGTTTCAGCTTCAACATCAGTCCTTCCAATGAACACCCAGGACTGATCTCCTTTAGGCTGGACTGGTTGGATCTCCTTGCAGTCCAAGGGACTCTCAAGAGTCATCTCCAACATCACAGTTCAAAAGCATCAATTCTTCAAAAGCACTCAGCTTTCTTCACCATCCCTCTCACATCCATACACGACCACTGGAAAAAAACAGCCTTGACTAGACGGAACTTTATTGGCAAAGTAATGTCTCCGCTTTTCAATATGCTATCTAGGTTGGTCATAACTTTCCTTGCATTAAAAGGAGTACCCATCTTTTAATTTCATGGCTGCAATCACCATCTGCAGTGATTTTGGAGCCCCCAAAAATAAAGTCTGTCACTGTTCCCACTGTATCCCCATCTATTTCCCATGAAGTGATGGGACCAGATACCATGATCTTAGTTTTCTGAATGTTGAGCTTTAAGCCAATTTTTTCACTCTCCTCTTTCACTTTCATCAAGAGGCTCTTTAGTTCCTCTTCACTTTCTCCATAAGGGTGGTGTCATGTGCATTATTTAAGGTTATTGATATTTCTCCTGGCAATCTTCATTCCAGCTTGTGCTTCTTCCAGCCCAGCATTTCTCATGATGTACTCTGCATACAAGCTAAATAAGCAGGGTGACAATATACAGCCTTGACGTACTCCTTTTCCTATTTGGGACCAATCTGTTTTTCCATGTCCATTTCTAACTGTTGCTTCCTTACCTGCATACAGGTTTCTCAAGAGACAGGTCAGATGGTCTGGTATTCCCATCACTTTCAGAATTTTTCACAGTTTATTGTGATCCACACAGTCAAAGGCTTTGGCATGGTCAATAAATCAGAAATAGATGTTTTTCTGGAACTCTCTTGCTTTTTCGATGATACAGCAGATGTTGGCAATTTCATCTCTGGTTCCTCTGCCTTTTCTAAAACCAGCTTGTACATCTGGAAGTTCACGGTTCACGTATTGCTGAAGCCTGGCTTGGAGAATTTTGCACATTACTTTACTAGTGTGTGAAATAAGTTCAGTTGTGTGGTAGTTTGAGCATTCTTTGACATTGCCTTTCTTTGGGATAGGAATGAAAATTGACATTTTCCAGTCCTGTGGCCACTGCTGAGTTTTCCAAATTTGCTGGCATATTGAGAGCAGCACTTTCACAGCATCATCTTTCAGGATTTGAAATAGCTCAACTGGAATTCCATCACCTCCACTAGCTTTGTTCATAGTGATCGTTTCCAAGGCCCACTTGACTTCACATTCCAGGATGTCTGGCTCCAGGTGAGTGATCATACCATCATGATTATCTGGATCATGAAGATCTTTTTTGTAAAGTTCTGTGTATTCTTGCCACCTCTTTTTAATATCTTCTGCTTCTTTAGATCCATACCATTTCTTTCCTTTATTGAGCCCATCTTTGCATGAAATGTTCTCTTGGTATCTCTAATTTTCTTGAAGACATCTCTAGTCTTTCCCATTCAGTTGCTTTCCTCTATTTTTTGCATTGATTGCTGAGGAAGGCTTTCTTATTTCTCCTTGCTATTCTTTGGAACTCTGCATTCAGATGGGAATATCTTTCCTTTTCTCCTTTGCTTTTCACATCCATTTGTAAGGCCTCCTCACACAGCCATTTTGCTTTTTTGCATTTCTTTTCCATGGGAATGGTCTTAATCCTTGTCTCCTCTACAATGTCATGAATCTCTGTGCATAGTTCATCAGGCACTCTGTCTATCAGATCTCGTCCCTTAAATCTATTTCTCACTTCCACTGTATAATCATAAAGGATTTGATTTAGGTCATACCTGAATGGTCTAGTGGTTTTCCCTACTTTCTTCAATATAAGTCTGAATTTGGCAATAAGGAGTTCATGATCCAAGCCACAGTCAGCTCCTAGTCTTGTTTTTGCTGACTGTATAGAGCTTCTCAATCTTTGGCTGCAAAGAATATAATCAGTCTGATTTTGGTGTTGATCATCTGGTAATGTCCATGTGTAGAGTCTTCTCTTGTGTTGCTAGAAGAGGGTGTTTGCTATGACCAGTGTGTTCTTTTGACAAAACTCTATTATCCTTTGCCCTGCTTCATTCTGTCCTCTGAGGCCAAATTTGCCTGTTACTCCAGGTGTTTCCTGACTTCATACTTTTGCATTTCAGTCTCCTATAATGAAATGGACATCTTTTTTGGGTGTTAGTTCTAAAAGGTCTTGTAGATCTTCATAGAACCATCCATCTTCAGCTTCTTCAGCATTACTGGTTGGGGTATAGGCTTGGATTACCGTAATATTGAATGGTTTGCCTTGGAAATGCAGAGAGATCATCCTGTCATTTTTGAGATTGCATGCAAGTACTGCATTTCAGACTCTTTTGTTGACCATTATGGCTACTCCATTTCTGCTAAGGAATTCCTGCCCACAATAGTAGATATAATGGTCATCTGAGTTAAATTCACCCATTCCAGTCCATCTTGGTTTGCTGATTTTTAGAATGTCACTGTTCACTCTTTCAATCTCTTGTTTGACCACTTCCAAGCCTTGATTCATGGGCCTAACATTCCAGGTTCCTATGCAATATTGCTCTTTACTGCATCGGACCTTACTTCTGTCACCAGTCACATCCACAATTGGGTATTGTTTTTGCTTGGCTCCATCCCTTCATTCTTTCTGGAGTTATTCCTCCACTGATCTCCAGTAGCATATTGGGCACCTATTGACTGAGCACGGCAGCTGCTACTCCGCCCTGAGCGCGGGGAAAGGAGCTACCCTGGGCCGGAGGTCAGGCAGGCGGAGAGGAGCTACCCAAGTCCCAGATCAGGGGCAGCAGCTGTGCTTTGCTGGAGCAGCCATGCAGATATACCCCACATCCAAGGTTAGAGAAACCCAAGCAAGATGGTAGGTATTGCGAAAGGGCATCAGAGGGCAGACTTACTGAAACCATAATCACAGAAAACTAGCCAATCTGATCACGAGGACCACAACCTTGTCTAACTCAATGAAACTAAGCCATGCCCTGTGGGGCCACTCAAGATGGAAGGGTCATGGTGGAGAGGTCTGACAGAATGTGGCCCACTGGAGAAGGGAATGGCAAACCACTTCAGTATTCTTGCCTTGAGAACCCCATGAACAGTATGAAAAGGCAAAAAGGACACTAGAAGATCAAGTCCCTAGGTCAGTAGGTGCCCAATATGCTACTGGAGATCAGTGGAGAAATAACTCCAGAAAGAATGAAGGGATGGAGTCAAAGCAAAAAAAATACAAAAAAACAAAAAAAAAACCCAGTTGTGGATGTGACTGGTGATAGAACCAAGGTCCAATGCTGTAAAGAGCTAATGCTTTAACTGATGAAAACAGTTTTACTGTTTTCCTTTACTAGGAAAGTGGTTATCAAGTACATTAATGAATGGACGAATGGCACTCATAAAGACAGGTTAGCTAATCAACCAGTAAGAGTTTTCTAAATGCTTATTAGGTGTTCAGTTCTTCACTACAAAATCATTCTTTTTCCTAAACCCAAGAGGAGTCATGACCTAGGATTGCAAAAAATACTTATGTTAAGTGCTTGGCAGCATAAAATATGAAAAGAGGTCAAACAACTACTTTTCCATAATGAACATTCTGTGTTTTAAATGTAATGTGGTTTGCAAACATTATTTTCTCCAAGTTTCACAATGGTATGTATTAAAGAGTGTAATTTCTGTCAACTGCTAAAATAATCTCTATGACTTTACGTGTTTCTTGGTAAAATGCATTATTCTACAGAAGAATTATGTTGTTTAAAGATATTTACTCAGATGTTTGTCGCTGTCTCCTTAGATAATTCCAGCTATGTCATTTAAAAAAAAAAAAGATAAGGTGCCCACTCAAACATATGAATAGCAATAAAGGAAAAAAGCAAGTATTTACAAAATATATAATTATTTAAACACAAATTGTATTTTCAATGTTACTACTCCTATTTGGATGGCATTTGCTTTACAGATACATAATAGAAAGTTCAATTGATCTACTTCTCCTTATGATTTTTTACAGCCTGATAAGAATGAAGAATAATGGTGCTGCTGAGAGACACTATGCCTAAAGTGATCACACCTCTCAAAGCAATAATGAGAAACATGATCAGCATATGGACAGTTTGATTGAAACTGAGGTGGCATCATCACTCTATTTATGCCAACCATCCAAATTCAGCTAAACCAACATGATATTCCAATCTTCTTTATGGATACTTTCCAGTAGCACTGGAATCACATTTTTAAAAAGTATGTGGCAGAAAGTTTTGTGCTCAGATCCCTTCTTTGTCTTCAGATCCCTCCATTGTCCTTTGTTCCCTAAAAAAATATAGTTAGTATGGAGTGGTTAAAATTACAATACCTGATTTTACCTTAACATAGAAACCATTCACCTGTAACTGTGATCTAGCTTGGGCAATCATGAGCAGGCTTGGATCAGAAAGGTTAAGAAAGATAAATATATTTTTGTGGCAAGTAGTACTTTCCTAGCAAGAGGCAAGGAAAAGACTGAATGACAAAATGTTCAGCAGTTATATGAACTATAACCCTTCACAATCAGAAACTCTGATGACAAGTTTTCATATCCTGAGGGCTTGTCTCAGTCAAGAAGGTAGTGAACAGACAGATCAAAATTAGAGCTCAGCTAATTAGGTTCACCCATTTGACTAATTATGGAGCATATCTTGAGGGCAATCAATATAGAGATGGGAATAAAAGAAAGGTGTTTTTTTTTCCTATTTAAAAGTAAATTTATCATTTGAGGAAAACAATTTCTAAAGGTAAACAAAACTATAAAATTGCAGTGTGGATGGGAGAACAATGTTTAAGAAAATTTAGTCATTTTAAATAGCAATGCTAATTGACCATTGGAACATCTTCAAATAGTAAGGGGTACATGGAACAAGTAGACAGGATATGGAACAAGACGATTTTTAAAAATCAGTTCCTAATATAGGAAAGCTCTGACAGGCAGAATAAGGTATTAGAAAGTGCAAAATCTAAAAGTTAAGAAACCAGTATGCCATTATTCTAGGCTGTGCTGCTATTCATTCTGAGAATTTAGCCAAGAATTTCATTTTTTTGAGTGTCAGAGACTTCCTCTACAGTGTCAGGTGGTGAGAGTAGATAACTTGTCCCTTCTCCAGGGAATCATCCTGACCCAGGAATTGAACCAGAGTCTCCTGTATGGCAGGCAGATTTTTGCTATCTGAGACACCAGGGACCCTGGTAACTTAATGACCTCTGTCTTACTTACTTTATGCATGAATATTTTTATTGATGAAATAAGAGTATTTTTTCTCTGATTAAATTAGTAGTAAAAAAATAATTTTTTAATTATTTGGATAAAAATACTTTAAAAGTTCAGTAATTATAAAGTGCAATTCAATATTTAATTTATATAACATGGACTTTAGGGTTTATAGCACAGAAATATAGTTTGAGGAGATAAGAAACAGCCTTGCAAACAAGTACATTTTGTACAAGGCCACTGCAATTTAAACTTTTAAACTAAGTTTAGATCTTCCCACTTACAAGCAATATTCATTAAAGATATGTACTTTATGTTAGAACTTATAATAATCAAAAAATAGAAGAATATGAGTAAAATGGGTTACAAACTACATTAACCTGGTACATCACATGTCTCTATGTCATATTAAAGTACATTTAGACAATTGTTAGGAGATAAAAAGCTAAACAATGGCTTTCTTCTAAATTTCATAGTTTTGCCAAAAATTTTTTTGAAAGGCTGATTTAGAGCAGCTAAATATCCAATTTATTAAAAGTTTCTAATATTTAATTGATAATAATCCCCTAAAATACTCTTCTAAGCAAAACTTGCTTATGATATGCTTTCTATAAAATGTGAAAATTGTTGTAAGTATAGAGGCTATTATAAATTTCAGTAAAGAACTCTTACTATTACATTTAAAACTAAATTAATCGATTCAAATACAAGTTTCTGAGAAATACTTTCATTGTTACAAGAAGAAGCTTAAATTTCTCTGCAGCAGATAAAAAATAGATGCTGCAGAAAGCTCATTCACACTGAAGGAATATCTTCATGTCATATATCAGGCAGTTTTGCATCATCGTTCAAAGTTTACTCTCTGGATTGTTGGCTGAAACTTTAGCTCTAATATTTAATGCTATCTGATCTTGGATTAATTATAAAACCTCTTGGTCTTAATTTCTGCAGATGATGTATGTGTATGCATACTCAGTTATGTCCAACTCCTTGCTAATCCATGGACTATAACCAACCAGTTTCCTCTGTCCATGAAATTTTTCAGGCAAGAATAGTGGAGTGGATCATCAATTTCTATGTTAGGAGCTCTTCCTGATCCAGGGATCAAACCTGCATCTCTTGTGTCTCCAGCACTGAGGCAGAGTCTTTACCATTGCACCACCTGGAAAGCCTCTTCATATGATAGTACTACTACTATGTAATTTTGTAATAGTTTGCTTCCCTGATTGCTCAGTTGGTAAACAGACTCGCAATGCAGGAGACCCCTGATCAATTCCTGGATTGGGAAGATCAACTGGAGAAGGAAAAGGCTCCAGTATTCCAGAATACTTCAGTATTCTGGCCTGGAGAATTCCATGGACTGTATAGTCCACTAAGTCACAAAGAATCTGACACGACTGAGCAACTTTGATTTTCACTGTAACAAAGTACTGCAAATTGGGTGGTTTAGAATAACAGAAATTTCTTGTCTTGTGGTTCTCGAGGCTTGAAGTCTGAAATCAAGATGTAGCAGGGCTATGTTCCTTCTAAACTCTAGCAAACCATCTGCTTTGAGCCTCTCTTGTAGTTTCTTGCAATTCCTTGACTTGTGGCCGCATAATACCAATCTGCACCAGGGGGTCTCTCTGTGTTCACGTAGGCATATATTCACATGGCATTTTTTGTTTGCCTTGTTTGTTTTAATAAGGACACCAGTCATCATTAGATCAGGGGCCCATCCTACTCCAGAAAGATCTCATTGAAACTTGACTTATTCCATCTGCAACACTTACTTCAAAATAAGGTCACATTCTGTAATACTGAAGATTAACTCTTTGATCATTGAATCTGGTCAATGTGTGCACAATTCCGCCTATAACAAACCCAAGGAGGTGTTTGTGATTTGTAAAGGATAAGGTGCTGATTTGTATAGGATAACAGCAGCACATGAAAGTGTTTTTTCAGAACACTCTGCCTTGAAAAAATATGAGCAAACCAGTAATTCCCTTATCGCAGATCAAATTTTATGGAATCCAAGAATAAAATATGAGAAAAACATGCTTTTTTTCAATCTCTATGAAAATTACCCTAATCTATAACACGTTTATGTTTTTTTACCTATACTACACTTCTTGTTGTCTCCCTACTTTTATCCACATAGTGTTTCCTACATAAAAAGCAATGAGAATATTATTTTTAAACAGAAATCAAATCTTGACCACTGAAACTCATGCAATGACTTCTTGCTACATTAAGAAATAATTCAGACTTTCCGTCATGTTCTACAGGCACTTTGTGAAATGTCCTTACATCTCTAACCTTATCTCATATTTTTACTAAAAGCATCCTGACTTCATCTCTGTAACTCAAAAATACTCTTGTTACTTCATGGATGTCTCTGTTGGAACTTTGCTTGAAATGTTTTTTTACTCTAGTGTTTGCATAACTGACTTCTCAACTCTCAGATTTTAGCTCAAGTGCCCAATCTAATAGGCATTGTTTTTAGAGTCATAATAATAGCAAGAGATGGCATTTATTGACTGTTTATTAGTACTCAAGCAGCTCCACATGCTCTATTATAATTAAACCTCACAACATGATACTCTAGGTTAGATCTTATTGTCACAACTGAGGCATGATTACATTATTATTTTAACCAAGTTCCATGATATACCTTGTACTCAAACCCAACTTTCTGAAGCAAAGCTTATGTAGCATTAATGACGACTAGATACTAATTCTCAATTACAAAAGAAAGCTAGTTTGGTAACGTTTCATTGAACAAGATGCCAGATATTCTGAAAAACTCGTACAAAAATGGAAAATTGTATAAGTTTGGGGCCTTTAAGTATAGGAGTAGATAATTTTATGTACTTCAGTAATTTTAAAGATTTTATATTTAAAAGAATGCAACAACATTCATCATCATATCCTTAAGCATTAAAAATAATTTCCATTAGGAAATTCTTTCCATAAAGGCATAGAATACTGCAACCAATTTTAGAAATAAAGCCTATGTTAAAGTGAATGTTAAATTTGGTTCCTAAAGGAAAAGGCTTCAGACACTTGATAGTTACTCCATTACTTGATTGTTTTTTTTGAAAATGAGTGAGTGAAAAATTTGCCAGTGTGACATCCAACTTGCTCTCTTCAATGTGTTTCCTCTAAAGTGAATCATTCACAACAAAGTTCAGATGTGAGAAATGTCAGGGAGAAAAAATTCACATTCAACATTTATAACTGAAAGTAAAGCAAGTTTGTTTTCCTTTTTGAAAAAGGCATAAAATGTCGTTAACATTTGACTCTAAGTATTGCTTATAAATGAATACATATCAAGATAATAATTTGATATGCTGTATATCATAAAGATGAATAACTAATTATGGTTAATATACAAATAGAATCTTAAAGCACTAATTAACACAAGTGTGTGGGAAACATAATGAAGAGCACATTATTTGTTAACGATGAAAGAACTTATCACAAGACTTTATTTTCTCAACACATTTCTACTTGAGTTCCAAAAGTTAGAACCAATCCTACAGTTGCAGGTATGGTAGAACAAATCTACATACCTAGAATCTTTAAAATTTGTAACCAAAATCATGTTGATAAAACTGGTTAACCTTCTATAAACTATAAATGTAGCTCCAAAATTTCATAGGCATCTAAGGTAAAGATGGAAGGGTGGCTATTTGTTTTTCTCCTAATAAAATTATGTTAATTTTATTTCAGAAGTCATCTTCTTATCCTTAAGCATATCAATTACTAAATCATATTTTTGCAACATTTGTAAAGCAATTTTAAAATATGGCTCTTTCTAAGGAATAGAATTATTAGAAGGGATGTTTAGTCCTAATGAAATTTCCTGAAAATTTCTTACTAGATATAATCATAGCCTAGGTTTTCAGAAATATATATTTATTTTACTGTTGTATTGCTATTTGGCCAATGCTGGAAATGCTACAGAGCTCATATCTTGCCAAATAGGTGTTAGAAATGTGAAGATAGGTCTAAACCAATTCAGATTTCTATTTTAACTGGCACAGCTGAAATAGTAATATCCTGGGTTTTCAATTGAAGTAATAAGGTTTTATGAATATATTTATGGCCAGAGAATCTACTGTCAATTTTGTTTTCTCTTAGTCTTTCCTAACAACTTTATTGTAATAGGGTTGCAATGACCTTTATTTAGACTGAAGTCATCAGAGAGTTGAAGTTGGTGAGAATCTTGCAGTCTTTTAAAATGGGGCTCCTTCCTTTTTATTGAAAAGCCCCGTGGGCAAATCATGGAAAACAAATGTAATTTTGAAAACTATTTCATTGATGGGATTTTAATGTTTGGTGTCTGTTTGAAGGGAGTTAGTCAGCATATCTACTCAGCTTGTGAAAGTCAGAAGGGAAGGGCAGAACAACAGTTTCCAGTTCCAGAGAAGGTCTTAAGGGACTAAAAAGAATGAGATTGTGAAGATGGAAGTATCAACAGGCAAAATAAATTAACTTCTTTAGTGGCATATAATACCATCATTACTGATCTAAGTAGACAGATGTGGGTTACACAGTAAAGCTGAATTCTGAAACATCTATTTTTCTGGATAATTTCTTCTCCAGTGCTGGAATCCTTATAAGACTTGGTACAGGATATCTTGGTGAACAGTCATACCTATGCTCTGCAAATGAAATTTATTCATCTTTATATTTCCTTGCTTGGTTGGAACTAAGGAAATATAACTGAATAAAACTAATCCATAGCTCAAAGTTTTTATAGATAGAATACCTTCCAAACTGTATACTGACAGTTGGGGTACAAAAAAAAAAAAAGAAATACTCAGGGCCTGTGGTGGTGGCTCATGTTCTTTGCGACCCCATGGACTGTAGCCCTCCAGGCTCCTCTGTCCAGGGGATTTACAAGACGAGAATACTGGAGTGGGTTGCCATTCCCTTCTCCAGGGGATCTTCCTGACTCAGGGATCAAACTCAGGTCTTCTGCACTGCAGGCAGATTCTTTTCCACTGAGCCACCTGGAAAGCACTATACAATTGTTTAAATTACAAATTTTCATGGAATAACCCTGAATCAATCAGATTTAAACATCTCAATTAGGCAGGAGCATATTATTACCTCTCACAGACATTTCAGAGAAGCTTATCAAATGAGTACAAACCTATTCAGAACTAGAATATAGCTCCCTTCAACATTCATCCCTATCTATGCCTGAAATTTAAGGAAAGAAATTAGCTTCACAATTATATTTAGTACATTTTATAGTTAAAATTAATAAATTTGTCTTCTAACATACCAATTGATGGGACGGTGAGCTCAATTAGAATATAGTGCTTATCAGGAGAGCAATTTATTATGGATAATCTGCAGGGTGGCTATTATAGTGGCAGATACAAATTTTATTTAATATTGTTGAGTGATGTTTGCCAACTTAGGCAAAAGATCATTTTTAGTGAGTAAAAGAACATTAATAATTTTCTGTTAATGTCTTTGTCTTCAATGTTTAGTTTAGATTTAAAAAAATTTTTAAATGGTCTAGTTTGTTGTCAATGCAGTTTTCTTTTTCTGAGTAGAACATGTAAACATCAATGTTAATGTTAGAAATATTGATTAAAAAATAACTTCAGTTTAGACATACTGATAGACCACCATCCCAACTACTATATTGGTTATCTGATATATGATGTAAGAGTCACATACTCTGTCTTGATGGAAAAATGTTACCAACTAGGCCAGAGAAAAAAAAATATCTTCATCAGAATTACATTCTCAAGACAAAGAAAGCAGGCAATCTGATTTCAATTAATTATTTAATGTCTTTATCCTCATCAGCACCTCTCATGTCAAGTGTACTTTTGAAATAATCTTTGATGAAAGAATAATTCCTGATGATAATTCCTGAGGAATTCAGCCCTGTGGAATAAGTTACTTGCTTTTAACTATCCATATTGAGCAAGTACTCTGTGAAAAGAGATGCTATATATTTGGTGAAAGAAGCCATATAAAACCATAAGACCCACATCCAAAGACTAAAAATTTACTGCAGTTGGTAAGGAGAGGCAAAACTGCTCTAGGGCAGCATTTAAGATAGAATGTGAGAACCTCCTTGCTGGAGGTCAAAGTCAAGAACACACCCTCTAGTTCCAGAAACCTACCAAGACTGAAGAACAGTATAGGGACAAAAGAGTTTGGTTCCCTCACAGGTTTATTCAGTTAAACTTAGAAAATAAAAATAGTGAATAGGAAATAAGAGGATTGTTGTGTGCTTATGCCATAAATTTAGGACTAATCATTGCAAGTTAGATATAGAGGGACAAAACACTTTTGGGTACACATGTCAGCAATATTTGGGTTTTGTCAATTATTTCCAGTTTTAAAAACATAAAAGTAGGTTTACATTTTACAATAAAATACTATCAAATAGTAATCATAATGAAATCAGTTCTTAAATAGTCAGGGACCTGGAAGTAAATAGTTCATTCAAGAAGAGTATAATTAAGATTAAGACAGTTAAAAAGTGATCCAGGACAATGACACAACTCTCTTCCTTAAATTTCTACTTTAGACTAGGCATTCTAGTAATTTGTATGCAAATGTTTATTTATTACACATGTATGGCTGTAAATGTATACATACACACACATGAACATGAATATAACAGACAAATGACAAGTGCAATAATCTTGTAGCTTATATATGCAGACTGACACATACACACATGTGTACTCATGGTAGACATATTGCCATACTGTCTAATTTAAGATAGGAACACCCAGAATACCTATTAAAGTGGAGTCAACATTTTTCTCAGATTCTTACAACTAATAAAATATTGATTTTCTCACATCTCCTAACCTCATTATACCCGTCATTTAGCAAATTTGCTTATTTTTATGATTTGCAGTTGTCTATGCGTTTTTCTATCTCCTCTGTAATACTATAAATTCCTCAGGAACCACTTGATTCTATTCACCTCTGCATCCCATATGCCTTGCTCAATTCTTTGGGAAGAGCAGACTCTGGCAAATTTCCCTTGTAGCCAAAGTTGGTCAACTATAAAAAAAAAAAAAAAATTGTTTCTCTGTTTTACCTTTCTAGGGGGTGCCCCTGTCAAAGTGCTACAAACTAGTTGGCTTAAAACACAGAATTTTTTCACTCTATGGAAGCTAGAAGACTGAAATCAAAGGCCATGCTCCTTCTGAAGGCTTTAAGGAAGAATTCTTCCTTGCCTCTTCCAGCTTCCAGTGACTGCAGCCATTCCTTTGTTTGTGGCAGCATAACTCCAGTCTCTGCCTATATCTTTACATTGCCTTCTTTGGGTTTGTGCTCTTTCCTCTTATAAGGACATCAGTCATTGGATTTAAGCCACTCTAAATCCAGGAGGCCCTTGTCTCCAGGTCCTTAACTAATTATACCTATGGAGTCTTTAATTCCAAATAAGGTAACATTCTGAGGTTTTGGATGGACATGAATTGGGGGAGGATACTATTCAATCCAATACACCTGTAAATCAGACACTTCTATAATACGGTCAATAAATACATCATTTCTTCATCCAGAAGGTACTTAATCAATTTACTATGACTCAGATGAAGGAAAATATCAACAATTAAATAAATTCTCTGCCTTCAATGTGCTGCTCACTTTTTATTGGGATTTAGAGAGCTGCTAATATAAATAGACAATAGATAGCAGAATTGATACATACAAATGGAAATAGACAAAATAAATAGATATAGAGACAGATAGCAGAGTTAGATGATCAATGCAATGAAGAAAAATAGAGCAAGATAAGGAAAATAAACATTACATCATTAAGATTCTACTTTTATTTGCATTAACAAAATCTATATAAGCCTCTAAGTCATATTTTGAATAGGAGTTTATTTAGCCTAGCGCTTTCCTGGTGGCTCAGATGGTAAAGAATCTGCTTACAATGCAGGAGATCTGGATTTAATCTCCAAGATCCCTTGGAGAAAGGAATGGCTACCCACTGCAGTATTCTTGCCTGGAGAGTTCCATGGTCTGAGGAGCCTGGCCGGCTACAGTCCATGGGGTCTCAAAGACTTGGATGTGACTGAGTGACTAACACTTTAATTATTGTCTTCATAGCTTAAATAGCTTTTTAAGATAAATTATTTTCATTCTCAAAACCTTTAATGCAATGAGTTATGGCAGATATGTGGTAGAATTATAATTTTACATGCTATGGTTAGTGTCTTCCATAAAAAGAAGTAGATAGTAAAAATCTTAAAGAAATCTAATTCAAACAGAAAAGAGTAACCAAGTGCAATAGAGAGAAATTTACCTTTTAATAACTATGATGCTGAAATTTGATCCTGTCACTTAAAAATGGGAACAAAACGGATCATTTAGTGGATAGTCATGAAGATTAAATGAGATAATGTATGTGAGGGTGGTAACCTAGCACATTATCTGGAACAGACCAAGTTTTAAATTAATGTTAGTTGAATCTAAATGACCCTTTAATTATTATCTCTCATAATATTCATCATAAAATTGTAATATAGTCTTTGCCTTCATCATATACCTATTGACTCATATATTGTAATTGAAATAAACTTATGGCCTCATCTGAGTTCATAATAAGAGAGTTTATTAAGGAAACTCAAAGAGGTTAGAAAAATAAACTTCACTGTTAAAGGGAACTTTTCAGCCCCCTTTTAATTATTTTAACCCATTGGATTTAAATCTTCTAACTATCTAATTGTACTGCTCTATAAGTTAAATGGGCTTCCCTGGTGGCTCAGCAGTAAAGAATTAGCCTTCAACACAGGATACACAGGTTTGATTCCTGCCTGGGGAAGATCCCCCAGAGAAAGAAATGGCAATCCACTCCAGTATTCTTGTCTGGAAAATTCTATGAACAGAGGAGCCTGGAGGGCTATAGTTCATGGTATCACAAGAGTTGGACATGTCTTAACTACCAACCAACCAACATAAGTTAAACATATTATAAGGCAAATTATTTTAATGCAATAGACATAGTTTTATCATGTCTACCAATCCAGGAAATTAATCCACCTTACAAATGTCATGGGTTTCTTCCCCTGATTGAAGAAAAAATGACAGTGCCACTTAGTTGTGTTCTACTCTTTGCAACCCCATGGACTGTGTAGCCCACCAGGCTCCTCTGTCCATGGAATTCTCCAGGCAAGAATACTGGAATGGATTGCCATTTCCTTCTCCAGGGGGTCTTCCCAATCCAGGGATCGAACCTGGTCTCCAGCATTGCAGACAAATTCTTTACCATCTGAGCCACCAGGGAAGCCCTCTGATGGTTCTATTCAAATTGATACTGAATAGAACCCTCAGTAGCAGCCGCATGCTATAATGAGTAGTTTGTTTATGAATAATATAGGCAATCAGAACAGGCAGTTGAGTTAATATGGAGATCGGGGACAATGTCAATTTACCTGTAAAATTGTGTCAGTTTTAGACTGAAAACTGCTTTTGATTAGAGTACAGTTTTCTCCCATTTCATCTGCTTTTGCTCTAATCAAACTAATGCCAATCTTTTTATTTTTAATTCAAGTCTATGAATTCCTCCACTTACTACTGAAAGAGTTAGATGAAGTATCTGCTCCTTTTGACAGAACAAATCTGTAAGAGTACTTTCCTTAGTTTGCCATGCAGTATTTAATAATTCTGTCCTTGAATTTAGAGTTTCTTTAAATGGGATGAAATCTAAAAATATTTCTGGCAGAAGCAGTTATACCAGACATCTTAATTATTATGTTTCCAAGGAAATGACAGGCTATGTAAGAGAAGCTGACATGTCTCCCTGCAGCTATGTGCTTTTTATATTGGAACTTTAGGCTATTATAAATTACCTGGTCCTGAGACTGGCATGAGCACAAAGCCTCAGATATAAACCAGCTGCCACATAATGAAGCGGGTGTTAACCCCTTCAAATGTCCCTTTTTTTGCCTTACTGTATGTACACTGCCAAATATGAGACTTGTAGGAGCACACAGATTTCTAAATGGGCAGTAAATATATCTGTCTCATTTTCTTTATTTTCCTGTACACTTGACGTTTAGTCTCCACTTTTGGAATCATTCCTAAAGACGAAATTGAATAGTAAGACGGAGTAAACTGAAGGTGAAGAGGTGGTGTCTGAGGAGTGCAGGAGGTTGGTAGTGATTCTGTGGGGTTCATGCTCTTGACAATTATTGTTTGATTTGAGTCCCTGCTTACTCTGCTGAATGCCATGTTTCCACATCAGGAAAGGAACTTGATCTTTGAACCTGCTGCCTCCTCATTAGAAGGGAAAGGAGCAGCACTTGGGTGATCTTTTGAATTAAGCAGCTGGCACAATAGCTCTGCTCAGTAAATTGGACAGAGCAAATGTGTAAAACTGTTTCCTGGTGGAAAGGTATTTTGAACTGTACTGCCATACCCTTTTAGTTTTTATTCCTGAATTTGGGCCACTGCTAAGCATTATTCCAATGCCAAAATTCTCAGCCAAGTATGTTTCGCAGCTAACAGTTGAAAAGGTAGTGGTTAGTAATATTGTAATTTTCCAAATACAGGGAAGCATCCAATGGGGCCTACTAAACTTTGTCAGTGTTATTAAACCTCCTGGATTATGTGACTGATATATTTCATTCATAAATTAAAGTTAACATTATGGATTTTTACAAACATATTTATAAAATGCTTCATTATCTATTGAGATAAAACATTCCAACACTATACATTTTAAAAGGCTTTCTAAAAATCAGAAAATGGGCTAGAGTCTGATTTTGGATTTAGCATTTCCTTTCTATATTACTGTGGATATGTCTGAATGTCTGTTTTTCACCAAAAATAATAAATAAAAGACTGTAAATCAAATAAACCAAAAATTCAGACATGGTATGCTCTGCCAAATTCATAGTGCAGTTGCAAAAATCAAATGAGAGAAAAAATGTGACAGTGGTTGAAAAACTGCACAGTGTTAAAAAAATGTACATTTTTATCACCATTTCATGGGCTTTCTTTTATTGTTAGAAATTGCTCATCCTCTTCTGAGAACACAAATCAGCAAAAAGCCTCCAAATGAAACAATGAGTGGTGTGATTTTTTAATGAGTGCCGGCTTGATAAATCTGATGGTGAAGAGGACCTTCATTCACAATAGAGCATCTTGTCAGTCTTTCACTACAAATAAAATCCAGTGAAGAATCCATCACGATACTGACAGAAGCTGTTAGTAGGGACTTCTGCCTATAGACAACTCAGTCTGATTGATGAGTTTATAAAAGTCCAGCCTCTACACTGCTTCTTTATTAGTTATTCTGTAAGGTTCTCCAAAGAATTTGTATTTAATCTCATTTATATATTGTGTTTTATACATGGCTTATTTTAGCATAAACCTAAGACATAAGGGAATGACATTTTCAAATAAGATGTGTATAACAAAAATGATACAAATGTGATATTATAATAGAGTATTCTCCTCTTGCATCCACATTAAATTTTTTACAGTATTCGGTTTTCTAACCAACATAGATGTTTTCAAGTGTTGATATAATCAATGATTTAGCTACTTACTAGAGTTAATTAATTTTACTGCTATTAATTATTTTACTGCTATTAAAATACAGGTAATAAATAGGTTATAAAACTAGGGAAAATTACTATGTAGTACCATCTTGAAGTAGCTTTATCTCAATTCTTAAATTAATTACCATATAGGTTGCAAGTTATGAAATTGTATATCAATTTCAAATCTTAACTGCTTACTCTTGCCATAATTCATATCTTATAGCAGTTACCAGCCTACTTTTCTAAACCAGTGCATCCATTTCCTAACTGTTGTGAGAGGTGACTTCTAACACCTCGATGAGTCCCTCTTCTTTGTAAAACTGCCCTTGGCAAAATAGAAGTTGCTGCATTTGAGAGGTTTTGCCCATCCAAGGGAAACCCACAACCAAGGACTGACTGACTAAGAGAGGGGACAAATTCCTACTCCCTTTGCCTCAAGATGGGATCAATTTTGTGTTGCAGCTTATCCAGTTTAGACTTCACTTGAGACCAAGTGAAGACCTTGCATAGGCCTCCATTGTCATCCCTCTTTCTTCACGTAAATCTTTTCTCCTAACAGAAAATCCTTGATAAATCATGTGTCCTCAACTCTTTGTCCCAGTCTCTGTTTCCAGGAATTGAACCTGAAACAATTAGTGAAGGAATGGCCCTACAAAGGAGATTCTAAGGATTCTAGAGGTCAATCATGCATCACCTAGCAAACAATGAAAATCCTGTCTCTCCATTGTGGGATACTGATGTTTATTAATAACCTGTAGGGGCTTCCCTGGAGAAGGCACTGGCGACCCACTCCAGTCCTCTTGCCTGGAGAATCCCAGGGATGGGGGAGCCTGGTGGGCTGCCGTCTATGGGGTCGCACAGAGTCGGACACGACTGCGACTGAAATGAACTGAACTGAACTGAACTGATGGCTCAGTGGGTAAAGAATTCTTTCAGTGCTGGAGACACAGAAGATGCAGTTTCGATCCCTGGACTGGGAAGATCCCCTGCAGGAGGAAAATGGCAACACACTCCAGTATTCTCCCCTGAAAAATCCCATGGACAGAGGATCCTGGCGGAGAAGGTGGGTTTGGCTACAGTCCAAAGTGTCACAAAGAGTCAGACATCACTGAGAAACTAAGCATGCAACATCTTTTGAATGCAGTTACTAAAAATATTACTCACATGGAACTGGAGGAGTGGAAAGAATCAGACTGGCTTATCTCTGACATTAGAGAGGTCGGGAATAAATAAGAATTATAAGGACTGTTTAATAAGGTACCTATTGTTGAGAACTACTAATGTTTTTAGGAAAGAAAATTACCAGTTTAAGAAATTAGATACTAATTAAAAGAAAAGCGTGGGAGCCAGAGTTGCACATCTGGAAGCATGTGATCTGTTTATTATTTTTCTAATGGAAAATGATCATTATGTTCTCCTTATGTTCCACTGAGCCTGCACCTACTATAAAGCATCCAATGCCTCTGGAAATTAATTATAAGTGATTTTTTTTAAGATAAGTTTCTATCTTGTTTGGGCAATAACAATACTTCTCCAAGCAAAGGCTCAGCCAATACTATGAACTTGAAGAATTATTTATGGTTTGAGTCTAATATACTCAATTTCATTCCTCTGCATGCAATGCCCAGAGCCAAGTACCTGGAGAGATACAGATCAAATGGTATAAAAAGTGTGATATGGTAACCTATAGGTAGATGCCACAGGCAGGCTAATAATAATGTTTATTTTGAAACAGACAGTCTTTGTTTTTCAATATTATACTGAATATATTCAATATTATCTAACAAGAATTGAAATAATATAATATCTAAAAATAAAAATTACATTGAGAAATCAATTCAATAATTACCTCCTGGTTGATTCATAGGAAATATCATGAAAAAATTACTAAAACATTTCACCCTGTAATACCAGATTATTCCCTTTATTGTGTGAGTAAATGTGTATGCATTTATTGCCACTAAAGCATTTTCAGTTTTCTCTTTTGATAGCTAAACAAAGAATTACTTATAAAAACTGTACTTCAGTCCATTCCCTTGATGTTTCAGAAATCTTTATATATGGTCACCTAAAGGCTTCCCTGGTGGCTCAGATGATAAAGCATTTGCCTGCAATGTGGGAGACCCTGGGTTGGGAAGATCCCCTGGAGAAGGAAATGGCAACCCACTCCAGTACACTTGCCTGGAAAATTCCATGGACTGAGAAGCCTGGTAGGCTACAGTCCATGGGGTCACAATAGAGTCGGACAAGACTGAGTGACTTCACTTAGGCAGATAACTGTCTGTTCTACCCAATCAGCAAGCTCTGGATTAAATGGCATAGAAAAGATGTAAAAGGAAATGGAAAATCCTAGAGGCAATATTTCTTTAGTCCACAATTTTTCATGTGTCCATTCCAATTATATTTTTTAAATGTTCCCCATTGCTAAATTTTTAATAGGAAAGTATAAATTATTTTAAAAATATATATTAACCAGAGCTATATTAGTGATATGGTAAACAAAATGACTTTGACTTACATATGAAAAAAAAAAAAAACTTACTTAAGCAATTGTAGGTTTTCCCTGGTGGCTCAAACAGTAAAGAATCTGCCTGCAATGTGGGAGACCTGGGTTCAGTCCCTGGGTTGGGAAGATCCCCTGGAGAAGGGAATGGCTACTCACCCCAATATTCTTTTTTTTTTAATTTTAAATTTATTTATCTTTTTAACTGAAGGATAATTGCTTTACAGAATTGTATTGGAGAGGGTAGGATGTATGGTGAGAGTAACATGGAAACTTGCATTACCATATGTAAAATAGATAGGCAGTGGGAATTTGCTGTACCACTCCAGTATTCTTGCCTGGAGAGTTCCATGAACAAAGGAGCCTAGTGAGCTTCAGTCAATGGGGTTGCAGAATTGGACATAACTGAGCAATTAATGCTTTCACATTTTAAGCAGTTGTAAGGTGATATTTCCTTTCTATTTTATTAAAGTCCTTCATCTTTTCCTTACTACAGTTTTAGTTTTCATAAATTAGTGACTGAATATAATTTCCTCAAAACAATACTGAATTATAATAATTTTGTTTACTAAATCCAAACAAGAATAATTTCCAGATGTACAAACTGGGCTTCAAAGAAGCAGAGGAACCAGAGATCAAATCTCCAACATTCTTTGGATCATGGCAAAAGCTAGGAAGTTCCAGAAAAACATCTACTTCTCTTTCATTGACTTCACTAAAGCCTTTGACTGTGTGGATCACAACAGACTCTGGAAAATTCTTAAAGAGATGGAAATACCAGACCACTTCACCTGTCTCCTGAGAATCCTGTATATAGGTCAAGAAGCAACAGTTAGAACTGGATATGGAGCAACTGACTGGTTTCAAATTGGGAAAGCAGTATCACAAGGCTGAATATTGTCAGCCTTATTTAATTTGTTATTCCTAATTAACTTATATGAGGAGTACATTATGTGAAACGCCAGACTGGATAAATTATAAGCTGGAATCAAGATTGCCAGGAGAAATAGCAACAACCTCAGATATGGAGATGATACCTTTCATTAGATACCATTAGAAAGTGAAGAGGAACTAAACAGCCTCTTGATGAGGATGAAAGAGAAGGGTGAAAAAACTGATTTGAAACTCCGCATTAAAAAAGCTAAGGTCATGACATTTAGTCCCATCACTTCATGGCAAAAAAAAAGAAGAAGAAGTCAGATTTTACTTTCTTGGGCTCCAAAATCACTGTGGACAGTGACTGCAGCCATGAAGTTAAAAGAGGCATGCTCCTTGCAAGGAAAGCTATGAAAAACCTATACAGTGTATTAATAAGCAAAGATATCACTTTGTCAACAAACATCTGTATAGTCAAAGCTATAGTTTTTCCAGTAATCAAGTACAGAAGTAAGAGTTGGACCTAAAAAAAAAAAAAGTGAAGCACCAAAGAATTGATGCTTTCAAATTGTGGGGCTAGAGAAGACTCATAAGTGTCCCTTGGACTACAAGGAAATCAAACCAGTCAGTCCTAAAGGAAATCAACCCTGATTATTCATTGGAAGGAGTGTTGTTGAAGCTGAAGCTCCAAAACTTTAGCCATCTGATGCGAAGAGCTGTCTCACTGGAAAAGATCCTGATGCTGGGAAAGATTGAAAGCAAAATAAAAGAGGGAAACAGATAATGAGATGGTTACATAGCACCACCAAATCAATAGATATGAATCTGAGCAAACTCAAGGAGATAGTGGAGGACAGAGGAACCTGGCATGCAATAGTCCATGGGGTTGTAAAGAGTCAAATACAACTTAGTAACTGAACAACAACAACAACATACAAGAAAATGTATGGGAATATTTTAAGTAAAAATGTGAAATTGAAATATAGCACACATAAAAAGTATGCAAATAACAACTGCACATATAGGTGTTGTTGTGCTTAGTCAGTCAGTCATATTTGACTCTTTGTGATCCCATGCACTATAGCCCACAAGGCTCCTCTGTCCATGGGATTCTCCAGGCAAGAATACTGAGTGGGTTGCCATGTTCTCCTCCAGGGGATCTTCCCAACCCAGGGATTGGACCAAGGTCTCCCACGTTGCAGGTGGATTCTTTACCATCAGAGCCATCAGGGAAGCCCTCATGTATATGAGTTAGGACAAAATCAAAACATCCAGTTAACCTCCAAACATGATAGGAAATAGATCACTACCTATTATTTCAAGAGCTTTTAGTTATCCCCATGCAGTTCCTCCCTCCTTCCTCTTCAAAGTTTAACATATTTTCTGATATCTATCATTATAGATATGTTTTATCTGCTTTACAGCAAGACAAAGAATTTTACAGTCAACATTCACATATTGATCATTTAGATTCTACCATTCATATTTTTTATTTCACATATATCTGTATATTCATCTTGGTATCTATCCATTGACATATTTAAATTTTACAGACTTTAAAATAAATTGCAAACATATACTTCCTGCTACATATTTCAGCATGCATATCTTTAATTAGAATTCTATATTTCTTGACAGATTTGTTAATATATGCATACTTCTATATACAATGGAATATACAATTCTCAAATATATGTTTGCTGAGCTTTAATGAATGTTTTATTTAATCCCCATCTTGATACCCATGAAATTTGACAGCTCATTCATATCCTTTCCCATTTAATTTCAAGCCTTATTCACCCAGAGGCCATCACCATTTTGATTTTCCATCACAAATTAGTAAATATGTTCTAACAACAAAGTGGAATTATTTATAATGAATTCTCCTTGCAAGGATTCTTTTACCTAACAGTGGCTTTTTGAGATTTATCCATTCTACTGCATATATTAGTAGTTCATTCCTTTTTATTGTTTAATATGTCAATTGTATAAATATACAATAGTTTTTTTCATTCTACTAGTGCTATAAATATGGTTTGTTTCCAGTCACCAGAAATTATAAAAAGAGCTGATATGAACAATTTCGTATGAGTTATCTTATGGACATATATTTTTATTTATATTTAGTAAATCTAGAATAGGAATTGTAATGCAGGAGACCGAGTTTTGATCCCTGGGTCAGAAAGATCCCCTGGAGAAAGAAATGACAATCCACTCCAGTATTCTTGCCTGGAGAATCCCATGAATAGAGGAGGCTGGTGAGCTGCAGTCCATGGGGTCACAAAGAGTCAGACACAACTAAATGACTAACAGAGAGAAAAATCGGAATTGCTGGGTGATAGGGTAAGTGTTTATTTAGTTTTAGAAGAAACTTTTAAAGTTTTATCTAAGTAGTTGTAGCATTGTGCATTACCACCAAAAGATGGATGTGATATTTTTATTGCTCCACATCTTGCCTATGTTTGACAAAGTCAAAGTTCAAATTTTAGCTATTTATGAAAGGGCAAATCTTCTGGTAATATTTTGTTATGGTCTAGTTTGAATATCCCTAGTGAGTTTATATTAAGCAATTTTTTCACCTGTTTTGTACCATTAATTGTATGTTTTATTTTGAAGTATTTGCTCAAAAATTTGCCCACATTTATTGAGTTGTTTGTTTTTCATTGATTTGTAAGAATTCACAATATACTCTAGATGAACAAATGTTTTAAAAACTGATGATATCCAATTTATCAATTTTTGTTTTATGGTTTTATTCCTGTCATCTGTCTAAAATGTTTTTCATTCTCTTAAGATAAAAAAACAATTTTTTTCTCTTATGTTTTGTTTTTAAAGCTTATTGTTTTAGCTTTTATACACAGATATGATTCATCTTCAAATTTGATTTAGGTTGTGAGGAAGATGTCAAGATTAATGTTTTTCAAAAGAATATTCAGTAGTTCTGGTTCCTTTTTTTGATTAAATCTCTTTTTCCACCATTGGATAATTACACATTTTTTGTCAAAAATAATATAATTTATGTAAGTCTAGGTTCGATTCTGGATTCTTTACCTGTTGATTCTTAATATCAGTGGCACACTGTCTTGATTAAGGTAGCTTTGCATTATTTCTCAACTACAGATAATATAAAAACTGCTAAGAACTATAACATGAAATTATTTGAGAGCTCACACCTGTGAAACATTGCAGTCCCAGGCACTAAAGTAAAAAGACTTCTTTGACAACTCAGAATATTAGGTAGAGATTCCTAAAAATGTCAAACATGATAGAAGCCACGAAATAAAGGCTACTCTAAGCCTATTCTACAAAATTTGAGTTATAATTCCATAAAGAATGAATCAGATATGCAAGAAAATTATATGCTTCCCAAAATGAACTTCAATAGTCTTTAAATCGGGATTTTTAAAAATCTAGAATCCAGGAAATCTAACATTTACCATGCCATGATGTAATTTTTAAAAATTATTAGATGTGTATAGAAATGATAAAACATGAATCATAACAAAGGAGGAAAAAAAAAGAAACTCAACAATGACAGAGATAATTAGTAGCCAAGGACTTTAAAGAAGTTAGTATATCTCAATAATTTTAAGGAAAAAAGAACTTAATGTGGGAAAAAATAAGGTACATAAAAGGAATCTTACAGAAGTTCTACACTTAAAAATATAGAATGTTCTTAGTCACTCAATAATGTCCAACTCTTTGTAATCCCATGAACAGTAGCCCACCAGGCTCCTCTGTCCATGGGATTCTCTAGGCAAGAATACTGGAGTGGATTGCCATTTCCTTCTCAAAAAAAAAAAAAAAATATATATATATATATATATATATATATAGCATATTAAATACAAAAATAGCAGGGTGATTTAAGAGCAGGTTACATATCACAGCAATAAAAGGTTAGTAACCATGAAGACATAGTAATAGAAACCATATGACCACATGAAAGCACAGAAAGAAAAAAATTGAGAGGGGGGGAAAAAGCAGTCTTATTTGCCTGTGGGAAAATATTAAGCCTCCAGACACATATAATAGAAGTAAAAAAAGGAAAAAATAAATGTAAACAGAAATCTTTTTTGAAAAATTCTCACAAATTTTCCATACTTGAGGAAAATTTTAGACCTATACATCCAAGAATGTAAAAGAAAAAAAAAAAGCAAGAAGGACAAACAAAAAGAAAATTGCACTAAAACATACCAAAATCCAGTTGCTAAGCACCAGTGATAAAGAAAAATGTGAAAAGAAGCCAGAGTAAAGATTATATATATATATATAAAACAATTAGATAAACCCCGGAATCTGTATCAGAAATTAGATATGGAAATGGGACAGCACCATTAAAATACCAAAGGGAAAATAGTAAGGTGAAACTAAAGTGCTGTCTCCATCAAGGGAGAGAATGGCAGAGTAAAAAGACCCTGAGCTCACCTTCTCCCACAGGCACATCAAAATTACAACAATTTACAGAGCAATTATTGATGAGAAAGACCAGAAAACTAACAGGAAATATCTTCATGAACAACATAAAGAGAGGACCATAACTAGATGGGTGGGAGAGCTGGAGACAAGTTACAGTCAAGACCCATACCCCGAGGTGGTGATTCACAAACTGGAGCATAGTTACAATGATAGAACTTCTTTCCAAGAAGCAAGGGGTCTGAGCCACACATCAGGCTCCCTAGCCTGGGGATACTACACCAGGAAGACAGAGCCTCCAGAACATTTGGTTTTGAAGGTCAGAAGGGCTTACTTCCAGAAGAGCCAAAGGGGTTTGGGAAATAGAGACATGACGCTTAAACGATGGCAGAAAATCACATACCCTCTGAGACCCAGGGCAGAAGCAGTAATTTGAAAGAAGTCTGGGTCAGACACACTTGCTGATCTTGGAGAGCCTTCCAGAGAGGCAGAAGGCCACTGGAACTCACCCTGGAGACACAGACACTGGCCCTAGCCAGTTTGGGGAGGTTGTTCTCTCACAAGGAAATGGTGCTGGCAAACAACATTTTGGAATCTTCCTTCAAGCTTATTAGCACAGGAACCTTGCTTTGCCCTTCAGCTTCTTGGGACCAGTACCGGGACTCCTCTACTCACTAACAAGCCAGCTGCCTTAAGCCCATACCACCCTAGAAACTTTCATTGTCCATGGGAGAGCCAGAACCTAGTCTTTCATACAAGTGCCCCAGTATTATCTTCAAGACTCCCAGAGCCCTGCTGCCAGACCCCAGGATCCATCTCTGCCCATCAGCCGGCCAGCACTAGTCCTGGAACCCAACCTCACATATCAGTGAGCAGTCATCAGCCTCAGAATCCCCTGTGCCCTGGCCCTTCCCACTGGCAGGTCAACACATCAATTCCAGGACACCCAGGGCCCTGGAATCAGAGAATAGGGACCCAGATCTATTTACCAGTGAGCCAACACTAGCACCAGGACCACCTGGGCTTCAGCCCTGATCATCAGTGTGCTGATACGAGCTCCAGGATGTTTCTACCCCTAAGCCAGAGATCCCAGGCCCTGGCTTCATTCATCAGTGGGACAGCACTAGCCCTAGGACCACCTGGACACTGGGCCTGCTCACCACCCTGGCAATACCAGTAACAGAACACCTCAAGCCAAGCAGCTAGCTGGATTGTGACACAACCTCAATCACTAGCAGGCCAGTTGTCTTTTAGAGGCCTTGTTCCTACAGTTGCCCTAGGACCTGTCATGTCAACCAGAGGACCCAGGATATTTCCTTCATACCAGTGCATTGACACTAGTTCCTTAACTTACAGAACCCTGCATCCAGAGACCCTAGGACTGGCTCTGTTCTACCAGTCTGCCTTTACTAGCTCTAAGACTTGGCTCCACTTACTAGCAGGGGTACACTAAACCTTGGACCACTGAAGTCCTACAGCTTGCCATGTTAGGACCCAGACCACCCTCCAGCAGGCCTACACCAGCCTCAGGACCCACTGAGCCCTAGCCCTGCCCACTAGCAAGCCAATGCCAGCTCTGCAGAGCCCCTCAGCCAGCCACCTCAGGATCTGGTCTCCCCACCAGCATGTAGACATCAGCTTCAGGACACCAGAGACTCCATCGCCAGACATGTCAATGACCAGCCCTCCCACCAGCAGACTGATACTAGATCTGGGACACCTGTCCCTACAACCAGTAGACACAAAAATCTTTAACCAAATTCAACATTTATTTATGATAAAAACTCAAAGAAGGGATACAAATGGAATATAATTCAGCATAATTAAGACAATTTTTGACAAACCCACATCTAACATAATACACAACAGTAGCAAACTGACAACTTTTCATTTAAATTCAGGAACAAAACAAAGATGCCTACACTCACCACTTCTACTTTACACAGTATTGAAAGTTCTAGACATAACAATCAGATCAGAAAAATAAATAAAAGGCATCCAAATACGAAAGGAAGAAGCAAAACTGCCACCGTTTGCAGATGACATAATACTATACATAGAAAAACCCTAAAGACACCACCAAAAACTACTGAAATCAATGAATTCAGTAAAGTTGCAGGATGCAAAATTCATATACAGAAATTTTTGTATTTCTATACACTAACAGTAAATTGTCAGAAACAAAATTAAGAAAATAATCTTATTTGCAATTGTATCAAAAAGAATAAAACACTTAGGAATAAGTCTAGCTAAGGAGGAAAAAGATCTCTAGGCATATAACACTGATGAAAGAAACTGAAAATGACACAAAGAGATGAAAAGATATACTGTGTTCACGGATTAGGATAATTAGCATTGTAAAAATAACCACGCAACACAAAGCAATCTACAGATTCAACATAATCCCTATCAAAATACCAATAGCATTTTTCACAGAACTAGAATAAATAATTCTAAAATTTGTATGGAAACACATAAGACTCCAAATAACCAAAACTATCTTGAGAAAGAAGAACAAAATTGGAGGTATCATGTGCCCTGATTTTCAAAATACATTAAAAAGGTATGATTGCCAGAACAGTATGGTTCTGGCACAAAAACAGACACATTGATGAATGGAACAGACTACAGAGCCCAGAAATGAACCACACTTTCATGGGAAACTAAATCTACAACAAAGGAGACAAGAATATACAATAAGGAAAAGAGAGTGTCTTCTATAAATGACATAGGAAAAAGTGCACAACTACATTCTAAATAATCAAACTGGACTGCTCTCTCACACCATGCACAAAAACAAACTCAAAACTGACTAAAAACATAAGACCTGAAAGCATAAAACTTCTAGTTAAAAATCTTGGCAGTATTCTCTTTGTCTTGAATCTTAGTAATTTTTTTTTTTTTGGATATGTCTCCTCAGG
Source organism: Antilocapra americana (assembly GCA_007570785.1). NCBI lineage: Eukaryota > Metazoa > Chordata > Mammalia > Artiodactyla > Antilocapridae > Antilocapra > Antilocapra americana. The sequence goes on along the minus strand of ML664163.1, from coordinate 12,908,555 downwards.
CAAGTGAAACAAAAGCAAAAATAAACAAATGGGACTAAATCAAACTAAACATATTTTACACAGCAAAGGAAAGTATCAACAAAGCAAAAAGGCCACCTACTGATTGGGATTAGATATTTACATCTTCTGATACAGCTGATAAGATGTTAATATTAAAAATATACAAAGAATGCATATAACTCAGCATCAAAAAAACGTTTAAAAAAATGAACAGAGAACCTGAGTAGATATTTTTCCAAAGAAGGCATATAGGTTGCCAATAGGCACATTAAAAGACCCCAAAATCACTAATCATCAGTGAAGTACAAATCAAAACCACAATGCGATGTCACCTCATACCTGTCAGAATAGCCAACATCAAAAAATCGCCAGCCCAGGTTTGATGCTTGATACAGGGTGCTTGGCGCTGGTGCACTGGGATGACCCAGAGAGATGGAACCTGGAGGGAGGTGGGAGGGGGGTTCTGGAAGGGGAACACATATATATACCCATGGCAGATTCATGCCAATGTATGGCAAAACCAACACGATAATATAAAGAAAAATAAATAAATAAAATTAAAATAAATAAATAAATAAAACTTGTAGTTGAAAAAAAATCTACAAACAATAACTACTGTAGAGGTTGTGGAGAAAAGGGAACCCTCCTATACTGTTGATGGGAATGTGAACTAATATAACTGTGGAGAATACTATGAAAGTTCCTTAAAAAAAAAAATAGAAATAGAACTACCATATGATACAAAAATCCCACTCCTGGGCGTATACCAAGAGAAAACCATAAATCTATTTGCAGAGCCAGATTTTCCACAAAATGTTTTGCATAGAATGGAGAGAGAGGTTTCCCACAACTGTTATGAATGATAACAATCTTTAAAACTATAAACATAATAACATAGTTGTGATGCTGTAAATTATCTCATAATTTTGGTTATATTTTTCAGAAGGAAGCTTACCTAAGAATTGTTATATAATTCTGCTGACCTAAAACAAATACACTGCCGGATACTTCTGGAGCAAAGATGAGTTTATTCAAGACCAGCGTGCATGTGTGCTACATGGCTTCAGTCATCTCAGACTGTCTGAGACCCTATGGATTGTAGCCCACCAGGCTCATCTGTCCATGCGATTCTCTAGGCAAGACGACTGGAGTGGGTGGCCATGCCCTGCTCCAGGGGATCTTCCTGAACCAGGGATCGAATCTGCATCTCTTACATCTCCTGCATTAGCAGGCTGATTCTCTACCACTAACGCCACTTGGGAAGCCCAAACAGTGTACTTAATTGCTTAGTCATGTCCGACTCTTTGAGACCCCATCAACTATAGCCCGCCAGGCTCCACTATCCATGGGGATTCCCCAGGTAAGAATACTGGAATGGGTTGCCATGCCCTCCTCCAGGCGATCTTCTCAACCCAGGGATGGAGCCCAGGTCTCCTGAATTTCAGGCAGATTCTTTACCATCTGAGCAACCAGGGAAGCCCTCAAGACCAGAAGAGAATTTACAATTCAGGGTCTGCAACAATGTCAAGCCACGTGAAAGTTCCCACTTAGCAGTGGGAGAGCCCTTTCATAGAGACAAAAAAGAAGTTGGGAGGACTATAGTAAACAGAATCCATGGCTTCTTATTGGCTGAATCCTTTTCCTGAAAGGAGTCTTTCTTCCTGTTCTGCTATCTTTGCAGGATATGAGAGCTACCCTTTCTGGCTTCTCAATTCTATTTAGTGAAAGTTGCAGGATCGTTGCTGTTGTTGTTATTTACAGTTTTCATTTTTATTTGAAGGTTTTTTCAGTAACTGATTTTTACCTTACTCATCCAATTATATTTCTTAATTATACCACAGAAATCTCTGAGTTGAGTAACTCTCCATACAGCTCTCCTATCTACCAAGTTAATTTCAGCTACGTGTATGATCTTTTTTTCTTTTCTTTTTTGCATCTAAATGTCCTCTAATTTCTTCTCTTAAATGTCTTTCTTATTTCTTCAATAAAAATGATATCATTTCTCAAGATTTATTTCAATCACCACTTTCTTGATTTCCATCTGCAGACAAACTAATTTTTCTTTCTCTGAATTTATACTTTACTATACTCTGAAATTTTCTTAGTCTCATCTTTTAATTTTTCTTAGATAATTACTTTATTGGTAGTTACTTACAAAACTAAGTCAAAACTTTCCCTAGGATTTCCAAATCATTTTATTGTATATACTGCATAATGGACACAGCAGATGATGGAAATGTGTAAAAAGAGGAGGGAACTATATTTCTGAAAATATGTTTTTGAATTTCTTAACCATTGATCATATTATTGTCCTGAATTGTTCACTTTTCTTTCTTTGTTGACAGATTATAGTCTGTAGGCCCCACTGACTCCAGTCACTGCTTTTGCACAACCATCTGACTTTAGCCAATGAAACATGAACAAACGGGATGTTTGCCACATCTAAACAGACATTTAAAAGGCTTTGCAAGGTTCCACCTGCTATTTTGTTTCTGTACCCTGTGCTATGAGAAGGACATGTCCCTGAAAGCTCTGTCCTTTGAAGTAGAAAACTATGAATATATATTTTGCAGGACTAATGTGAGACTGCATCTGAAAACAAAGTAATAGCAGACACAGGTGACGCAAAGAAATAACTATCTGATATTGTAAGCCATACACGATTTTAGGTTGTTTACTTTGCATCATGTTCTAACAATATCTAGTAGACCCAAATCCAGCATTTAGTACATGAAAGTGTTTCAAGAAAACAACATTTAAACTAAATATTCTTCATCTATGTATGGGGTAAACCATACTTCACCCTAACATAGACACTAAAAACTTTTCATGAGAAGAATCAAATGAGATTTCTTGTAAATATAGTGAATCTCTTTGTTTAGTTTCTGAAATAATAATTTAGTTTTAAATTATGTAAAAACCTATAGTATAACATGTGGTTTAGTCACTAAGTCATGTCTGACTCTTGCAACCCCGTGGACTGTAGTCAGCCAGGCTCCTCGGTCCATGGGATTTTTCAGGCAAGAATACTGGAGTGGGTTGCCATTCCTTCTCCAGGAGATCTTCCCAACCCAGAGATTGAATCTAGGTCTCCTACACTGTAGGCAGAGTCTTTACCAACTGATCTACCTGGGAATTCCTATAGTATAACATGCAATGAAATAAATGTTCAATGTGTTTAAAAATAAAATATAAATTGTATAACACTACACAACACATATATTATTTGATAGTATTCAGAATCCAATAGTATTTTGTAAATTGGACTTAAATTTTTGTTTGATAGACTAAGGAAACTTGAGATGATGAATTCAAACCCATTTCTCAAGTAAGTATTCCATTGACCCTATTCTTCCACAGCAAAAAACTTGAAATAGCCATATCAAATAGTTAATGAGAGGTAATATTGGCCACTGTTAATGACACATCTTTGATCACTTTCCCCCTCATAGTCTGCTTGGAATTTCCTATAGTAGAACAGCCTAAGTGATATAAATAACTATTAGGAGAATTAAAGATTTAATCATGGTTTTCCAATACAGTAAGCTTGTTCACATATACTTTAATAGCACTTGGCTAATAAAACAATACAATAAAAAGAACCATAGGCTTCTGGTTCAAGATGGCAGAGTAAAAGGACATGGGCTCATCTCTTCCTGTGAGAGCATCTAAACTGAAACTAGCTATTGAACAACCATCAACAGGAGGATGCTGGAACCCCCCCCCCAAAAAAAAGATACCCCTTGTCCAAACACAAAGAAGAAGCTGCAGAGATACTGTAGGAGGGGCACAATCGTGATAAAATCCCATGCCCACCAGGTGGGTGACTCACAGGCAGAATGATACTAAGGAACTTCTTGCACTACTGTCAAGGTTCTGAACCTCACATCAGGCTTCCCAGTTCTGGGATTTGACAAAGGGACTGGGATTTCCTGGGAATCTGGCCTTGAGGGCCAGCAGGATTTGATTACAGGCCTTCCAGAGGACTGAGGGAAGCAGAGACTCCAGTCTAGGAGGACAAAAACAAGACCCAGAGGAGAAGAGCAGTTGACACCACAGGAGACTGAACCAAAACCACCTGCTAGTGTTGGAGGGGTGTGGGTTGGCAGGGACTCACCACAGGGATGAGGGCACTGGAAGGTTCCCCTTTGAGTACACTCTTTTGGAGTTTGCCACTAACCCTACCATAGAGCCCTGGAGGCCCCAGGGCTGGGTCACCTCAAGCCAAATGACTACCATGAAGGGAATGCAACCCCACCCATCAGCATATTAATTGGATTGAAGCTTTACTGAGCAGGACCCTGACCACCAGAGCAAGTTCTTCCCATCAAGAAGCTTACACAAACCTCTTACTCTTAAACATCAGAAGGCAGACAGAAGAAGCAAGAAGAAGCAGTCTCACAGGAGCTAAAACAAAAACCTTCTTACAGAAAGTTAATCACAATGAAAAAAGCAGAAAATTACAGTCCTCTTTTTGCCCCAGATAAAACTTAACTTGCAACTTTATGTTGTGCATCTTTTTAGTTGACACCATACATAGAAAAATGCTAAATTCCTTAACTTGAGATGTTTCTTTCTGGGTTTGAAGTCCAAAAAAATTTCAACTTTTAGGTTGTGAATATTTTTAAGTCTACAGTTATAAAGTAGCTACTTTCCAAAGTGGAATAAAAGAAGAAAAATCTCAACATTTGTAACACTGGCACTGATAAGAGACAAATCCAGAAAAATCCATCTGACGAAGCAGTTAGAATGATCATCACTCTTTTTTCCCCACAAGATACATTGACAGTGGGGAATTACTACAGGGAAGAGCCAATTTTGACTCCATGTTGGATCTGTTTCTTCAGCTTTAACCTTTGCTTTCCATTGCTTTTGTTAAAATCATGCATAATGGCCTGCCTTGTAATCCTGCCATTCTGCCTGTTAAACTGAAGTGCCTTTATTCAGTTCACAGAGAGATAATCCGACTCTGCCCACCTGTGAATGGCTACAGAAAGAAGAAATTAATACATCCTATCCCCAAGATTAGCCATTTCAGGAGACATTTGCTAGATTAATGTCCTTTTTACTTTACTTCTTCACTTCCTCCTCCTCTCTATTCTGTAAAAGCCCCTGGCATCCAGGTCCCAACAAGATGGTTGTTTTGAGACATTAGTCTGCCATCTTCTCAGTCTGCTGGCTTTCTGAATAAAGTCATAAAAAAAAAAAAAAGAAGGCAGACAGCAGAAGCAAGAAGAAGCAGTCTCACAGGGGCTAAAACAAAAACCTTATTACAGAGAGTTAATCACAATGAAAAAAGTAGAAAATTAAGTCCCAGATGAAGGGATAGGATAAGATTCCAGAAAAACAACTAAATGAAGTGGAGATAAGCAACCTTCCAGAAAAAGAATTCAGAATAATGATAGTGAAGATGATCCAGGATCTTGAGGAAAGAATGGAAGCAAAGATTGAGAAGATGCAAGCAATATTTGCCAAAGACCTACCTAGAAGAACTAAAGAACAAACAAACAGAGATAAACAATACACTAGAAGGAATCAACAGCAGAACAACTGAGGAAGAAGAACGGATAAATGACCTGGAAGACAGAATGGTGGAAATCACTGCCAGAACAAAATAAAGAAAAAAGAATGAAAAGAAATAAAGATAGAATAAGAGACCTCTGGGATAACATTAAATATGCTAACATTTGCATTATAGGAGTCCCAGAAGGAGAAAAGAGAAAGGACCTGAGAAAATATCTGAAGACATAGTAGCTGAAAACCTCCCAAACACTGGAAAGGAAATAGTCAACCAAGTACAGGAAGCACAGAAAGTCCCAGGAAGAATTAACCCAAAGAAAAACAAACTGAGACACATAGTAATCAAACTGACAAAAATTGAGACAAAGATAAAATATTAAAAGCAACAAGGGAAAAATGACACATAATATACAAGGGAACTCCCATCAGGCTATCAGCTGATTTCTCAACAGAAACTCTATAAGCCAGAAGGGAATGTAGTGATATATATATATATATATATATATATACACACACACATATATGTATATATGTGTATATATATTTGTTTTTAATTTATTTTTTATTTTAATTGGAGGCTAATTACTTTACAATATTGTAGCGATTTTGCCATACATTCACATGAATCAGCCATGGTTGTACATGTGTTCCCCATCCTGACCCTCCCTGCCACCTCCCTTTCCAACGCATCTCTCAGGATCATCCCAGTGCACCAGTCCTGAGCATCCTGCCTCATGCATTGAACCTGAAATGGTGATCCATTTCACATATGATAATATACATGTTTCAATGCTATTCTCTCAAATCATCCCACCCTCACCTTCTCCCAGAGTCCAACAGTCTGTCCTTTACATCTGTGTCTCTTCTCTTTTGCTGTCTCACATATAGGGTCATTGTTGCCATCTTTCTAAATTCCATATATATGCATTAATATAGGGTATTGGTGTTTTTCTTCTAACTTACTTCACTCTGTATAATAGGCTCCAGTTTCATCCTTCTCATTAGAACTGATTCAAATGAATTCTTTTTAATAGCTGAGTGTATTGTATATTTATTGTATATTTATTGTATATTGTGTATACGTACCACAGCTTTCTTATTCATTCATCTGCTGATAGACATGTAGGTTGCTTCTATGTCCTGGCTATTGTAAACAGTGCTGCAATGAACATTGGGATACACGTGTCTCTTTCAATTCTAGTTTCCTCAGTGTGTATGCCCAGCAGTGAGATTGCTGGGTCATATGGCAGTTCTATTTCCAGCTTTTTAAGGAATCTCCACACTGTTCCTCATAGTGGCTGTACTAGTTTCCATTCCCACCAACAATGAAAGAGGGTTCCTTTTTCTCTGCATCCTCTCCAGCATATATTGTTTGTAGACTTTTTGATAGTAGTTATACTGACCGGCATGAGATGGTACCTCATTGTGTTTTTGATTTGCATTTCTCTGATAATAAGTGATGTTGAGCATTTTTTCATGTGTTTGTTAGCCATTTGTATGTCTTCTTGGGAGAAATGTCTGTTTAGTTCTTTGGCCCATTTTTTGATTGGGTCACTTATGTTTCTAGAATTGAGCTGCAGGAGCTGCTTGTATATTTTTGAGATTAATTCTTTGTGAGTGTTTCATTTGCTGTTATTTTCTCCCATTCTGAAGGCTGTCTTTTCAACTTGCTTATAGTTTCCTTCATTATGCAAAAGCTTTTAAGTTTAATCAAGTCCCATTTGTTTATTCTTGCTTTTATTTCCTTTACTCTGAGAGGTGGGTCATAGAGGATCCTGCTGTGATTTATGTCAGAGAGTGTTTTGCCTCTGTTTTCCTCTAGGAATTTTATGGCTTCTGATCTTACATTTAGATCTTTAATCCATTTTGGGATTATTTTTGTTTATTGTATTAGAAAGTGTTCTAGTTTCATTCTTTCAAAAGTGGCTGTCCAGTTTTCCCAGCACCACTTGTTAGAGATTGTCTTTTCTCCATTGTATATTCTTGCCTCCTTTGTCAAAGATAAGGTGTCCATAGGTATGTGGATTTATCTCTGGGCTTTCTATTTTGTTCCATTGATCTACATTTCTATTTTTGTGCCAGTACCATACTGTCCTGATGACTTGCTATGCAGTATATCCTGAAGTCAGGCAGGTTGATTCCTCACTTCCATTCTTCTTTCTCAAGATTGCTTTGGTTATTCGAGGTTTTTTGTAATTCCATACAAATTGTGAAATTATTTGTTCTAATTCTCTGAAAAATACTGTTGGTAGCTTGATAGCGATTGCATTGAATCTATAGACTGTTTTGGGTAGTATACTCATTTTCAGTATATTGATTCTTCCAATCCATGAACGTGGGATATTTATTTGTATCATCTTTGATTTCCTTTATCAGTGTTTCATAGTTTTCTATATACAGGTATTTTGTTTCTTTAGGTATATTTATTCCTAAGTATTTTATTCTTTTTGTTGCAGTGGTGAATGGAATTGTTTTCTTAATTTCTCTTTGTTTTCTCATTGTTAGTGTATAGGAATGCAACAGATTTCTGTGCACTAATTTTATATCCTGCAACTTTATTGTATTAGCTCTAGTAATTTTCTGGTGGAGTCTTTTGGGTTTTATACATAAAAGATCATGTCATCTGCAAACAGTGAGAGTTTTACTTCTTTTCCGATCTGGGTTCCTTTCATTTCTTTTTATGCTCTGAGTGCTGTGGCCAAAACTTCCAAATATATGTTGAATAGTAGTGGTGAGAGTGGGCATCCTTGTCTTCTTCCTGACTTTAGGGGAAATGCTTTTAATTTTTCACCAGAGAGGATAATGTTTGCTGTGGGTTTATCATATATGGCTTTTGTTATGTTGAGGTATGTTTCTTCTATGCCTGCTTTCTGGAGGGCTTTTATCAGAAATGGATGCTGAATTTTGTCAAAGACTTTCTCTGCATCTATTGAGATAATCATGGTTTTTTGTCTTTTAATTTGTTAATGTGGTGTATCACATTGATTGATTTGCAAATATTGAAGAATCCTTGCATCCCTGGGATAAAGCCCACTTGGTCATAACCTTTTAAATATGTTGTTGGATTCTGTTTGCTAGAATTTTGTTAAGGTTTTTTGCATCTATGTTCGTCAGTAATATTGGCTTGTAGTTTTCTTTTTTTGTGGCATTTTTGGTTTTGAAATTAGGATGATGGTGGCCTCATAGAATGAGTTTGGAAGTTTACCTTCCTCTGCAATTTCCTGGAAGAGTTTGAGTAGGATAGATGTTAGCTGTTCTCTAAGTTTTTGGTAGAATTCAGGTGTGAAACCATCTGGTCCTGGGCTTTTGTTTGCTGGAAGATTTCTGATTATGGTTTCAATTTCTGTGCTTGTGATGGGTCTGTTAAGATTTTCTATCTCTTCCTGGTTCAGTTTTGGAAAGTCATAGTTTTCTAAGAATTTGTCCATTTCTTCCAAGTTGTCCATTTTATTGGCATATAGTTACTGATCCTTTGTATTTCTTTGTTGTCTGTTGTGATTTCTTCATTTTCATTTCTAATTTTGTTGATTTGATTCTTCTCCCTTTGTTTCTTGATGAGTCTGGCTAACAGTTTGTCTATTTTATTTATCCTCTCAAATAACTATCTTTTAGCTTTGGTGATTTTTGCTATCGTTTCTTTCGTTTCTTTTGCATTTATTTCTGCCCTGCCCTAATTTTTTGTGATTTCTTTCTTTCTACTAACCCTAGGGTTCTTCATGTCTTCCTTTTCTAGTTGCTTTAGATATAGGGTTAGGTTATTTTCTTGATTTCTCTCCTGTTTCTTGAGGTAGCTTTGTATTGCAATGAACCTTCCCCTTAGCACTGCTTTTACTGAATCCCATAGGTTTGGGGTTGTTTTGTTTTCATTTTCATTTGTTTCTATGCATATTTTGATTTCTTTTTTAATTTCTTCTGTGATTTGTTGGTTATTCAGAAGTGTGTTGTTTAGCCTCCATATGTTTGTATTTTTCATGGGATTTTTTTTCCCCTGTAGTTGCCATGCACTCTTACTGCATTGTGATCAGAACAGAGGCTTGAGATTATTTCAATTTTTTTAAATTTACCAAGGCTAGATTTATGGCCCAGGATGTGATTTATTCTGGAGAAGGTTCCGTGTGCACTTGAGGAAAAGGTGAAATTCATTGTTTTGGGGTTAAATTTCCTATAGATATCAATTCGATGTAACTAACCCATTTTATCATTTAAAGTTTGTATTTCCTTGCTAATTTTCTGTTTAGTTGATCTATCCATTGGTGTGAGTGGGGTATTAAAGTCTCCCACTATTATTGTGTTATTGTTAATTTCCCCTTTCATATTTGTTACCATTTGCCTTACATATTGCAGTGCTCCTATGTTGGGTGCATATATAATTGTTATATCTTCTTCTTGGTTTGATCCTTTGATCATTATGTAGTGTCCTTCTTTGTCTCTTTTCACAGCCTTTATTCCAAAGTCTATTTTATCTGATATGAGTATTGCTATTCCTGCTTTCTTTTGGTCTCCATTTGCATGAAATATCTTTTTTCCAGCCCTTCACTTTCAGCCTGTATGTGTCCCTAGGTTTGAGGTGGGTCTCTTGTAGACAGTATATATAGGGGTCTTGTTTTTGCATCCATTCAGTCAGTCTTTGTCTTTTGGTTTGGGCATTCAAATCAATTACATTTAAGGTAATTATTAATAAGTATGATCCCATTGCCATTTACTTTGTTGTTTTGGGTTCGGGTTTATAAACCTTTTCTGTGTTTCCTGTCTAGAGAAGATCCTTTAGCATTTGTTGGAGAGCTGGTTTGGTGGTGCTGAATTCTCTCAGCTCTTGATTTCTCCTTCATATTTGAATGAGATCCTTGCTGGGTACAGTAATCTGGGTTGTAAGTTTTTCTCTTTCATAATTTTAAGTATATCCTGCCATTCCCTTCTGGCCTGAAGAGTTTCTATTAAAAAATCAGCTGTTATCCTTATGGGGATCCCTTTGTGGGTTAATTGTTGTTTTTCCCTTACTGCTTTTAATATTTTTTCTTTGTGTTTGATATTTGTTAATTTGATTAATATATGTCTTGGAGTATTTCGCCTTGGGTTTATCCTGTTTGGGACTCTTTGGGTTTCTTGAACTTTCATGGCTATTTCCTTCCCCATTTTAGGGAACTTTTCAACTATTATCTCCTCAAGTATTTTCTCATGGCCTTTCTTTATGTCTTCTTCTTCTGGGACTCCTGTGATTTGAATGTTGGGGCATTTGACATTATCCCAGAGGTCTCTGAGGTTGTCCTCATTTCTTTTAATTCTTTTTCCTTTTTTCCTCTCTGCTTCATTTATTTCCACCATTCAATCTTCCACCTCACTTATCCTATCTCTGCCTCAGTTATTCTATTATTGATTCCCTCCAGAGTGCTTTTGATCTCAGCTATTGCATTATTCATTATTGATTGATTCTTTTTTTATTTCTTCTAGCTCCTTGTTAAACTTTTGTTTCATCTTCTCAATCCTTGTCTCCAGACTATTTATCTGTAACTCCATTTTGTCTTCAAGATTTTGGATCATCTTTACTATCATTATTCTGAATTCTTTTTCGGGTAGACTCCCTACCTCCTCCTCTTTGGTTTGGTTTGGTGGGCTTTTATCATGTTCTTTTACCTGCTGAATATTTCTCTGCCTTTTCATCTTGTTTAGGTTGCTCTGTATGGGGTGGCCTTTCTATGTGCTGGAAGTCTGTGGTTCCTCTTTATTGTGGAGGTTCCCTCCTGTGGGTGGTGTTGGACGAGTGGCTTGTCAAGGTTTCCTGGTTAGGGAAGCTTGTCTGGTGGCTGGAGCTGGATCTCTTCTCTCTGGAGTGAAATAAAGTGTCTAGTAGTGAGTTTTGAAGTGTCTATGGGTTTGGTGTGACTTTTGGCCGCCTATGTTTTTGTGCTTGGGGTTATGTTCCTGCTTTCTTGGAGAATTAGCTTGGTATGTCTTGCTATGAAACTTGTTGGCTCTTGGGTGGAGCTTGGTTTCAGTGTAGGCATGGAGGCTTTTGGATGAGCTTTTGTCAGTTCATGGTCCCTGGAGTCAGGAGATTTCTGATGAACTCAAGTTTTGAATTTAGGCCCCCTGCCTCTTTCTTTCAGTTTAATTCTTGTAGTAGCCTAAAGACTTCTGCATCCATACAGCACCAATGACAAAACATCTAGGTTAATAGTGAAAAGATTCTGCACAATGAGGGACATCCAGAGAGGTTCACAGAGTTACATGAAGAAGAGAAGAGGGAGGCGGGAGATAGAGGTGACCAGGAGGAGAAGAGGGAGAATCAAAAGGGGAGACAGCAGTCTAGCCAGCAATCAATTCCCTATTTGCTCTTCACAGTCTGAAACATTCAGAGAGGTTCACGGACTTCCACAGAGAAGAGAAAGGGAGGAAGGAGATAGAAGTGACCAGGAGGAGAGGGGGGGGTGTCAAAAGAAGAGAGACCAATCTATCCTTTGATCAGTTCCCTAAGTTTTCTCCACAGCTTGGAACACACAAAGAGATTCACAGAGTTAAGTAGAGAAGAGAAGGGGGAGGGAGGAGATAGAGGGGACCTGAGGGAGAGAAAAGAGAGTCAAAAGGGGAGAGAGCAATCAAGCCAGTAATCACACTCCTAAGTAAAAATGGGTACTGAAGATTGGATTCTTAAAGGTACGTAATTGATAACAATTACCAAAAAGCAAAGATTAAAAATCTAGAGTAGAGGTTAGACTCTCAAATATACAATATTAAAAAAAAATCAGAAAAGTTATATATTAAAAAAATTTCTTTAAAGATAGGGTCTTTTTTTTTCAAGGTAATAGTAGGTTTTAAAATTGAAAATTCAAGGATTATTAAGATTATTATTGGAGAAGGAAATGGCAACCCATTCCAGTACTCTGGCCTGGAAAATTCCATGGATGGAGGAGCCTGGTAGGCTACAGTTCATGGGGTCACAAAGAGTCAGACACAACTGAGCAACTTCACTTAACTTCACTTAAAAATAAAAGAAATTTTAAAATGATAATAGTAAAATATATCTAAGAATTTCTCTGGAGCTGTTGAGGTCAGTGGATGGTCAGTTCAATTTCAGATAGCTCTCTGTTCCACCTTATACTTCTTCTCAAAGTCTATGGGTCCCTTCCAATGTAGTCAGTGTTAACTACAGGATTTTAATCTGTTGCACCGGTCACTTCCAGAGCCGTTCCCTCCTCTTGGTTTATTTTGGCTTCCTCTGTTTGCAACTCTCTTCAGTATCTAACTTCTGCCCTGACACAAGGGGCTGAAGGTGGTCATTTATTTAGACTCACTTGTTCAATTGTTCTGTGGGGAGGAGGAACACTGCCAACAAATATCACTGGCGGGTGTTGGAGTGCTCCCAGTATCTGGGTCACACTGGGTTTGCCCCAGCTCACGGCATGTGTGCTTTCCCAGGTCTACACTGCTTAGGCTCCAGGTTGCTCTGCCAGGGAACTTTCTGGGGCCGGCCTTGGGTTGCATGCACTTCCCAGATCTATGTGGCTAAGGTTCAGGTTCTCGGGTACTCCACAAAGGCACAGATTCAGTTGTGCCTGCGTTTTGTGCTCCTCTCAGGTCCGAGCAGCTCAGGCATCTAGGTGCTTGGCGAACACACACTCCCCAGGTGCGATGTGTCTTATCACCTCCCCAGTCCCAGCCACTCAGTTTCCTGGGTGTGCAGCTGCATCTCAGGTGTGTCATGCGTCTCTTCTGGGGAGCTGATCTCTGGCTGTGAACCTCCTGATGTATGTCAACCGTCCAGCATCCCAGGAATATTTGGTTAGTGACTGAGAACCTACTCGCAGTCTGGTAGAGGATGCCATCTCTCAGGCCGAGTTTGCCCCTTTCCTTCCAGCTCTGACTGGTACCCACATGCTTCCCTGCCTCTGGTGGGGGATAGGCTGGTCCGAAGCCAGCTAGCTCTCCTCTGGTATTCACTCAGTCCTTTGTTCTATGAACGGCCCAGCAGTACCTTAGGTTAGAGCTTTCCCAGTAAAGTGCTCTCTCTCTCTTTCCTCCCCCCTTTCTTTTCCTCTTTCTCTTTCGCTGTCCCACAGTTTTGGTTGCTATCTCATGTTAGCTCCCTCAGATGTCCCTCAGGGCATTCAGGCCCAGTCCTTACCCTAAGCACTGCATCCCACACCTCCCTGTTCAGCCCCTGTTTGTTGCTGGAGGAAGCGAGTGTCTGGGCTACTTCTCCTCTGTGAGTTGTAGTTAGACCTGTAATCTGTGGGGTTTATTTATTTATTTTTTCCTCCTGGTTATGATGTACTCTGAGATTCCAAAACTCCCCAAAGACCCGCCAGTGAGAGGGTCTCCTGGTGTTTGGAAACTTATCTTTTAAGACTTCCTCCCCAGGACAGGTCACCATCCCTAACTCTTTTGACTCACTTTTTATCCTTTATATTTTGTCCTACCTCCTTTTGAAGACAATGGGCTGCCTTTCTGGGTGCCTGGTGTCCTCCGCCAGTGTTCAGAAGTTGTTTTGTGGTATTTGCTCAGCGTTCAAATGATCTTTTGATGAATTTGTGGGGTAGAAAGTGGTCTCCCCATCGTATTCCTCCACCATCTTAGGACCGCTGGCATGCTATACTTAAAGTGATGAAAGGGAAGACCCTACAACAAAGAATACTCTACCCAGAAAGACTTTCCTTTAGAATTGATGGAGAAATCAAAATCTTTCCAGACAAGCAAAAGTTAAGAGAATTCAGCACCACCAAACCAGCTTTACAATGAAAGCTAAAGAAACTTTTCTAGGCAGGAAACACAAGAGAAGGAAAAAACCTACAGAAAATAAACCCAAAACAATTAAGAAAATGATAATATGATCATACATATCAATAATTACCTTAAATGTAAATGAAACCAAAAGACTTTGATTGGCTGGCTGAAAACATGTGCACATATGCATTTGCACTATCACATCACTCTGTTTGACTCCCCAAATTGTATATAATTATTTTATATTGTTTATACAATATATAAAATAATTGTATATATTTTATATTGTTCCCATTATGGTTTGCAATTGTAATTATCATTTATTTTCTGTCTGGCGTTTGATTGTGAAAACTGATAAACATCCATTACTATTATAATTATATAACTATTACTCACTCAGTACCATTGTATTGGTCAACAGAAAAGATATAGAATTCTATATCACCAAAACTAGTATCTAATAGAAAAACCTGTAATCACTTTTTTTTTTTTTTTGGTTTTTGTTTTATTTATTTATTTACATTATCATGTTGGTTTTGCTATCCATTGACATGAATCCGCCATGGGTACACATGTGTTCCCCTTTCAGAAACCCCCTTCCACCTCGCTCCTGATTCCATCCCCCTGGGTCATCCTGGTGCACCAGCCCTGAGTAATCACTTTTTAAAATCCAGATCCATATCAGAATTATCTTGAAATCTTTTGAAAAATACAAATGCTCAGATATTGCTTTTTTTTTCTTTCTCTGGAGTTATAGATATGTTTCTTATGAGCTGTCATGTTTAAAAACAATAACTATATGAAGATCTTTTACTTTTATCTAGTTTGTTTCACTTTTTCTATTTCATTCTCAGTGCTCCCTTTTCATTTAGTTTATGTTTTCCAATTTCCCCATCTCTCTCTCTTTTTTTTTTTTAATATTCTTTCTCAAGCCTTTACCAAGTGTAGTAGACAAGTTTTCACATACAGATATATAAATAATAATAAAACATATATTTCAGAAAAGATAAATTTTTGTCTAACTAAAAAATTATGACATTTTGATCCCACTTGTTAACCTAATATGAATAGAATGCTAGAATTCTAATCAAAAAATAGATATACAACAAGCAACAAAGGTTTACTATATAGCATAGGGAACTAGAGTCAATATCTCATAATACTCTATGATGGAAAATAATTCCAAAAATAGTATATGTGTATTTGTATAACTGAATCACCTTGCTGTGCACCTGAAACATTGTAAGTCAACAATACTTCAATAAAATATGTATGTTTTAAAAAAGAAAAGAAAATTATAAGATTTTCTAAATTCTATGACACCTATAGAAAAAAAAGATAATGAGAAATATATAGTCAAAGATTAAATCCATTTCTTAATGGCAAATTTTAATGATATACTGATGTGCGCAGTGACATAATTTACTATTAACTTCCAGAACAACCTCCTTTTCTAAGATTTAGATTTGCTAACTACACATTAAACATGACTTGCAATTTTTTAGTTAAGATTACACCAATGTCTTTGGTGCTATTTATTCACGAAATGGCCTATTACAGATTTTTATAAATAACTAGTTGATCCCTGTGATGTTTTCTTATCTTAAATTGCTTAAAACTCACAGGCTAAGATGAAAGCATTATTATAAAAGGAATTTTTCCAAGCAAAATAAGGATATCACAAATTTTTAATGAAAGAGAGTTTGTGCCACATTTTTTTTTGGTAAATTATTAGGTTGGAAGTGTAACACTTCATAAATAGCTATATAAATTTATGAATTTATGTAACATTAAAAAATTGCCCAGTAAATAGCTACTGTAGATATCCCTGTTTGTTCTTGTCAGCAAGGAATACACAATCCACTAAGTATATAATAAGTAAAGATGTTGCGCTATACTGTAGAAAGAATGAGAGATAAAATTCCCCTACTGATAGATACAATTTAATTGTCCTTTATAATCAATTCTTTATTTTACTTTCTTAGAATTTCTTAATGTTTTAGCAATGTTAATCATTCATTAATACCACTATATAATCCTTTAGTTCATTTCACCTGCATCATTTAATTCACCTGACATGACAATCAAATGAAACAAAATTTAATGTTCCTATATATTTCGTGTATATGAAGTATGACAAAAGATTCTTTGTCTGCCTGAACTTTAGTCAGGCTCTTGAATCTTCCCCTAGGCAGAACTCTTCACTTTCATGTAAAATCTAGTTTCAGCATGAACCCTGCTAAGTCAGTTTAATCAGAACCCTCACCCTCCATATCTAATTTTGATATTTGATCATATTACTCATCTCCCAGGCAATGTCTAATAACCTTAGCCTGTCCCAGACAAGAATCCTGATATTTCAGTTTAGCCAGAATCCCCCTTAGCTCTTCTTAGTAGTTTTGTTATCTGCTGACCACCACCTGTAACCTTTTCCTTGGCTATAAGTTCCTACTAGCTTATGCTGTATTTGGAGTTGAGCCCAACCTCAACTGTAAAAGCCCATTGCAATGTCCCCTATACTATTGCAGTGATACTGAATAAACTCTGCCTAACCAAGTTTAACAGGTGTCATCGAATATTTTTTCTTTGACAAGTCTATGACATATATATATATATATATATATATATATATATGAGTTGATTTAATATCTGTGTAATATAGTTAATATCTATCATAAATTATTCCAGCATCAAAGTCTTTTCTAGTGAGTCAATTCTTTGCATCAAGTGGCCAAAGTATTGCAGTTTCAGCTTCAGCATCAGTCCTTTCAATGAATATTCAGGACTGATCTCTTTAGGATAGACTGGATGGATCTCCTTGCATCCCAAGGGCTCTCAAGAGTCCTCTCCAGCACCACAGTTCAAAAGCATCAGTTCTTCAGCACTCAGTATTCTTTATAGTTCAACTCTCGCATCCATACATGACTACTGGAAAAACCATATATTTGACTAGACAGACCTTTGTTGGCAAAATAATGTCTTTGCTTTTAATATGCTGTCTAGGCTGCTCATAGCTTTTCATCCAAGGAGCAAGCATATTTTAATTTCATGGCTGCAGTCACCACCTGCAGTGATTTTGGAGCCCCTAAAAATAAAGTCTGTCACTTTTTCCATTGTCTCCTCATCTATGGGCTTAAAATGATGGGATAGGATTACATTATCTTACTTTTCTGAATGTTGAGTTTTAAGCCAATTTTTTCACTCTTCTCTTTCACTTTCATCAAGAGGTTCTTTAGCTCTTCTTTGTTTTTTGCCTTAAGGGTGGTGTCATCTGCATGTCTGAGGTTATTGATATTTCTCACAGCACTCTTGATTCCAGCTTGTATTTCACCCAGCCCTGCGTTCCATATGATGCATTCTGCATATAAGTTAAAGAAGCAAAGTGACAATATGCAGCCTTGAAGTATTCCTTTCCTGATTTGGAACCAGTCTGTTGTTCCATGTCCAGTTCTAACTATTGCTTCTTGACCTGCATACAAATTTCTCAGAAAGGCAGGTCAAGTGGTCTGGTATTTCCATCTCCTGAAGTATTTTCCACAGTTTGCTGTGACCCAGTCAAAAGCTTTGGTGTAGTCAATAAAACAGAATTAGATGTTTTTCTGCAACTCTCTTGCTTTTTTGATGATCCAACAGATGTTGGTGATTTGACCTCTGGTTCCTCTGCCTTTTCTAAATCCAGCTTGAACATTTGGAATTTCACGGTTCATGTACTGTTGAAGCCTGGCTTGGAGAATTTTGAGAATTATTTTGCTAGTGTGTGAGATGAGTGCAGTTGTACAGTAGTTTGATCATTCTTTGGCATTGCCTTTCTTTGGGATTGGAATGAAAACAACTTTTCCAATTCTGTGGCCACTGGTGAGTATTCCATATTTGCTGGCATATTGAGGGCATCACTTTAACAGCATCATGTTTTAGGATTTGATATAGCTTAACTGGAATTCCATCACCTCCACTATCTTTGTTTGTAGTGATGTTTCCTAAGAATGAGAGGTTGGATGGCATCACTAACTCAATGGACATGAGTTTGAGTAAGCTCTGGGAGTTAGTGATGTACAGGGAAGTTTGATGTGCTACAGTACATGGGGTTAGAAAGAGTCTGACATGACTAAGTGACTGAACTAAACTGAACTGATAAGTGATTCCATGGGAGTTGGATGGACAGGGAAGCCTGGCCTGCTGCAGTCCATGGAGTCACAGAGAGTCAGACACAACTGAGCGACTAAACTGAACTTAAGAATTAAAATATCATCTTGCCCATTCTGAAATCGAATGCATGCATGTGAGTGCCAAATCACTTCAATCATGTTTGACTCTTTGTAACCCTATGGACTATAGCCCATCAGGTTCTACTGCTCATGGGATTCTCCAGGCATGAATACTGGAGTGGGCTACCATGCCCTCCTCCAGGATATTCCCAGCCCAGGGATTGAACCTGTGTTTCTTATCTACCCTGCACTGGCACTTTACCACTAGCACCACCTTGGAAGCCCCTGATATGGAATAGATCTAAATATATCATCAATTCAATTGTATTTTCAATTAAGCACCCTTCATACTGAACACTGTACTAAGCTATATTATTGAGGATCCATCAAATGATGTATTAGCAAAAACAAGGTTTTAAATTTTGATAATATTTTAGTGAAAGAATTTATTTTGGACTAGTTTAAGGGTACCAGGAGGGAACATGGAGTGTTTATAGGAACCATATCTGTGGATAAAGGGCAAGAGAGGAAATGGGGTTAATGCAGCCTTGAACCATTGACTGGGGCTCTTCAACTTGCAGCTTTGGTATAATATAATATCTGACAGGAAAACTGGATTCAGGGAATATACCCAACCTTTATTCTTCTGACTTCTGACTTCATGCCAGTGCTTTCTATTAACCAAAGCTAATAAGAGGTGAATGCTCAAGAATGCTGATGCAACATCAGCCTCCTGGGATACAGAAGAAGACAAAGATAGATAGCTGATTTATCTAGAATATGGCAAACACAGCATAGAACTCCTAATTCATTTACATTGCTTTACTGGTTAAGCATAAATCTTGTTTTATTTGGTCTAATGTTAACCACAACAGTATTACTTCCCAAACAAAGCCAAAACTTGAGACACATTAACTCTGTTAGCTCTAATTTCTATATACTCTTTTTATGCATTTTAATTCTGTATATTTGTACTTCATAACTCTTCATTATTATTACTGTTTTGATTGTTGTTTAGTCATTAAGTCACATCTGACTCTTTTGTGACCCCATGGACTGTAGACTGCCAGACTCCTGTCCTTGGGATTTAGCAGGCAAGAATACTGGAGCAAGTTTCCATTTCCTTCTTCCTAACTCAGGGATTTCCCTGACACAGGGATCTTCCTGACACAGGGATCAATTTCCACTGAGCCAATATATTTACCCTCATTTCTTCCTGTGTTTCCAGCTTCTATAGCTTTACTATTTACAGAGCAATAGTTGGCATTTCTTTTAGTTCATATTTATTATGGTAAAAATTATCTCAATTTTCACATATTTGTAAATGACTTTTTCCTCTTCATTCTGAAGGTTTTTATTATAGCTTTAAAACCCCAGAGTAACAGTTATTTTATTTTAGCACTTTATGATTTGTCTTCTAGCTTTTAAAATTCTTATTGAGAAAATAGACAAGTTCTTTCATTGTTGCCTTAAAGTTGCTTTGTTTTTCTCAGCTTGTTAAGATTTTCTTTTTGTCTTGCTTTTCTGTGACTTTTACTTTTCTGTTATCAATAAATCAATATTCTTTTATCCCATTTTATGATCATAGGCTTTCTTTAATATATAGTTTATTGTCTTCAACAGTTATAAATATTTTCAGTAATTTTCTCTTCAAAATTTTTTTCTGGTACATTATCTCCCTTTTCTTTCTGAAATTTCATAAACATATCCAGCCATACTCACAGGTTCTGATCACACTCAAGGTCAAAGCAATCATACAATGTACCAGAGGATGGGAATCCTGAAGGACATCTCACAATTCGGATAACCACAGAGAACAATATCCCTGATACATCTGGGAATACCATTTCCCTTCCTTGAGGGTTTAAACAAGCAAGTATAGTATTACATTAAATACTAATGATGTAATATCTGTTCTCAGGAAAAATGCAGTCTTTCTGAAAGAAAAAAAAATTATATATTCTCATGGTAAAGTTTCACTTATTAAGAGAACTACTGCTATTAAAGTAGAGCCAAAGTGGAATAAAGTGATATCTTTTATGAGAAATTGAATGCATATTAAGAAATAAAAGAAGCTATTTTGAATAATGAGGAATGCTGCTTTATCCATGCCATTAAATAAACTGAAATTTCAGAATTGATAAAATGTTAAGCTTATAAAATTATTGCCCATTCACTATATGGGTAGCACAAATCACTGATTTCTGATTTCCTTTCTGATTATATACTCTTTCCTATTTAGTGTTGAAAAAGTATATTGAGGAGAAAGGAAGAGTTGAGGAGGAATTAATATACAGTGACAATAGCAGCTTGCATAGCAACATTCTTTAAAGGAAAAATACAAATTCCAAAAAAATAAAATGAAGCAAATATTGATTGATTGCCTAATACATATCATAGTGTTTTTGCTGCTTACCTATGTAACCCACACCACTGTAGCCATAAAATGGTTAGCCAATAATACTAAGAGCTCATGCAACATCATTAAATATTGTTCTCCTTCACCATCCATCACAGCATTCAGGATTCATCTCTAAGGAAATCAAAATGCTTTTTTTCTAACAAACGGAGTAAAACTATAATTTCATCCTACAATCTTTACTCTTTAAAACTAAAAGGCAGTTTATGCTGCCTGACCTTGCACATGTAAGCCAGCTCAATCCATTCATTAATTCCAGCTCCAGAACACATAAATGATATCTCTGAAACTCTGGTGCCATTTATAACTGTCTTCCCATTCCCAAATGCTTCTTAGTTTTTGCTTTTGGTTTGACCCACTTCTAATTCAATGATACCTATACCTATACCCAATTTTACCTATATTCAACCAACTCTTGCTTATTTTTTTATTTCCCTGATTTTTGTCCCACTTTTTTCTGTAGGATTTGCATACTAACAAGGTTTTCCAGACTAGATTTATGACATTTCTCCAGGCTTCGGTTTCAGAGATTTTCTTTTTTTATCCCTGGTGGCCACAGATAGGCACTCTCACCCAAACTCTATCCTTTGGAAATTCAAAAATTGGCATAGTCTAACTTAGTCATCAACCACTTCCACATCTCTTCCCCTATTCATCCTATGAGGGGAAATATAGACTCCAGGTAAACATAAATCAAAGGGAGCAAGAAAGCAGGGTAAAAATGAATCAAGCTATTCATAAATTAGGGCTTCCCTGATAGCTCATTTGGTAAAGAATCCACTTGCAATGCAGGAGACCATGGTTCAATTCCTAGGTTGGGAAGATCCACTGGAGAAGGAATACTCTACTCCCTCCAGTATTCTTGGGCTTCCCTTGTGGTTCAGCTGGTATAGAATCCGCCTGCAATGCAGGAGACCCAGCTTTGATCTCTAGGTTGGGAAAATCCCCTGGAGAAAGGAAAGACTATCTACTCAAGCATTCTGGCCTAGAGAATTCCATGGGATAGCAAACAGTCAGACACAACTGAGCGACTTTCACTTCCATTCATAAATTATAAATAACTGTC
Source organism: Antilocapra americana (assembly GCA_007570785.1). Classification (NCBI taxonomy): domain Eukaryota; kingdom Metazoa; phylum Chordata; class Mammalia; order Artiodactyla; family Antilocapridae; genus Antilocapra; species Antilocapra americana. Next base: position 12,886,627 of record ML664163.1, on the reverse strand, counting down.
AAAATCATTATATTTACACCATAGGGGCTTGGTGAGAACGAAATGAGAAAAAAAATGCAAACAATTATTTAGCACATTGCCTGGCACATAGGGTTGCAAAGAGTCGAACAGAATGAAGTGACTTAGCCCACATGGACGCACACACTGGACACATACACATTATAAGTACTCAATAAATATTCATTTTAATTATCTGTGGAATAAAGCATTGTTTAGAGAATACTCACTCATTTTCTTTGTTTTTGCTGATGGTCCCTTGACTAAGTATTTTTTAGAAACTAAAATTTGATATAAAGCAATAAGTATACTTGAGTATTAATCCAGGCAAGTCTGTTTTAATAAGTTTTAATTCACTTTGGTTATTAAGATAACCTTAAATGAAGCAGAGCCACAGTAATTATCCATTACAAATGACAATCCATCAATATGAAAATACCTAGTACATATATGTTATATGTATGTAAATTCATATATACATTTACATAATACATATATAAATACATATGCACATATATGTACACACACACACACACACACACACACACACATATATATATATTAAACAGCAGAGACATTACTTTACCAACAAAGGTCCATTTAGTCAAGGCTCTGTTTTTTCCAGTGGTCATGTATGGATGTGAGAGTTGAACTATAAAGAAAAATGAGCACCAGAGAACTGATACTTTTGAACTGTGGTGTTGGAGAAAATTCTTGAGAGTCCCTTGGACTGCTAGGAGATCCTATCAGTCCATCTTAAAGGAAATTAGTCCTGAATATTCATTGGAAGGAGTGATGTTGAAGCTGAAACTCCAAGACCTTGGCCACCTGATGTGAAGAATTTATCATTTGAAAATACCCTGATGCTGGGAAAGATTGAGGACAGGAGGAGAAGCGGATGACAGAGGATGACATGGTTGGATGACATCTCTGACTCTATGGACATGGGTTAGGTGGACCCCGGGAGTTTGTGATGGACAGGGAGGCATGGTGTGCAGCGGTTCATGGGGTTGCAAAATGTTGGACAGGACTGAGCGACTGAACTGAAATGAACTGATGGTTTTTCCAGTAGTCATGTAAGGTTTTAAGAGCTGGACTGTAAAGAAAGCTGAGCTTTGAAGAATTGATGCTTTTGAACTGTGGTGTTGGAGAAGACTCTTGAGAGTGCCTTGGACTACAGGGAGATCCAACCTGTCCGTCCTAAAGGAAATCAGTCCTGAATATTTATTGGGAGGACTGATGTTGAATCTGAAACTCCAACACTTTGGCCACCTGATGTGAAGAGCTGACTCATTGGAAAAGACTGATTCTGGGAAAGATTGAGGGCAGGAGGAGAAGAGGATGACAGATAATGAGATGGTTGGATGGCATCATTGATGAAATGGACATGAGCTTGAGTAGGCCCTAGGAGTTGGTGATGGATAGGGAAACCTTGCGTGCTGCAGTCCATGGGGTGGCAAAGAGTAGGACACAACTGAGTGACTGAACTGACTGACTGACATATATATATTAACTTTATTTTATGGTCTATTTATGTGGTTTTGACTATCTTACAATATGCTTCACATATTATATGATGCTGATATTCTTATTGCTCTTTAAGTTGTAAAGAATTCCCTTGGACATTGTCAGATTTTAAAATGATTGAGCCTTTAATAGACAATTCAGTTGGGGTTCTAATAATAAGCTTAAATTTAAAATATCATGTGTATGAAGACTTACAAGGTACAAAATAGATATGTTATTCAGGTTTTATAATAACCTCTCCTGAGTATAAGGAAGCTCAGGAAAATGTTAATATTCAGATTTCTGTCTTTAAGATCTACTTTTACTTCAAAGTACATAAGGTAGTTTTTCTTTTCACTTTACTATAGTACATGGAACACAGCAACAGAATAAAGTACAAGGGGACCAGGATCTGGTGGATTATATACATATGAGTTGACTCTTTATAATTGTGGAGACAGTAAAGATAAGTCCACATTTTTATTTTTATGCCTCACAAACATGTCACTTCAAAGCATTTCACATTTCAGATAGTGAACTTTGATCCATCATTACCAAACCCACATACTATATGAACACAAAAGGCAGTCCTAAAAATACCAATTCATACATGAATACTGTTATCACTTAATAGAAGGTAATCTAGGTAACAAATTCACTTCAGAATGTAGAACTAAAAAAATATTAAGATATTTCTTGATTAGTATAGAGTAACAAGAAGAGAAGAATCATCTTTAGCTATTCCATCATTAGTTATTTGATGTCAAATCGATGACTGATGGAAACTTCCTGACAATGCTTTGACATTTTGCTGCTTTGTTGCATTTCTGTGGTGAAAGAAACACTTTTTCTACAAACTAATTCCCTAAAACTTAAAAAAATTATAATTTATAGTATATTTTGGTGTATTTAAATCTGAAGGCAAAAATGCCTTGGTTCTTGTCCTGTGTCACTCACTATGTTTCTGATTTCAGCCAAATCTCTTTATGAGCTTCATTTTTTATTTGTAAAATTATGTAATTATTTTATTTTACTAATTAATCTTACAAGTTTTGTTTCAGAATCAATGAAATAATGTACATAAATTTACCTTTTATACAGCAAGCTCTCTATAAAATTAGCTATTAGTATACTTCAATATTACAAAAATTATAACATTCTACTTTTCAAAACATGCTAATGTACCTTTAATTCAATAAGGTAATAAAAAGAGCTATCATTAATAGTTAGCTTCTGTTTGCTGAGGGAATCTAATATATATTCAGGAACTATTATTTATTAGGACTTTTTAGTTTATCTGTAAATCAATGTTTAGAAAGTTTATTTGGCAAACTATTTTATTATATAGAAAAGTATTAGTCAATCAATCATGTCTGACTCTTTGTGACTCCACAGACTGTAGCCCAGCAAGACTCCTCTGTCCATGGAATTCTCTTTTAGGATTTGAAATAGCTCAGTTGTAATTCCATCAGCTCCACTATCTTTGTTCATAGTAATGCTTCTTAAGGCCCACTTGACTTCACTCTCTAGGAAGTCTGGCTCTAGGTGAGTGACGATACCATCATGGTATACAGATCATTAAGACCTTTTTTGTATAATTCTTCTGTATTCTTGTCATCTCTTTCCTTAACCTCTTCTGCTTCACTTAGGTCCTTGCCCTTTCTGTCCATTATTGTACCATTTCTCTCCTTTGTAAGAAATGCTATGGATATCTACTAGCCTCAAAGCAAATTGTTTTCAATCCAACTTTTAAAAGATGTATATGTAATAATATAGGACATTCTGATTTTTCTAATGAGTTCAATCAAATATAAGAATGCTTGGGGCAGTTATTTTGCTTTATTTCTTTGTCAAGTCAAAGTTTGTATACAAATTACATGCTAAAACTTGAACCCTTATCCAAACCTTTATCTATGCCTCCCACAACTCATAAGCTCATTCTACCCTTCAATAAAACCTCACTTCTCCATTCATTTTTCAGTTTCCTCTTATGTGATAGATCAGGGTAGACTGTGGCCAGGTTTTTGGATGAGTTAAGAGATGGTTAGATGTAGGACATACTTTGAGGAAATAATTAAACAGGATCAAATGGAATACAAGCCTTAAGAGGGAATCATGGTAAAAATTAGCTAGGAGATGTGGTGATGCTAATGATTTTACAAGAACTACACATGAAATAAAGGTGTTGTGGAGCAAACTCTGTGTGAAAAAACAAAACAAAACAAAAATCTTCTTCAAAGGAGTCAAAATGACCTGGCACTTATATTTAAACAAGCATGGCAAGAATGATTCAAAATCTTTATATAAAGCAATAATGCCTTTCCTCATTTTTAGCTAACAGTTTCAGGCTCACTTAAGACTTAATGAGTTTCCTACTGTCCCAAGCATTTTCACATTTAATTACTGAATTCATAATACGGGTCTTAGTAACTTGGTATTAATAACCTTACTTTGTAGAAGAGGTTGTTTAAACAACCTTCAGTTGTTTAATGTAATGCACTTTAAAAAGTGACTGAACCAACACTACTTACTCAGTAAGAATTATATACTCAGAATTCAATGTCCCTTTAAGTAGCCTCAGCTGTAAGGACATTTTCTGTTATTACTGAAGTGTTCTTACTAATTTTGGTAAAATTTAGATTTGCTAGACATATTAGTAACACAGAATCTGGGTGATATCTGCAATTCTTTTACTCTATCTCACCAGCAGAATTACCCAATGACAGCAGTTTTCCAGTGCCTCACACACATGTTGCTGGGACAAATCATAAAAATCACATAAAATCATTCACATAAATTCATTTCTATTAACTTTGTACTTAAATTCCAAGATCAGTCTAGCAATGCTTTAATCACCTGGATGTGGATTATCCAATTTGCAGATTTTCTGTTGCACAGTTACATCCTTGGCTAGCTTCAGTAGTTTTCTCTTCTCTTGGGGGTTGAGTGTTTAATGTTAAAAATCTCATTGTGTTGTTAATAGCATTATTTATCCACTGACCTTTTTATTATTGAAGGCAACCCAGAGCAAGTTCATAGCAAACATGGGAGGTGAACTGAAAGTAAATCATGTTGGAGACATGACTTATGGACAGGAACTAAAATCGCATTAATTCATAGAAACTTGGAGCAGCAGCAGGTTGTTGTAGTTATGTATTCTTAAACCAAAATCCTCTCCATGACTTCCCCGACAAGGGACTATTATAAGTTTTCTCTTTGAGGGATATCTTTTTTATTCCACAGCAGGATGAGGCTATTTCAAAAAGTAACAATCTCTTAACTGTGCTAGAGAGCTTGACTTCTGAAAGATGCAACCTGAGTCGCAAAATTCTATGCTAGTCTTGGCAGAAATGCAGCAAATATGGCTTTGTAGGTTTCTGTGAAAAGCCTTTATTGAGGAGGTCAATATGGTGTTCAACCATGACTCTGAATCCTCTCAAAATGAATATATGCTTCTGAATTGACCTTTAGTCAGCCATGTACTCTAGTCTCTTCTACCTTAAAAAACAGAAAAGAAAAAATGCATGATCTTCCCACAGTGCACATCAGCATAGAGTATTGTATCTCACATAATGTATTATGCATTATAAGGAAAGTGTGCATTCAAAACAGACTTTTAAATATAGGAACTGAATCAGCTCATTTTCATAATGTTTCTATTCTATTTAACTTTAAAAAATTAATATATGTGTTGTATACCTTTCTATGTGAATTGGAAATTTATATGAAAATTTTGAAATTATTTAAGATATTAATTTTTCATTTTATTGTATTATATAATAAAAATTATATTTTTCAACATAAAATAGTTAAAATTCAGCCACTTTTTCTGCTGAGATATGGATATGACCATGTCATATACATAAACTGGTCGGCCTGAGATGGGCCTCTAAGCTGGATAGCTGGTGTTTGTCAAGTGGAATAAAACTGAAGCTTTTTTTCCCTAGAAACTCCAAGGACAGAGCTAATGGCAAGAGCTGAGCTCTGCTGGAGTAGAGATAAGAGGGCCACTCCCAAGGTCAAGGAAACCTCTCTGACTATGTATGCCTAGGAAGGCTCATTGGAGATCCAAATGGTGGGGGGCAATACGCTATAACAAATGTGGACCTACCCCCAACAGGCCACTGCACTAGAATTCTTCTTAACAAAAGTTGTGCACACTTGTTGGGGAGGGTCCTGGAGCAGGTCCAGTGTGCAAAAAGAAACAAGGTAATTGGCCAAAGGTAAACAAAAACCACACCAGGGAAGCCCCTCAAACAAGACCCAGAAGAAGTATCCTATGTAAATGATTGAAATCACCCCTTTATTTCTCTCCTCATTCAGGATGCTGGGTGTGTATTTCTGCCCTACTTCTGACTTAAATAAACTTGTTATCTGTGTACTCTCCATATGCTGTCAGTCAGTCAGTCAATTCAGTCGCTCAGTAGTGTCCAACTCTTTGCGACCCCATGAATCTGTGCAGTCTCTAATAATCAACTTTGTACCTGTTTTCATTGTCTTTGGAATTCATTTTTCAAACAGGGCAAGAGCCAGGGGGAACTTTGCTTCTAACCTCAAGCCACTGGTGGACTAGTGGCTAGGTATAATTTCTGCAAAGGGAAATAAAATCCTGCTCAAGACTGCTATCCCTCTGAGAATAAACAAGCCTTTTGATAGGCACATGGAAGGGCACAATGGAATCACAACATACCTAGCATGGAAAAGGAAGTTTGTTTCTGAAAGGGCAGAGCTCTGCCTATCACATTTTCATCAAATTCAACTTCTTGGGAATTAACGTGCTTTTAAGAGCAAGAGCGGAGAAGGCAATGGCAACCCATGCCAGTACTCTTGTCTGGAAAATCCCATGGACGGAGGAGCCTAGTAGGCTGCAGTCCATGGGGTCGGGAAGAGTCGGACACAACTGAGCAACTTCACTTTCACTTTTCACTTTCATGCATTGGAGAAGGAAATGGCAACCCACTCCAGTGTTCTTGCCTGGAGAATCCCAGGGACAGGGGAGCCTGGTGGGCTGCCGTCTATGGGGTCGCACAGAGTCAGACACAACAAATGTGACTTAGCAGCAGCAGCAGCAGCAAGAGCAAGAAAGAGGCCTATAAATAAAGACTTTAAAGGTGATATTTTCAGATTAAAAATACTCTAAAATTCCATGGTATAAAATGAAACTTTTTTTTTCAATAATGTAGAATACAAACAAGGAACATGTTGTTTCTTCACACACTGCCATATTTAGGAGACACTTTACAGCATCTACAAAGATATTGTGTCCCACAGGAACTGACAAATCAGTTTCAGAGACTTACAAGGATCACTCCTAAAGAATGTTCAGAAATATTGGAGGACATTTTGTAGTGTGCTACACTGCTGAGGTCTTAATGCAACAGGTGGGGGTTAGATCCAGAGAGATATAAGTTATTTATGCCACCAAAAGTCAATTTTTACTAAAGACTGGTGTGGCCTGTGTTACATATAAACATTTCAAAGAGCAAAGCTTTTATAACTTTCTCTTTCTCATAAGACACTTTTTTTAAGAGAATTTTTTTTTCGGATGGAAATGTTATGAATTTTGAAAGTTCTTTGAATTGATCTTATACATATCAATTTAATAAATGGTAGTTATTTATATACCATGTGAACTTTAAGAAGTAGACTCTTTTGGAAAATCAACACTGCATGAATGGGGAAGCTGGGGAAGGAGAAAGCAAAACAAAGGATAGGAAAGTCAGTTAGGGTGGTATTCTAATACTCAAGTAGAAAAAAAGGCTGAAATGGGTAGATTTCTGGGTAGAAACTAGGAGACAAATTTAAGAACCAGTTGGGAAACTGAATCGATGGGACTTCTTAACAGTTAATACAGTGAACAATGTATGCCAGGGACTGTCATGCATAATTCTCTCTTTCAAGCTTCTTAGGCTAGCATGAAAAATATAATCACTGATTGTTATAATAATATCTGATGTTACACAAAGAGGTCTTCAGACAATATTGCAGACATTGTTCCTGCCATGGTTATTTAAACATTATGCCAATATTGTACATCAGATAAGTTAGTAGCTACATGTAGAACAATAAAATTTATATAGTTAACATAGTGCAATTCAACTTTTAATCACATATTTATAAACTAATATAAGAATATTTGGGATTCCATGAGAAACAAACTGGACATAAGATAATATTATAGTCACAACTCCTTCATTACATGATTTCAGAATAAATAAAAAGAAAAAAATAAAACTTCATTCTTCAATTATTCAATCCAATTTCAGTATTGGAAAGATAAACAGTGTCTTAAATTAAAATCTCAATGTCTTAAATTAACAAAAGCTCTTTTCTTTCTCCTCTTACACTAAATGTCCAATTCAAGAGTTTGATAACAATTCCAAGCAAAGTACTACTTATAAATGCAGGTTGATTTTGGTTTAAAGTATGATTACCATTTCCTGCAACTTGGGAAAAATGAATATGTAAACTGCCAACTATTGTTCTATAATTTATCCTGGAAATGATATCAACTGATTTTTATAGCTTGTTGAAATAGTCATATGTTCCCATTTTGTTGTAAGAAAGCTTAAAATTTATATTCCCTGTGCTCAAGAAGAAGAGAAAATCTAGACCGTCATAAGCATTAGTAAGGTCTATTACATATGCTAATTCAATTACCAAATTTTAAGGTGGACACCATAAATACCATGACATTGTCACTATTATGAATTAAAGCAACTTGTTTAAACTCTTTGTCATGAAGTACAGTTATATTGATATAATAAATCACTTCTCTTATTTACTGTTCACAGACTTCTGTTTCCAAAGAGGTGCTATATAAAGAAGAAATCTTGACACAACCATCTTGAATTTATGAAAGCACTTACTGTTAAAAAATGCAAAACATTTATTCAGACAGTGAATAATAATATGTAGTCAGATTTTCCTGGGAATTAGTAAAAATATTCTGAATTGAAATACATATCATATTAGTTTTACTTAGAGAGAAGGTAAAGAAATGCTTGGATCCTCAGAGCAAATTTAGTCTTTTTAACTAAGCATCACTTAGTCCAATCATGTATTCTCTTCACACATCTACTATTTAATATTTTTATATTTTACTTTTTTATTGATTATATATTTAAATGCCACAAATGAAGTCTGTTGAGAGATCTATATGCATAATATGAATATATGCCTTAAATTAACTACCTATAGAACTTAAAACTTAACTATATATATATTTACTACATATACAATTTAAACTACAACTTGATTCCATAAAGGCTACATTTATTTCTACATGATAGACCATGAAGAACACAGAGAGCAAAAATAAATAGCTCTGTTGTATTGATCCAAAATCAATACAATAGTGGAGAGGAAAACTAAGATGGCGGAGGAATAGGACGGGGAGAACACTCTCTCCTCAATAAATATACCAAAAGAACTTTTAAAGGCCGAGCAAACTCCAAAAAACAGGAACTGAATGCTGGCAGAGGACATCGGGCATCTGGAGAGGCGACCCATTGCCGACGTGAGGAGGTAGGACAAAAGAAAGAAAAGAAAAAAAAAAGTAGAGGGAGAGACAAAGAGCTGGGGACGGGTTCCGTCCCGGAAGGGGAGTCTGGAATAAAGAGGAAAAAAAAAAAAAAGAGGAGAAAGGTTTCCGAATACCAGGGAGCATTCTCTCTGGCAGATCTGCGGTGGATCCTGGAGAGCAATATAGCTGAGAGCAGAAGCAGATTAATAGCTAAGCCCTGCAAGGTTCGTCTCTAGCTACAAGGCACAGCCGAAGCGGACTGCTCCTGCTCAGGGAGGGGCGGGCCGCACGCTCAGGGAACGGAGCAGCCTGAGGGACCTAACTTTCCAGGAAAAGCACCCCCCTCCCAGGCCCGTGCACAAAACAAAGGGTGGTGAGGAGTCAACAGAGAGGCTGGGCAGCTGCGGGCTGCTGACCGGCCCAGCCCCCGCATGAGAGCAGTGGGCATAACCCAGCCCCGGGGAGGCTAACCAAGACTTCTGGGGATTCTGGACAGATCGGTGCTGTATACCCCTTAGAAGGAGTGCTCAGCTGCACAAGCGGCCGGGCCGG